>OY720181.1:9851300-10264690 GCA_963082885.1 Parascotia fuliginaria | reverse complement strand
ATCTATTTCTAAAGAGAGAGAAAAGATATATTCGTGGTCTTTATTTAATCTCAATAACTCTGTTGCTACGACGAGGTAAGAATTCGAGATCAAGAAATATGTTTATCAAAATATTAATCTAGTTTTATCAGAAAGTAAATGTGCTGATGAGGTAATGCGTTCCTGGTAACCTACC
Source organism: Parascotia fuliginaria (assembly GCA_963082885.1). Lineage (NCBI taxonomy): Eukaryota > Metazoa > Arthropoda > Insecta > Lepidoptera > Erebidae > Parascotia > Parascotia fuliginaria. The sequence goes on along the minus strand of OY720181.1, from coordinate 10,264,515 downwards.
AATAAAATGAAGTTAAATCAATATGCATAGAATTAACTTATTAGGATTGTAATGATATTAACAGGAACTAACATCATAACAATATGCACTACAGCTATTATTAAAGTTAAGGTGTAAACAGTAATGCCCTTAAATATTCACTGTTCTGTCTGTTCTTTCGGCAAATGCGGTTAAAGTTAGCAGTATTCATTTCATAGAAACAGTATAGGTGCGTGCTCTTTACATTGATAAATCTACCTTCGAACTGTCAATAGTTTCATCTATGCAGGTATATAGTTTCTTTATATAGTTACAGGAATGCTGCATATTTATTTTATATTAGACATACGGACAAAATTGTAAATTCAATGTGATGGTAAATTATTATTACCAAATATAAAGACAAATTGTTAAGGTCAATACGAATATATAGAATGTTACTGACGGATTATAAAGAATAGAATAGAACTCTTTATCTATTTTAAAATAAATTATGTTCATGTTTTGTTCAGAAATTATTCTAATCTGTTCAGTTTAGACCATCTAAATAATAGGTAGTAATACTAGACAGTTTTTCGCTTTATTTAGTCATGAAGTTTGATTACAAGATGATGATGAATGATTTCAGTCACTGAATAACCACTAATTATTTTGTATAATTATCCGATCAAGCGTGAAAGTATTTACGTTCTCATAGAATATAGACCAAAAAAAGTATAAAAAAGTCAAAGTATACTTACTACTGCCATCGTTTAATAAATGAGTAATCCGCCTTCCTTCTTATTTTCTTCTACTTTTGGTAGGCAACAACTTGGTTTTTACAGCATTGTTTCTACATTAAGGCGTAGAGAAACCCTTGTTCTTAGATACGGTAGGTAACCACTTCCCAACAGGTGGCTCGTATGCATGTTTACCACTGAAATTTATGGCTTTATAAAACGCACATGGAAAATTCACATCCATTTTAGCAAAGAGTAGAGTTCTCGCCGCATAACCGTAAAAGTTTAGTTTTTAAATAATTATATATGTCATGTACTGTAAATGCCTCTTGTTGCGCATGTATAAAAGCAGTATAAATATTTAAATACATTCTGCTCGGTCGTTTATTATATTCTGCGTTTATTGCTCATTTTACAGACTTCGCGCTCTTTAAGTTTCCAACGTGACTCATTTATTGTAATACTTAATCAGATTACATATTTCATGAGAATCGAGCCGTCTTGGCAATATTTCATTTATGTCGCGATGCCGAGCGCGAGATAAAATCTTCAACTATTCGTTCAATAACTACGATCGGAACAAGATACAAAAGGAGCCGATATTAATCGGTTCAGTTCTTCCCTATGCCAAAACGTCCCAAGGACGTTCCTTATAAAGACGGCAATGTTTAATATATATGTTGACTGCTGGAGTTGTCCCATGACCGATGTTGGCAACTCGATTGTTCAACTTGTTGTATTTGTTTTTTCATCTGCGCTTCGCGATTCCGGTGGCCACTGTCGATTCCTTTTTATGAATATTTCATATTATTGTAAACGACTTTATCTGCAGTACAAAGTTGCATTCAATATTTGAATTTTATGGTTCTACGAAAAAGTGGCATTTGCTTGTCGACTACACTGTAAGTTTGTGTCCGCCCCTTGCTTGCGTCTAGTAAGAGTTTTCATTTTATTATTTTTACGATTATTACACTATTTCTGTAGAAAATATTTTTTTTGTTAACACACTTTACACTGCAAAATAGCTTATTCCAAAGAATTCTATCTCTAGTCATGCATTTTCATGTAAGGTTGTTGGTCTTATACATACAAGAACATGTTTAATGACTAAGTTTTATTGCCACAGATTTCAAATTCGGTTGTTTATGCTCTGTCTATGCTTTTATATAAAGCGAAAGAGTTTGTTTGTTTGAACGCGCTAATCTCTGGCACTACTAGTCGGATTTGAATAATTATTTTTGCGTATGATAACATCACGCTACTGGCGACGGGAGCAGATCAGTGAGCAAAGATTTTAATATAATTCACGAATGATTTAGTGCTTTCAACATTCTGACAACTTCATGTATTATGACCATCTTTGGTAAAATTAATTACCTATGTATGTATGTATATTATAGTGCGAGAAAAATTGAGATAAAAATATTTACTTGTTGGATCTTTTGAAAATGACGCTCGTTAAAACGTAAGTAGGTACCTAATTTATTCATCGAAGTATATATATCTAACGCAGAATACTTTTATAGATATACTTACTATATCGTTGACTTATGCCATATTATTATGGATTGCCTTGATGCTACAGTAATAATGGGTAGTCCTGTGTCCACTGGATCCAACCTTTGATCAAAACTCGGTACCAACGTCAAAATACTATTTATTTCTTTTTGGTAACGAAGCTAAGGTATCCGTGAACGGCCGAAGCGTGTGATACTACTTAGTACCTACTTATAGCAAAGGATCATGCTGTAGTTTTATGTTTATTTTGTATTGCATTTCATTAGTGCCAAAAACAGCTGCTGACAAGTCGAATACAAGTGTTTCTTCTATTTGTAAAATTATAATGAAAAGTTTATAGTTGAAGATAAAGCAGTCGCAAAATCAACCTTGTCTCTGAGCTTTCTTCTATCTAGTGTTGTATATCAGCTGCGAGTCTTATCTTATGTGTATTACTGGTTGTGATACCTACCTTAAAAATATTATTAAATAGTAGTTATTACATTTTGTTCACCGTTATCATGTCTAATAGCCTTCATTAAGAATTCCAACAGTGAACGATAACTGACTAATGATGATGATAGTTACCGTTTTAGAACACTCCAGGCTATATTAGGATCTAAACTGCTAGGTTTTTATTTATACTATTTATATAAAGTGGAAGAGTTTGTTTGTTTATTTGAACGTGCTAATCTCTAGAACGACCAGATTTGAATAATTCTTTTTGCGTATGCTTTCAGCTTTTGAGAAAGTTTATAGGCTATATAACATCACGCTACTGGTGACGGTAGCAGATCAGTAAGCAAAGACCGCGCCGCGAAAAAGTAAAAAATATACAAGCAGTCAAATACTAGCTCAATCTTTATTTAGTGAGGATGTGTTATGTGGTACCGTACTTAATTGGAATTCTAAACTCATTATCTAAATATTACAAGTATATCTATCCATATACTTGTAAAACGAAGCTTCATTGACATCCTGATGCTTTTACTTCTATGTTTATTATCAGTGCCACAAGAATACTAAATATGCTACTGCTTCTTAACTCCGTAATCAAGATCTAGAAAAAGTGTCGAAAACAAATTCTTTGTTGCGGTTGTACTAATAGCTGCGCTTAGTTGTTAAAGGCGGCACGTGTCTGTAGTCGCGTGCCGAAGTCGCTTCGCGCGCGCCGATCTTATCTTCCTCACGAACACGAGCCGTGCCCCTTCACACGTGATGGTGACAGACTTAACTTAAAGATCCCATCTCATTGATGTGTGCATTTTTAAAAGACTTACTGGTCAAACATAAACCTGCACGCCTTTCATGTCAAATTTTTTGCATTTTATGAATATGTCCCGTTGTCAAGGTACTGGTAATCTTACATGATGGTTCACTGACAACGCTATGTACATTTTATGTTTTAAATTTTTGTTACTAACTGTATTAAAGTCTTAATAAATGTTTTACACTTTTCTCAGCCAATTCTTAGTAGTTAACACAAGATTTCTTATGGTCAGCAGTAAATTACCGGCGATAGTAATAATTCTGTTTTAGTGCAATTTATTGCCATGCGGTGGTTACCTCTGTACATTACACACAATGCTGGAGTACAGTACATTACAGTGTGCTCGAGGTTCAATCAATACCTAATATAGTGTGAAATAAGTACCAAACCTTTTTACACCTCGTTTGAAGAAGAACATCACATAGTGCTCGCGAATTATCGCATTCGAGCATCCCTGGCTAAAATTAACGGGTAACATTCTGTAGGAGATTTGTAAAAAATAAATTCAATATGTATTTAGGAAAATTTATTTTAAGTAATGACAATTTAGACCGATGAAACAAGGTAAAATGTTATTTAAATAAAATACTTAAACAACATTTTATTATATTAACATCTCATTATCAAGGCACTAGTAGATATAATATATTATAATAAAATACTTTCAGTTTACATGGAATAGCACATTTTTGTAAGTCGTAAGCTTTTGTTTGTTTAGGTAGGTATTTCATTTATATTAAAATTTTATTAAATAGGTAGTATTAATTCAATCATAAATTACGTAAAAAAGAAACTATCCTAAATTAAATAAATTACGATGTCGGGACGGCCGTCAATCCATCGTCTCTTGACTTAGGTCGCACGTTCGGTTATCTACTTAAAGGTACTGAAATGTTACTTTTCACTTATCACTATGTATCATTAAATCAGGCTTACGCTACTTTTAAAAAATATGGTACAATACGTAATCGGACTTCCGCGAATGGATGTCCGAGCGTAAAGTTAACGAATGAGCGACGTGATCTTGATAACGAGTCACGGCCGCGGTCCCGCCGACGACACCGGAGATGGGGACAAGCGAGCGATCACACACGCACTCAACACACGGTCACTCTGCGCACCGCTACTAACGCATTCGTCCACATTCGCGCACGCTCTTGCGGTCGTCCCCTTCTCCGTGTCGCGCGCCTCCGCACCTACACGCGTGTGGAAGCGTTCGGACACTAACCATTAAATAACCGCTATCGCTGTCCTGCGCTCGATGAGGTATACATGTCACTCTCACGAACCAGAACTCGACGGGGGTTTTTAAACTAACGAAATATACTACTATTGCGAACGCTGATCACGTCGTTTTTATTTAGAAGTGCCTCTGGTGCGCACGAGAAAAACTGGCATCATAGACTTTACAAAGAGCAGAAGGAGCGTTGGGTCCTGGTAGTAATTCAGCGGCTTTAGCGGCAGCACGTCGTCGCTGCCAACTGCAGGTCCACGCTGCTAGTACGACTAGTTGTGCGGCTAAGAATGCAGCTGCCGCAAGCATCGCACCTGCTGCATTGACGCAGGTGACTTCTGTTTCTCTGACGTAAACAGAATCCTCAGAAATGTTCTTGGCGCGCTGTTTGTCAAAGCCGAATTTGTCAGTAATCTGGATGGTTTGGACGAGCAGCATGTCGTCTGTTGGCGCAGCGGGGGTAGAACGCCTCTTCCTACGTCCGTAAGACATAACGGAGCGGAGTTCGTTCGGACCGCCGTCGCACTGTACAGGCTCACACGTGGGCATGCACGGAGTTACCAAGGCACGGAACTGTACAACTTCAGAAGACGGGAATTTGAAAGCGTCGAAGTTCGATAGCAGCATCTGTAATATAAAAGAATATTTGTTAAATAAATTATTTTGGCCTTGTGTGTAAAAAAACTGTAATAGTAACGCCAATTAACAAATGCAAATTCAATTTTTATTCTTGCTGTAATTACCTTTCCGCTATTGGCTGATTTGAAGAGAGGTCCCATGATGAAGTGCTCAGTAGGGCAACCGTCGCTGTCGATGAGTGTGATTTCGCTGGAATCGACTCCATCCATAGCAACAAGCTCGCGTACAAAGATTTCGAATGGTGAGTTCGGGTCCATAATTTCGAATCGAAGTGCCTGGATAATAATTATAAAACATGATTAATTAAAGAAACAGTATTGAATAACTTTATAGTGTCATGTATGGTCAAAAGTATAATTACCAAAGGATCTCCGACTTCCGCAGATGCAATAGTATCATCGCCATTCCTGTCTGTAATACGCATAGCTACATTGGGAGAGTCTACGATAACCTCCTCTGAGAGCCCAGTAGCAATGTCTCCGTGGATACCCAAGTCCACCTCGTTGGCCACAGTCTTATTGGTTAAGTCATACTGGCAAGTTACAGCCAAACCAAGATCAGAAGAAGTCACAATAGTGTCATGGTGCTGGATAACTACGTCATTCAAATATCTGAAAAAAAGCCATGTTATTAAATAATATTATGGTAAGACTTTCCTACCACAATATAGTAGGAAACTTTTGACTTTCCTACCAACATAGAAAAACACAAAATAATTTTAATCAATTTGATCTTACCTGCCAAGTCCGTTTTGTTTAACGTTGCATTCAATGTTATTGTAACCCATGTGTAACTCAAATTCGAGACTCTGTTTTACATCGACAACGCACGAATTAGGGCTACCCTTGGCATAGATTTTGCCGTCGAACAGTTTGGATGTTTGAATACGAGCAACCATATCACCGGATCGACAGTCGATAGATACATTGTAACAAGATGATAGTTCATAAGTCGCTGCCTCTGGTACTTCCAAGTAAGGATCCTAGAAGCAAATTAGATGGTTACATACCGCATATATTTGCTTTTTGCGAAGTATCGTCGAGAACAGTAATTTATCTTAAAATATGTTACATTAAAGACTCACCTGAATGTCCGCAAGGGTCGCTCTAGAATGGTGAGATAGTCGGCACACGTGGTCACCTGTGTCACCGTGATCATAAGAGTGACAACGGAAAGGCGAATTCAGACAGAGTTCTCGGCATTCCTCAACAGTTTGTACATCTTGATAAACTGAGTCCACGGTCTTTAGAATGCGACCGCCCATTTTCTTAAACTCGCAAAGCTTAGTCGGCTCCTCAACGCAGTTATTCTCCAGATAATCAGTGTCTGCAAATTGAATCATATTAAAAATACAAGCATAATTTAGAAGATACAGTATAAAAAATCACGATGGACTATACCTTCGTTCGGTTGAAAAGAGTTCGTTCCCGCTAAAGTAATACGGTCCATGTTCGACAACACGCAGTCCCCTGTTTTATTGTTGTAGTTCGCCGATCTGCAAGAATGTTTCACGTGGTTTAACAGCAGCTAACTATGTTTTTGTTCTTTTTTATTGTGTGAATTTTCCCAAGTTGTTAAGCGCATGCATACTGCAAATGATGTTGTTTTGCTGCACCGTTTAATTATTAATTATCATGATTCATAGGATAATTATTAGTTCCAACTTTCAATTAACCTGTGTTTTACATAATTTACGACTTTAATACATTGTTGACACATTGACCTCGGAGACTACAAATTTCTATTTCTCGAGACCTACTAGATATTTCTCGAAACTGGTTTTATGTGGTGCATGATTAACACTGTTAACCATTGAATATTGCTCTATGATACCGCAGGCGCTAAGTCTTTTTTAATTAATTGTAATTGTGGCATTAAAAATGTATATTTTTAATACATTAGTTAATGTCGAGTCATGCAAAGCAAAGCTGCCTCAAACCATTCAGATACGCGTATTGTTTACTTTTGCTTTCAACGTCTACACAAGTTGTCAAAGTAACTTTATACTCAACAACAAGTTTTCTTGTTTGCATATTGCAATTGTGTACCGTCCGCTATGTATTTGGTTATGCGCTGAATTAATTTCTCATCAAACCAGATAACTTAGCAAATTTGATACTCTTTCGGATGTCATAATATATTATGCAGCATTTTCCATTCTTCGATGTTCAATGTCATTCGTACAAGAAATGAAAAAAATATAAATAATAAATGGCTACGTTCATTATCATTGCGTTACCTATAAACGTTGCTGTCTGAGTGTATAATATTACTTTCGTGCTCAGTGACCACCCATATAAAATTATCTTGTTCATCTAACTCAATATTTTCTCTTGATATACAATCGATTCCGATCAGTTGACCCTTGCGCTAACCTATGGGATTTTCACAAGACATAGGCGCATTTCTTTGTTGTATCTGCCTTGAGAACTTTCTGTTTCGTTATTCTATAATTACACTAGTGAATTATGTATTAGGATAGGTAATTTACTACAAGTTTATTAAGTTCATTATACGAGTTGCTCTTAAATTTATTTTAAACCAGATTAGAAAATTTGGAATTGGTGTTGTATTGTTCCAATATGAATTTGTTATGTATTTTATATTATTTTCAATTCAATGTATCCGAGCGACGCTATGAGATAGTGATTTACTTTTATTCACAGTGCTCTTGATTATCAATAATAAGCTTCGAGAGAGAATTGAACAAGAATGACTTTTTTCTGGATAACACCAATTAACGGAAAAGCTTAGTGTTTCTGTGTTATTTATTTCTCAGTCTACGATCATTCTATCTATATATCTTGTATCTTGCTTTCATTGATTATAAGAAGACATAAATATGAACTATGTTTTAAGTCGATGATTGCGAGTATTCCGCTACCGGTGGCCGTTTTTCATTTAACGGTACGGGTTTCTACGATGCGTCGACTTCATCGCATAATAATTACAGCAACTGCAATTTGTTCAACTGTATCTGCCTTAGATGTACCTAATCCTAATCTAACCACACGCGCTTTGATTTATTCTCCTCCTTTTTTTATTGAATGCCTTAATCGTTCTTCTGTTATGTTTAATTTTTTTAAGTTCCATTTAAATAACTATACCTATCATTATATTACGTTTTTCATAACAAATTAAGGGTTTAAGTTAAATTATTGGCATGACAATAAGGTTCGTTACGCGTGTTGATGCTTATAATGTGGCTTGGGTGGCCAACTAAAAAAATTATGGTACCTATATAATTTATTGACAGGCTATAATTTCTATTGCATCTAATTTATACTCTTGGATGTTATGCGTAACAGAATTAAACCGGTATGTTCGCACTACTTAATTGTTTATGTCGTTCAATCAGATATTAAATTATATTTCGAAATTTTTAAGAGGTATATGTATCTAAAATGAATTCTTATTGTGCGATAAGCTTAGTAATAATTATTTTAAGTGCGCTCGGGCTGAAAGAGAAAAACAATATGTGTTTTATCGGTTATTGTATCGTGGAAGCAGGAAGCGATAGGGCAGGCCGCTCCCACACCGCGCGGCACTCTGCCCGCCACGTCCGGGGAATATTTGCCAAATGTCGTGACTGTCGAAGATCGCGATGTGCGCCGCCCGGGGTGCGCCTGCGCAGCCTGTTCGCTTCAATGGAGATACGACGATTTGTATCCAACGGTACACGTGTCGAACCTAGCTCGACTACATAAAATGCCGCATTTAATTCTCTAATCGCTACCTAACCCTAACCCTGGTTAAGAATTCTGAGATGATGGCGTGAAGTCGTGGAATTTATTACAGAAACCTTTTTAGTCAGCGTTTAGTGCTGAATCAAATATTCATGAGTTAAAACCAAGAGTCATATTCAAGCTAAAATCTAGACAACACTTTGTGTGCAGCTGTCTCTGCAAACTTGGAGAAAATTACTGTCTCATAAAGAAATAATTCTGCAATATCCATATTGCAGAATTAATCTAATAATCTCTATATTACTGAATACTGACAAGTTTTTGCCTAACTTGTAATAAAAAGCGACAGCCGTGCACACAAGCAAATAATAAGATATCTACTTGAACTATAGGTGCAGAATCTGCCATAAGTCGAGAAAAGTTATTGAGACCACCACGTCAAAATGTTTGCAATAAGTAGGTACCTACTGCATTTAGAATAAGTCTGTACTTTTTGTTATAAATATGTATAACTAATGGTTCTTGTAATAAGTGCAAATAACCGAGCTGTGTTAAGAGACAATACTATAAACGCATTACAAAGATGATACCTAGTAGTAATCAGTTTTGCAGGCACGAAGAAGTGAGATTTCTATACGGAGAGAAGAAACGGGAAGTGATTGATAATATTGTCGACCTCCATACAGTAAACGCATGTAGTGCACGCATTCAGAAGCAAATTAGCGCTACAATCCGAGATCGTTATTGAGCAGCGCAAGCTTGACCTGAACACGCCAACAGATATACGTGTATCGAATGTGACCGTCTGACGCAGTACACTATTTATGTTAATGATATCAAAAACCGTACAAGGAAATAAACACAATAGGACAGTCGTGTCTTGCTACATTAGACGCCTGAGACGTAGGCCGTTCAATTGGCCTCCCTGCTTTGTATATAATGCTCGTTTGTAGAATTTAGAAACGGAACGGCTACCAGGAAGAGGCTGTGACTTATCCACTGAACTGAGCCGCAAAGATGTACCGCAGAACCCGCCATCTATGGTAACTTGGTGAGGGCTGATTGACTTCGTTATCGAGCTAATCTATAAATTAGCTTACGTCTACACGTATGGATATCTAATGAACCGACTTTGATGATGAATATTTGTTTGTAGGTACAATAGAAATTTTGTTGTGTCTAAGTCCATTCACTGTGGCTAAGGATGTATTTACATACGTACATAAATAACTGTCTTCGTTATGCACAATGTGGAATCAGTCTTTATATGATAGTATCTGATTGAAGGGAACAGTCATGACCTCATATATGTATGTATGTTAAATACATACATACATGTCTTGTTAGTTCAATTGTGGTGGATAATAGTGAATATTCAATTGTGTGCTTGTCATTAGTAAAATTTTACGTGCCTATTTTTTTAGTACGGAAGATATGATGTAATTAATTAAATTTGGTTTGTCGCATAATGGTTGACTGTTATCTTGGAAATCTTATTGTTCGAAGTTCAGAATAGAAACTTTCCCATGACACCCACAAATTTTGTAGGATATGTCAGTGAGTTTAATGCCATACCAACAAAGAACAGTATGTAGTTACCATTTATTTTGTCAAAATATTTGTTTAGTAAAATTAAAGGGTTTTTGTCTGACTAAAGGTTAGCTGTGCACACGTTTGTTTACTCAAATTCAAAAACTTTTTATTATTAAACATTTATGGTTCGACTAATCTAGGCTAATTTTTAAAACAAGTAAATAAAACGAATTAACAATTGTTACCTAAAAAAGGCAGACTCAAGTCGTATGATTACAGTTTACTGAAACACAACGATCATTACTAAGAGTCAAACCTTTTGCATAGACAAGTTTCGTAGCAAGCAGACATGTAGCAATTTGTTTTTTTTTTTTTTCAATTTAAAAAGCCCTTGCGTAATTTTAATTGCAACTTGAGTTGCAGAACTACGGAATGTTGCCATCGGATTGTTAATGAACTCTTAGATTGCTTTTCGCTATTCGGTGAATTAAAATATTTTTCTATTTAAGGCTTTTTTGTTTTTAATCAGAATCTTTAAAGAGAAATTAGTAAAAAAAATCATTAAGGTTTTGCATTGTTGTAATCCCGGCCCAGTTAGCAAATAAGAGAATCGTTTGTCTAATTGTAAACGATTACATTGAATTTGCGATCTTTAAACTTACAGGTGTAGGTATTATACCTAATTAGTGAAATGTCATGGTGAAGAAACAGTTGTTATCGGCCATTTGATGCACTCTTACTTAGAATTCACAAGTGACTTGACGAAATCTATATTGCAGTTAACGGGAAGTTGACAAAAATAGTTCCGTTGTCCTTACATTTCTGTTCGACTTGCTGCATAACTTAACCGCTTATTAAGACGAAAAAATAAAATGAAAACTTTAATCAGAGATGAAAATGATCATTAGTAACTAATGCCTTTATTTAAGTACCAGACGTCCGCCCTCGCTTACCTCCGGTATTTAAGTTTCATTCACTCTCACAACAAACGCCTACGAAAAATATCATTGCAATAAAGTCGTATTTGCATCATTTAGATTTACAAAGGCGCTTAAAATATTGAAATTTGAAAATGACGCATAAATAAGTTGAACGTAATAAAATATAGTCTATGTTACCCGTCCTATTTATAATTTTTAAATTTCTTAAATCGCTTATGTAGATCTTAAGTTGAATCGGAACATACAAACAAACAAACAAGCATACAAAAATCTAATATTTTCTCTTTATAATATTAGTTTAAATTAGTCAAGATGTATAAAACCTTTTGTGTGTAAGATTGTACTTGCATTTGTTAATAATCTAAACCATAAATTATGACTAATATAGTATTATTTATTAAATTGTGTTGAACAAAACGTGGTGCATACAAACTACTTATAAATATTGTTTGCACTAATAATATTCTAAATGTCTGTTCGGCCGCGTATAGGTCATGTCGAGGGCAACAGTGCTTGCGGGTCATTCATGTTTCACTCCGCCCATACAACGATCTACTTCGAAAGTTTATTTAAATCGTTTGTAATTACTTCAATAATTATAATCCTTTATCACCCATTGCACTTTTCTTCTAAAGATATGTTAGCAGAGGTATATACCTATATCATGTAGCTAGGTTTGGTAGATGCCCAATAATTCCTAGAAGGCGAACCTAAACAGATTACAATTTCAGGTATCGATATAATACTAAATATTTCACGCCTACAAATTGACCTCTAACAGACCTGGCGATCAAACCCTAAATACGACTGAGTATTGCATTCGTACTTTCTAACATTATGCCTCCGTGGCAAAATTCGAATTATTCTCTTCTATTCTTTATAATAATATCTGCAATTGTTATTTGCATATTATTATATTTTAAAATATCAATAGAATTTTTATTTTATTGCAATAACTATTTCTATTTATAACTCGTGTCGTGCTTAAGTACCATTATGCATTGATTGAGACGGTGCCATTCTGGTCGAATAAGTCATGAAGTCGACCTGGAGTTACAAGTCCATGTACACGTTTTAAATAGAAAATAAATTAATCTATTATAGGTATACATAAACCGTGTTTATAAATTCGGTGGAAATAGTTGTTCTCTTATTGCATTCTTTAGGAACATGAAAATAAAATAACGAAATGCCTCGACTGTTTCTCTATACGTTGGTTAACGCAATGTCTAGAATATGCCTCGCCAGAATAAATGTGATTTCAATAAATCTACCGCATCCTTATATTGTGGTTTTGAGTACGAACATAAATCTCACGTTGTCCTCGACAAAAATATGATGTTCTCTTCTATAAACCACAGTGTTTTCATTTATACTCGTAGTATTTAGGAGGAAATGCGTTTATTGACTTTGAAAAGTAAGAGTCAAGTGTAATAACAAAACATAACGTTATTATTAGAAAGTCGTAAATGTCAAATTGTACTATTGAACTAATATTTCCGTCACAATGAATTTCAATACCAACGTATGACGTTCCCTCGAAGATGAGCATATTAAAAGTGTGTAAAGTTACGATCATGCAGTGTAATGTGTGTGTGTAGTATCTGTTATTTAACTAACCTGCAAACAAACTCGTTTTCTCCGAGGCACAGGTCAAGGCACATCTGCCTGGAGCTCACTGTGTGTGTCTTTTTGCCGCGTCCTTTGAGATGGTAGCCACGCACGCGATCGAAACACCAAGCTCTTTCGCAAGGACGTACACCGAGGCACGACTTTTGTGCGTAAATCGTGAACACTGGGAACTGCGACTTAGTCAACGCACCTGAAAATAAAAGTAGAATCAGTTCTTGAGTAACAAATTACCTATAATTACGGCACAATGTTTCTTTGTTGTTGCTATTAGAAGAATGTGCAGCTTTCTGTAGGTTGGTTCTACTCAATTGCAACACCTAACTCCTAAGCAATAAATATGAGTAAAGGGGCGCTCGTGTCATCATTAAATTCTTCATGCTCACGCACGTGTTCTGGATGAGAAGGCGTTCAACCTTAGCGAATTTGAAAATCCGCACACCGAGTCGACGAAGCGATTTGTGCTTCCATAATTGGATCTCATCGCTAAGTTCTTTGAACTGACGGCTAGCTGGAATTTCACTACGGCTTAATTCAATAGATATGACCGTAATCACCATTTATGTACTATAGTTCTATAGTACTTTATACTAACAGAAATTACATTATTTAAATACTGAAATATGTTTTATTGATATGACTGGTCAATCTTGACATGGCATACATTTAATATTTAATCCAGTATTATTACCTTGTCGTTCAATGTGATCAGGAGGTGTATTTACCATTTTAATTAAAATACGTGGCCGAATTACCATACTAGTTGTAACTAAGTAATTGAAATTCTCTCTTTTCTTTCTTTAATCTTAGTAATTATATTAATTGGTTAATTTCTAATAATTACTTCGTATGGTTCTTTGGTTGCGTTGAGTGTTTAAATTGTAACTCATACAAATAACTGTAATTATCTGGCGATTGAAAAGAGTGGCGTGAGTTTCTTGTCAGTTCTTCTCACAGCTCTACCTCGTCAGCGAACTGGCTGTAGGTCAATTTGCTGACTTTTCATAAGCATCATACTTTAAACAAAATGAAATAAATGCTTCGAGTTTGAGTTTATTATTTTTCTTTTTTTATTCCTTGGCGTATTTATTTTTAACTTTTTATTCACTCTTGTGAGAGAAGCTATTTAATTTCTACTTTGCTTTTTGGTTTCCTATCTTTACGATGCGCGGTGTCGGGTCTAGCAACGAATAAAATAAGTACTTTTTTTTAACTCGCGATATAATTTGCTGTCGTGTTCTTTTTACTCAAATAAAATAATATGAAATGCTATGTTAACATACTGTACGGTGAAACCATACACCTCATACATAAGCAATTTTACCTGACTTACTAATAAACTATAATGCACAAATCAGTACTCGATTAGCGATCATCGCGCGTGCTCTCTCGCTCCTTTATATTACTCATAATTTGGTCCGCTTAATAAATTAATTATTAGTTTACCTCAAAATCGTAGTATCATTATATCAGCTAACTTATCAACCCTTTACATGGTCCTTCGAGCCGGATAGCGGGACCTCGCGGGTTTCGTATTCGTTAATCCATAAGGTGCAACGTGTTTAGTGAACTTGTGAGTGACCTCGTTTCAACATCAGCATTATAGTGAAACGTGTTCACTGCTAATATCGTTTCGTAATCACGGGACTTTAGCAAAGCGTTTAGGAACAAAAACCCGAGCAGCAAAAGGGTGGAGTTTCTAGACAACTACTAGCAACTTTGTTGGACATCTCGATCACTGGGACACCAGCAAAGGACATCAGCGCCTCAAGCACAAGGCAACCAGCATACCGAGTAGCAACACTCGGTACCTACAGCAACAGCACGCCTTAGGAAAGAGCGTCGCTGCGCACAGCAAAGCGGCAATAATTGCAGATTTTACAAGTAAGATCATTCCTTTATTTTCATCGTAAACTAGCTAGCAGCGTAATGGAGGAACTGTACTATCAACAACTCGAACTGAGCGAGTTAATTAGAAAAATACCTATAAATATTAAGAAAGATAGCGCCGAGAGAAAGTCGGACGATTACTTTAAGCGACGATTAGAGTTGTTAGAGAAGTATTGGTCGGATTTTCAGAATAATCATTTAGCTATATGTCAGTATGGGGTCAAAGAGCACGTTTATTTTACAAATTCCGAGCATGAATCGGTTAGTAAAGTCTATACAGCAGCTAAGTCTTTTATTAACGAGCAGCGTTTACAACTGTCGAGCAAACAGTTGCCTTTAAGCACCATTAGGAGTACTCAAGCAAGACAAGAAGATAAAGAAGAAGCGGGACCTTCAGGAAGCGAGCAACCAATCAAATCAAGTATTTCTCGAGCGATGGAGTCAAAGGGCTCTAGCAGCAAACTAGATGAGATGATACGCAAGCAAGCAGCAAATTTTAAAGCTTTTAAACGAACAGCTAGCATTATTGATCTTGACTCTATGTCAGAAAAGTGGGAGATGGAAGATGCTTTGAAGACGTTACAATCACGTTGGTCACAAATTGATTCCCTTCACTGGGAGTTAGATAGCGAGATAGGTGGAGAAGACGATGACTACGAAATTCTATATATACAGCATGAGACATCATACATGCTTCTAAAGAAAATGATCAATAAAAAGCTTTGGAGTGTTTCGCATCGGGAGCATTCAACACCAAAAATGGATATTCCGGTATTTTCAGGTAGCTATCAGCATTGGACATCGTTTAAAGACCTGTTTACTGAAAGTATTCATAACAACCCTACCTTATCTCAAGCTCAAAAAATGCAATTTTTGAAGGGAAAGGTACGCGGAGAAGCTGAAAGAATCATACAACATCTTCCCATAAGCTCTGAGAATTACAATACCTGTTGGGAATTATTAAACCATCGGTATAACAATAAAAAGCTAATTTTCACCTCTATTGTGAATACTTTATTAGGGTTACCTAATACACAGCAGCAATCGCTCGGTCATATTAAAAAATTACATGACGTAGCTCTAGAAAGCATCCATGCCATTCGTAACTTAGGCGTGGATATCAGCACCTGGGATCCAATTCTCGTACATTTACTGTCACAAAAGCTAGATAGTGAAACCTACGGCGATTATATAGATTCCCTGAAAAATTCGAGGGAGCTACCGGTGTTACAGGAATTTTTAACCTATTTGGAAAGCAAATTTACGAGCCTGGAAACATCACGCAGGAAGCTAGACCAAGTGTCATCGAAATCTAATAATCATACTCCAAGCGATGTTTCTGAAAATCATAAAACAAAACGCAGTAATCCTTACTTTGCTAATAAATATAACAAGACACAATCGTCTTCAAAAGCCTTACACGTGTCTTCGATAAAATGTCAATTTTGCAATCAACAGCATGCTCTATTTAATTGTGTAAAATTTTTAAAGTTGCCTAATGATATCAAATTAAATACCGTTTCAAAATTGAAACTATGCAAAAACTGTTTATTCGACCATAATGGCCAGCAATGCATTTCTGTTAGGCGATGTCGCAAATGCGCAGGGAATCATCACTCTGTTTTACATGACGCATGCGCATCAAATATGTCGCAATCAAATAACGCAATAATAACAACGATTGACCAAGACCGTCAAGAAGAACACGTGCCGATAACTGCACATTTGTCTCAGAACTATCCTAGCATAAATGAAGTATTGCTTGCTACAGCTTTAGTAAAAGTTGCAGCTATTGATGGGTCCTATCATGTGTTACGAGCTCTCATAGACCCAGGATCGCAAGTGTCTCTATTAAGAGAAAGCACAGCCAGGAAATTAGGAATAAAACGATCTAAGTTTAACGGCTTAGTATGCGGTGTAGGAGAAGTCGAAAACAAATGTAATGGTGTGTCTACACTATACTGTACCTCGACATATAATGATTTTACATTTGTCACCGACGTACTAATAATGACCAACATTTTAAAAGATGTACCACATAAGTCCTTTGACACATCGAAGTGGTCTTATATCGAAAATATCAAGATGGCGGATCCATCCTTTAACATTAGTCGTCAAGTGGATTTGTTGCTTAGCGCCCAAGTTCATGGCATGATACTATTAGGAGGATTGATAAAAGGTGAGAGCGCATCGTTGCCTGTTTTGCAAGAAACACAACTTGGGTGGATCATATACGGCGGTGGCAAAATGTCATCACTTCAGTGTAGCGTAGTATTTAACAATATCTACGATATACAAAAGTTTTGGGAGATCGAGGATATATCTGAAAAATCAACTTTATCAGCCGAAGATCAAAAATGTGTAGACTTCTACTTATCCACTACAAAACGTCGTGAAGATGGGAGATATGAAGTGAAACTGCCATTAAAACCTGAAATAAACACAAAATTAGGTTCATCTAAAGAAATGGCCATAGCGCAATTCCTACGTTTGGAATGTAAATTTAACAAACAGCCTCTTTTAGCAAAGCAATATAAGGCATTCATAAGTGAATACATAGCTTTAGGACATATGGTGCCTTGTTACAACGATTGTAATAATAAAGAGCGCTCATGTTACTTACCGCATCATTGTGTGGAACGCGCGGAATCTGCAACTACTAAGCTACGGGTAGTATTTAACGCATCAGCAAGGACGTCGAGTGGATATAGTGTAAATGACCTGATGTATAAAGGGCCTAATTTACAACAGGACTTACTAGAACTAATAATAAAATGGCGTCAATATCGGTATGCGTATACATCTGACATTGAAAAAATGTACAGACAGATAATGATGAATGAAGCACACCAGCAATATCAGCAAATTATCTGGAGGTCTACACCAGACCAACCATTGCAAACATACAAGCTCGCCACCGTTAGTTACGGAACAAAATCAGCACCTTTTCTAGCGCTAATGACTCTTAAGCGTCTGGCCTCTGATAGCCGGAATAGTTTTCCAGAAGCGGCTAAGATATTAGAAGAGTCATTTTTTATGGATGACCTTGTACATGGATGCCACGTCCTTCACCAAGGAAAGCAGCAAATTAATGATTTAATTAAATTATTAAAATTGGGCGGTTTTACATTAAGAAAGTGGTCTGCAAATCATCCAGATCTGCTTAAAAATATCGAGCACCATAGCACCAATGGTGAAATCATTTTTAATTTCAATTCGGAAAGCATGTCAAAAACGCTAGGCCTACGTTGGAACGCAAGCGATGACAAGTTTACTTTTAATTTCTTGTTAGCCAAATCAAATCAAAAAGTTACTAAAAGGCTGCTTTTATCCGAAATATCTAAGATATTTGATCCTCTAGGATGGTTATCTCCGCTGACAACAAAGCTTAAAATAATATTTCAACAGCTCTGGCTAAATAAAATGCATTGGGACGAGGAAGTTCCGCAAAGCATTCAAAAGGAATGGGTCGCGATAAATGCTGATATGGAATCTTTGAAACAATGTGAGATACCTCGCTGGATAGGATATCAGCCTAATAATATCTTAGAGCTGCATGGTTATTGCGACGCATCAACAAAAGCTTACGCAGCAGTTATTTACGCAAGAATTCGGCAAGAAAAGGAACAATGTGTAACACTAGTTGTTGCTAAATCGAGGCTAGTACCTATCTCTAAAAATATTTCGTTGCCGAGACTAGAGCTAAGCGGAGCCTACTTATTAGCAAAATTAATGAATAAAGTTGTACATTGCTTAAGCGATCTAGATATAAGAATCTATGGGTGGACCGATTCTATGGTCGTATTAGGTTGGTTACAAGGTGAACCCAGCCGTTGGAAGCCCTTTGTCGCAAACAGAACTAAAACCATTACCGAGATAATGAAACCGAGCTGCTGGCGATATATTTCGTCGGAGAGCAATCCAGCAGATGCGGCAAGCAGAGGCATTTCTGCCTCCCAATTAAAAAATCATTACTTATGGTGGCAAGGGCCACAGTCATTAAAATCATTTGATGAGAGGCTGGACACTAAAACTATATATAATACCGATCAAGAAATAAAGGCCAAATTCACTCCAATCGAAGTAAACTCTGTCCAGAATAGCACGGCATCAATTATTTTACAATTGTTGCTTAAGTATAGTTCAATTACTAAAATTATTAAAATTGTAGCATGGATTTTAAGAGCGATTAAAATAATAAAATTTAATAAGAGTAAAACAATGCTTAGCAAAAATATCTACTTACCTAGCTTTCTTACTTTGCACGAATTAAAACAAGCAAAATTACTTATTCTAAAACACATACAAAGAAATGAGTTCTCTGACGAGATATTGTCACTTAAAAAACATAATAAATTAAGTGGCAAAAGCAATTTATTAAAGTTAAATCCATTTATGGATAGCGAGGGCATATTACGAGTTGGTGGTCGTTTGAGTAAAGCAAGCATAAGCACGGAAATGAAGCATCCCGCCATATTGCCTTATAACAGCCGATTAACTACTCTATTAATACAACAAGCTCATCAGCTCACTTTCCATGGTGGGCCACGATTAACTTTATTTAATCTGAGACAGAGTTACTGGGTAATTGGTGGGAACAAAGCTGTAAGAAAAGAATTAAGAAACTGCGTAACCTGTAGGAAGCATGAACCGAAAATACAACATCAGTTAATGGGGGAGCTACCCCAAGCTAGGAGCAACCCCTCCCCGCCGTTCTATCACACTGGAGTGGATTACACCGGCTACGTAGATGTAAAAAGCAACAAGGGAAGGGGCATCAAGACGACTAAAGGATACATAGCGTTATTTATTTGTATGGCGACCAAAGCTATTCACTTAGAGCTTGTATCAGATTTGACTAGTTCTGCATTCCTAGCAGCGTTGCGTCGAATGGCAGCTCGAAGAGGAGCACCACGACATATGTACAGTGATAACGGAACAAACTTCGTAGGAGCAAATAGAATGATCCAAGAAAGTTATCACGATTTTAAAAGCATGTTTGATAGTAAGTTCTATACTGAACTTACCGAATTAAATATAGAATGGCATTTTAATGCCCCATCGTGGCCAAGCGCAGGTGGTTTATGGGAGCGAGCTGTAAGAAGTTTAAAGCACCATCTAAAACGTGTAATTGGACATCAAAAATTAACCTTCGAGGAATTCAGTACTATATTAGCTCAGTTGGAGGTTTGTTTAAACTCAAGGCCATTATGTGCCTTATCAGAGGACGTAGAAGATTTAGACATACTTACTCCAGCCCATTTTTTAACTGGTCGGTGTGGGTCCGGTATCATCGAAACGGAAGAAGATGCTAGAACTAGGTGGCACCTCTCCGCCAAGCTACTAAATGACATCTGGAAGAAATGGAAGTTAGAATACCTAACGCAACTATCCATCAGAAGCAAATGGCAAACCACCGAGCCTAACATAAAAATCGGAGATTTAGTGACCATACAAGACGATAACTTGCCTCCAGGAAAGTGGATGATGGGCAGGGTAATCGAAACTCACCCAGGACTGGACGGATTAGTTCGTGTAGTCACTTTAAAAACGAAAGGTGGTATCATCAAGAGGCCTATAGTAAAATTATCTATTTTGCCGATTACGCCCGCATCATGTAGTATAGAAAATAAAGATGAAAATAAAGACAAGACGAAGCCGGCAGTACAGTCTAGATACAGCAAGCCAAAATCTAACTTTTTATCGTTAGCGATATCGTTTATATTCTTCTTATCGTTATTTACATCATCGCACGCTATGTTCAATGTTTCAGTTTTACCTAATAATAATTCCCTCTATTTTGAATCGATAGATAACATGCAAGTTATACGAGACAATTGGAACCTTATTGTTTATTACGATATGGAACCCTATTGGGAAGGGAATACTGCTGCAACAAAGATATTAAATTATGTAGAAAAGCTCTGCTCATCCCAAAGCGATAAAAGTTATTGTAGTACAATAACGCTTCAATTAAATCATGATTACAAAGAATTACAACACTATAATCAACTTATGCTCAATCAGCACTTTGACGCGCGTACGAGACAGCGGCGCGGACTTATCAACGGTGTCGGTTACGTGGCGAACAGTCTGTTCGGCGTATTAGACGAGCGATTCGCAGAACAGTACCGTCATGACATAAACCTTGTTAAACAAAATGAGCAACACCTGGCTTACTTGTTAAGAAATCAGACCTCCGTAATTGAGGCAGAATACAATGTACTAAAAAGAACCGAACAAACTATTCAATTACAGCATAAAACTATAAACAAACATTTGAATCAATTAGATAACGCAGCTATTACATTCAAACAGGAAATTGAAAACTTAGACAAAATGCAGGAATTCACCTTATCAACAGTAATAGCTCTAAATTTATTACAAAATCTGAAAAGGATTCAAGATACTCTCTTGGACACCATAACGGATGTTTACCACGGCAAATTCAATACCCACCTATTGACTCCAAACCAGTTACAACGAGAACTACAATTTATTTCGGGCCAGTTACCTAAGGATATAACCTTACCGGTAGACAATATTCAGTCAGAATTAAAGTATATTTATAGCATGTTGAAAGTTAAAGCAAGAATGTTAAAAGAATATTTCATATTTAAGATTACTTTTCCTCTAACTAGCAGAGACAGCTACAAAATTTACAAGATTTTACCTGTCCCTCAGCAAGTTGGCAACAATATGATCAGCGTACAACCAGCTGCTGAGTTTATTGCTATCAATTTGAGAAAAGACGCTTTCTTTACGTTATCATTTTTAGAACTACAATTATGCCTACACAATGATAACTCATATTTATGCCATTATAATAAGCCAATTAACCACTTAGCCATTGATGAAAAATTTTGTCAACTCGACAATGATATGAAACAATGCTCTGTAATGAAATCCCCTTGCCGCGACATATGGCTTGAATTAAATGTTCCGTCGAGGTATTTTTATTTTTGCTGCAATACAAAGTCATTGCGTATAATATGCCAAGATAAAGTTGCATTTAAACAGGTGACTGGCGCTGGTATTATTGAGCTAGACTCAAAATGCATGATAAAAACGAAAGACTTTACTCTGTATTCTCATAGCCAATTTGATAATACTATTAAATCTAGCTCTGGAATTACAATCCCTCAGATAGCCGAATTAAATCATATCGTAAACATATCATTATCACACTATTCAGAATATGACGACCCTTTAAATAGCACGTTAGTCAACATAGGAAAACGTATAGACCAACTGAAATCCGCCAATACTCACTCCCTAGATGACACTCTGTCTACGCACGACATTCATCAGTATAGCATCTGCTATGTCTTGCTGGGTGTGGCAGTTTTGTTGGCAGCATATCTTTTATGGAAAAGAAGACAAGCGCGTTCGTCGGTTGAACTATCGCAACGTGTCGAAAATAGTGAAGTGAACTCGCGAAAGCAGAGTACGGTTGACCGTCAACCGAGTGAAGTGAATAGTGTAATTAATAGTGTGGCCGTTGAATCTAAACGAGACATAGCTACGTCTCCTATTGTGAAAAAATTTCGTTTTAATTTAGAAGACGTATAACCAATTTGTATCTTTTTTGGCCCGGGAGCATGTACGGTGAAACCATACACCTCATACATAAGCAATTTTACCTGACTTACTAATAAACTATAATGCACAAATCAGTACTCGATTAGCGATCATCGCGCGTGCTCTCTCGCTCCTTTATATTACTCATAATTTGGTCCGCTTAATAAATTAATTATTAGTTTACCTCAAAATCGTAGTATCATTATATCAGCTAACTAGAGAAGCTATTTAATTTCTACTTTGCTTTTTGGTTTCCTATCTTTACGATGCGCGGTGTCGGGTCTAGCAACGAATAAAATAAGTACTTTTTTTTAACTCGCGATATAATTTGCTGTCGTGTTCTTTTTACTCAAATAAAATAATATGAAATGCTATGTTAACATACACTAGCTTGTTATAAGCTCTAATGTATAATGTATCAAATAAAATGCACACAAAAGTTATAAGAATATACCTATTTAAAAAAATACTTTAAATAGCATACCTACATGACGGGATACCTTTTTTATTTTAGCGAAAATTATTGTGCAATAAGTCCAATCTATTCATAGTTATGAGGCAGAAGCGTGTTCTACTAACTCGTGTTTAAATATACACGGTCATGTTTTCATTTTCGCGGTGAGAGTATTTTTTCCTAACAAGGCATGATGAGTGAGCAAAGTCATGCCGTTATTGGCATTCAAATGATGTGTTGAAGCAAAAAATCGGAACACTTCGCTTCTTTGTGAGCTCACACCTCTATGTGGAACAAACGAGAGTATGCGGCGCCATCACACTACCACCTGCTACGTGTCCCGCTTATACTGTACAATCATATATTAACACGCAACTATTTGTGCCGTTAATGTTCGTTTTTTTCTGATACTCGGTCAGTTATTTACGCTCTTTATGGTCTCGCTCGAGGTATTTTGAATGCAGGCTCTAAACTACCATTGATTTATCTATGATTGTTTACACCCGTTTTAATATTTATTAGGAACACATTAGATATTCTATTCTGATATAAATCATACAAACACCTTGCGATAAATATTTTATACTACCTTAATAAGAAGAAACTTAATGATTTATGTATTTATATTATATCATAGTTTCTAAGCTTCTTATTTTCTAAATATCTTTATAGATGGTATAGCTGTACCTATTAAATGAATAGGAGTAGATAATATAATCATGCTGATGTTTTCATTTCTATATTTTAACGATAGCTTTCTAGTAAATGATTTTACGATATGATATCCATTTATTGACTTACCTGGCAATTGGTCGGCGTCGGAACTGAAGAGAACGCAAAGGCCAGTCTCATAATTGACCGCGCGACAAGTATCGTTGGCCTGGCACTGCTCTAGGCAATCGGTCAGCATAAGTGTGCCGGGGATATCGTCTAGGATGTGAGACGGCGCCGAGAACACGTACCTGTACAATGATCACATGTTAGTTACTTTAATAAACCTCCTATGTAACAAATAATATAAAAACTAAACACGTTAAGTATTTAAAACGAGATAGTCGGCAAGTGCGGTCTAAAAGATGAAACACTTTCCCGAAGTAGTTCCTGAACGATGCGGGATCTCGATAACGTCACTTGTCGGCTGGTTACGACGACTTAATAATCTTAATTGCTGACGCAATTATCGGTCACTACACCGACAGTAGCTGATTGGACCAGATAAGTAATAAAAAATATAAAACTTTTCCCTTACCCAGTGACAAGTTCAAATCCTATCATCTCCGGATCGCATTCTTCTAACGAGTTAGCAGGCGCGGATGGAGCTGAGACTCCACTAGGAGCGGAGGGTGGAACACCACCTGAAGCTGTTTCTGCTACTGGTACCGCCGCATCCACGGCTTCATCTGAACCCGTGTTTGTTGATGGAGGTGGTGCACCTGGATTCTTGTAGTCTTCTGGAGCTGCTACTATTGCCGGTTCTGGTGATCCAGATTCTATGGCAAGATTGTCTTGAGGCGGAGCATCAACTGCTGATCTTAAGGTCCCTTCGAACTTTTTTGCAGCTTCAGTGGCACATGCCACTAATACTATGCTGAGTAGCAACCGCATTGTACTCTCTGAGAGGGGCCGTGGCAACATTCGTTATCTGTAACAAAAGAAAAATATTGGTTAAAAAACTTGTATGCCAATTTAAGTACGTAATTGCATGGGAAGCTCTAGAATTATAGTATATAAAGTCGTTCAGCTATGCACGCAACCGTTCTTCCTAGATGGGGTAAATCGCTCAGTATCTTACGGCCATATCGAGCATCGTTTGCCGCAGCTATCGATGAGATGTGTTCTACTGATACGTGCTTGTATACAATTTGTGGCCTAAGCGCGACAACTAAACCCGTGTCTTCTTCCATATTAGTAAGAAAATGACACTGGATTCCCATTACAGATTCAGTAGATTTTATCTCTAAATTCTCATCCCAACTTTCGCTAAGTGGCTTACAACAAACAAATTAATGAGATAGCTACATTTTAACTCCAAAAACAATTTGTGTTACTACTAAGTACTGACTATAATCATCTCTATTCAGTTTATCTCACATTGCATGTAAATGTGTTCAGGTTGAAGTGATGTGCGCGAGAAAATAAAAGATAAAATAATTACTTATGTGCGCTCTGTCTAAGGGCATTAGCTTAATGATTGCCGTCTCATTGTAATTAACTCGCAATGGAGCGATAGTAACATAAGACACGTACTCGTACATCACTGAGTGAACCACGGTAGACGTATCATTACGCAATCATAAGCTAGTAATATTTTTTGAAAAATGCACGGTTCGTGTGAGTCATGGGAAAAATTTAGACGCGCTTTCACATGCATTTCACAGTGTGAAATAATGTTTATTGCATTATCTTTAATTTCTGTCACTCCGATTACATGTGAAGTCACATTTTGACCTATTGCGTGTCACAGAAAAATTTAATTTGTAAATTTATGTTAATTTTATTTAATTTAAAAATAATTCAGTTCATGATAATTTATTTTGTAAGTAGTCGTTAAAATACATACCTTCTAAAACTACAGACATTTGTCATCTTTATATAAATTACTAGACGTCCTCGCTTCGCTTTGATATCAAAAGTTTCATTCGGTTGTACAACAAACGCCTAGATAAAATTAATATGATTGCAATATTACCTACGTCTGCAAAACATTATTGCTATACCGCAAATTTACTTTCGCTGTCTTCTGTATTGCAAATTTACAAATAAGTATTGAATTACTGAATATTGACAAAAAAATATGTTAGGTACATAATATTATGTTACCCGCTTTATTTATTGATTTCTAAAGGTTAAAGAAATATACAAAAAATCATTCTTTGTAATATTAGTTTTATATAGGTGTAATCACAACAGACTATTATTTCCAAGTGTTGATAGCTTGAAGATCATTATTTTATAATTTGCTAAGCTTTAATTATAAGAAAAACATTTTCAAATTAATTAAATGCTCTAAGGCCTCATTTTGAATTAAACTCAAGGAAAATCGTGGCAAATCCATCTCCATTTTATTCTTAGAGGTGTTTAACACGGATATCAAAGCAATTTTATACTAATAAACCGTCTACATATATATTGTGGGAACAGATATAAAATGAGTTCTTGAAATTCGTTACAAACGTCTTTCAAATTAATTAAATGCTCTAAGGCCTCATTTTGAATTAAACTCAAGGAAAATCGTGGCAAATCCATCTCCATTTTATTCTTAGAGGTGTTTAACACGGATATCACAGCAATTTTATACTAATAAAC
Organism: Parascotia fuliginaria; assembly: GCA_963082885.1. Classification (NCBI taxonomy): domain Eukaryota; kingdom Metazoa; phylum Arthropoda; class Insecta; order Lepidoptera; family Erebidae; genus Parascotia; species Parascotia fuliginaria. Next base: position 10,238,157 of record OY720181.1, on the reverse strand, counting down.
CGTCTACATATATATTGTGGGAATAGATATAAAATGAGTTCTTGAAATTCGTTACAAACGTCTTAGCGTAGTTGCTTTTTATGTTATATTGTGAATAGAATTTGCACTTAATAGTATTTTAATTACTTGAATTAATAATTTATTACATGCTAACGTAGTGTGAATCAGCGCTTACGCACGGTTGAATCATACGCCTAAGGAAACTTAATTCATTTCATGCGTCGTGTCACGGCCTAAACTAATATGATCTGCCCGTCCATCATGAAAATTAAATTACTCGCTTATTATTAATATTTATTTATTACTAGCTTGCCGTGGCGCGGTTTCACTCGCGTCTTTGTTCACTGGTCTGCTCCCGTCGCCAGTAGCGCGGTGTTATATAGCCTATAACCTTCCTTGAGAACTGGGCTACGATATGCAGAAAGATTTTTCCAATCCGACTGGTAGTTCAAGAGATTAGCGCATTCAAACAAACAAACTAACTCTTCTGATTTATATAATAGTATAGATGTCGACAGATTTTGTTTGCAGTAAAAGAAGCGCGAATTGAGAACCGTGACTTGAAAGTAAATACCGAATCAGATATGACACTGTTAAAAATGAATTCGTGCTCAGTAACTAACAATTTCCTAGGATAAACATTACAACGGGATGCAGGCTAGTCAAGTGTTATTTGTCATGGTCTTCACAGGCAAAGTTCAAACAACAAAGTATTAATAAATAGGGACGGGCGTCGGCGTCAATAGCGTGAAATAACAGGAGTGTCGGTCTTGGCAAAGTGTTGGTATATAGATGTCGAGGGCGCGGGCGCATCGAGTAAGCTTGATCGATACCAATTTACGAGAAAGCGTTCACACGTCACAGATCGATTGGTGATTTTGCACCAAATTTTCGACGGGTGTTACATGTAATGCTGCATAAAATCTCTTGTAATATGCAAATAACTCACAAATTAATCCATCATATCGGATAGATAGAAGAATGTTGTTAAGAGCGTAAAAAACAATTTAGTGAATGTGCGTAAAACAAAAACAGCGTTCAAAAGGATTTCTCTCTTAAGAGATAAGATACTCGTTTCAGTTGAAACAGCCGGAGTAAAGAAATGCTGCTATCTTAAAGAAGACTGCAAATTTAGAGTTATATCAGTGTTTTTGTTAGTGATTAACTACTACTAACACTGCGTTAGGAATTTAAAAGAAATTGATAGTTCAAAATACAAGGTTTTCCTATGGCTAAAAGTCCAATTCTGCTTTCACCTGTTACTAAATTTGCGTGACGTGCAAAACCATAGCACATAACACAACACAAAGAAAAAAAAAACAAAACAAATGATTTCCAAAAGCACCAGTGTCCAAAAACAAAAATAAAATATTACGGTACCTAATTTTAAATAGAATTTCATCTGAAAACGATAGTCTATAGTATAAACATTTCCTATTACTTTATAAAAAAATTTAGGATCTTTACCTGCAAAAATAATTTAATGCAAGTGCTGATTATGATTTATTTTCCTCCTGCCGCGCCGGGGCAATAAATAACGAAGCACAATAATTTATTTTTAGATATCACAGAAATACTTAAAATGAGTGAGTATGTGTAATTATTTAAAACTTTATAGTATTCGTCCGCTTGCAAATAAATTTATCGATAGATAGTAAGTTCTGTTTATATTTATGAAAATATTGTGTGAATGTTTCTCAGATTTGTGTTTACGTCTTTCTGTTTGTCCTTAGTTAACCTAGAAAGTTGCTGTACACGCTAACATGACAGAGTGTGCGACATAATGTTATTTATAACTGAATACCACTAATAAAGCTTAGTTAATTTTGTAGCTCAAATTAGCAATAAATTAAAGAAGGCTATGTTTTAACAGTTATTATACAGCTCAGTATTATATGGCTATGCTTATGGGTAAAGCTTATTCACGTTCGTTTTGCAGAAAATCAGTTAAGAATTCAATTATTATCATTGCAGTAATTAATTTTATTATCTATGAATTTTAAAATCTTATTTGTGATAAACATAAAACTTTAATAACATAATTTTAATTAAACGTAACCTGTGTACAGACCGGGTCGCTTAGACTGCAGGTAGATCGTTAATATATCGATCGATAATAAGAATCTAATGACACCTTACTTATATTTTACAATGCATTGCATTATGCAATTTAGGCTGTAGAGAGTGTCAAAGAAATAGACATACATACGCTCGAAAAACATTACCCTCCTTGACTTGGCAGTCGGGCAAAAACAATATCGACCTGTATACATAGTCGCTGCGGAAGCGCACCATACAATTTAGCTATCGCCAAGTAGGTCGAAACTCTTACTACGTGCCACAATAATACTCGTTCCTAATTAGAACTTTACAATGTCTTTTATTATAGCAAGCTAGCCCTTGCTTGCGACTTTGCTTATCTGTAATATAGTCGACATTAGGATCTTGAACCTATCATTTGTTTATTTAAAGCTGAACATAAATGTTTACAAACATATACTTATTTGAATGAATATTTTAGGTATCAAATGGTTTGATTGCCTTGCATCGATCTGAGTCACGTTGGTTGCTTCATAAGTAAATACTTTACAAACCCTAAAAGCTTACTTGTGTTCTCTTGTGATCATTCAACGCTTAGGTTACAAAAAAAAATGTTACAATTTCTTTTAAATATTGTTAGACAGTTACAAGAAATACTACTATATAATCATCACTTTTAGTGGCGGGTAATTTAACACTTTCCGGGACAGTAAACGGTTATGGCCGAAATGGCAATAAAACATCTTTTGTGTCTATAATAGTGTCCATGAAAGGGTTAAGCTCATAAGAAGTTTTTTTAAACAATAGCTACGCTGCACGAGCTGGCTTACGTGAAAAAGAAACTTTTTCTAATAATTATTTGTAAAGGATTGAATTGCGTTAGAGCGTTTATTTTATGGTTTAAAAATAATGAGTTTATAGTATTGTATACGGTATTGATAGGGTCGATAAATTCTCATGGTGGACATTGCCAGTGCCAATGTGCGGGCACGCTCGGCCCGATCAGATGGGGTCAGCGCATTCAATGAGCCGGATGCCTCCAACCTGCTATTTACGTTTCACCATACCAGTACTAGTTGGCACACTATGGGTATCGTCTTCGTTTTCTTGTGCACGTTACAAGTGATACGTCTATATAAGTAATCTGTCGCACCAATCTTTTCTTTATAAGTACGGATAAATGATGCTTGCTATATATTTTTCTACACATTCTATACTATCCTAATATTAGAGATGACATTCGCAAATCAACAACGCAAGGACATTTGTTTCAGTTGACAGTAATCTTATGATTTTGAGTTAGTCTAAAATATTTAGATTAAGGGCATGTTCGGCGCAACACAGCGCTCGTCGTCGTGTAGGCATCGCTCCGTCTTTAGAAACATTGGAATTAAATGCTTTTGTTTTGTAATATAAAGTTTAAAATATACGGATATAAAATACGCGCGCTCGCTCAGCGGTCGCGTAGTAACAGCGCAGCGCACGCGTCGCTATCGCGCTGCGCCCGAACAGAGCTCGCGCCGTAATCAAAAGAGAATCCAATGTTTATAAAGACGGATCGATGCGAACGCGACGCACGCGCTGTGCCGCGCCGAAAAAATCGCGCTCGTGTGAACACGCTCTAAAAGAGTCGTTATGTTTGAAAAATTCATAACTTATATCCATTAAATCTGAAAGGGCTCATCCTAAGGCGATATTAAATCAGTCTTCAATTATATTTATTTCTTATTATTTGATAATTGATTTTTTGATTTAAAGTCTTAATCTTGCTTTTCATAAATTCATTTTCAGCTATTTACATAAACAGCTGGCGTTGACACAACACTGTTGGATATTTTAATCCATGGTTATATCTAGAGAGTTAATCTTATCTTTATCAGAATGCAGGTTTAAATTGGTTATAAAGATACAAGTCTACACCGATAGTACCTTAATTAATTTGATGCAACGCATGCAGTTATAATTAGACTGTTGTGAAATATTTCTCTTGATAAAATAGCTTTTGCTGGTTTGAGTCGCTTTAAATAAGAGATCAACTAGATTACATACCATTTGTACGCATAATTCATATGGAACTAAAAACTTTGTGACATAAAAGCTATTAACGAGTACAGGCAGTCTTGCCACTTGTTTTTATCATATAAATGCTACCAAGTGAGGAGTAATATTGTCGCAATACACTAATAAATAAAAAACCGAACAAAAATCTCTGGAATAAAATTCACTTCTATTGCCAGGCAGCGACTCTAATGAGCACTAGATTTCTGGACACTCTTTTCCAGCATGAATTTAACAGAACCTAATAATTCTACCTAGATAGTGAGATAGCCGTCGATCTGTCAGTCTGTCATTCCCAGTTGAACTGGTTAATTGTACTGAGAAATTAAAAATGTACGTGTCTGCGTACAATTTAATTGAATTTTTCAACTTCTTTGTTGTTATCTCATCTTGTTAATTTAATTGCTCTCATAGAATAAGAATATCAGATGGGATGGGAACTTTAAAAAAATAAGTTAAATTGTGAAGAAGTGAAGAGCTTCTTAATAACCAGTGGCTCTGTATTTTGGGATTAGTAGAATTTGATCACGAGTATCTTAAATCAAAGTCGTTTTAACGTACATATATCAGTATGATTGCAGTACACGCGTGGCTTGCAAAAGCTGAAATAAATAATCTGTTGCTGCCGTATTCTAGTCAAAGAGGTAGATAATTGAGTAACAAATTAAGTTAAAACGCTTTCCTTGTGTTCATTTAACAAACACGTTATACTTATGTACGTTTCGCACATGTATTAACATAAGTTTGTTTTATGAATCGTAAATCGAAATAACGTTAAGTTTTATGTTGCAATAATTATTACGCTTCGCAACTTAGTAATAGTAATATGGTGCTTTTCATATTATAGTTGCCATACCTTATCGTCATAGCGGTAATAAAAGCAGAATGTTCCGTTATAGCTAATTACAGTAGCTATTTGAATGTAACTTTTACGGTAGGGTGCGATATAGTCTGACACACCCGTCAGAACACAATGGGGCAGCCGAACGGCTTAATCCGCTTGTTAACTATTAGGCGTGTCTAAGTTCAGCTATTAGCATCGCTAAGAGAACGTTCCGCGGATTTACATTGAATGAAATTGTAATTTGCTGTGTCTCTCTCTAATGGGATGGCGGTTTCCTTATGTGCAACTCCTGACGGCTGGAATTGTGACACCCCACCCTTACATGGCGGCAGTCCCCGGCCAGGCGTCAACGTCGCTCATTGTTCAATGCCTATATATGAAACAAGACACATCTGCGACATATAAATTACCTTATATATGAGTTGCTTTTACTAAACCTAATGTGCTTTTTACTATATTTATACCATAACAGTAACATTGGTCTGTTCTACTCCCATTTACATAAGTGTTGTAAAATAAAACTACGTAATTATATCTGCGTGTGTCATCTGATCTAAGCTGATAAACCTTAAATCTGCTTGTAAAGCATATTCTCAATGGCTGTATTTTTAAAAGCACGAAGATAGTAAATGGTTTGTAGGTATTTGCTCATTACGTTTTACTAATTATAGTATTCTACTAAAAAATGTGCCCAGCAAATTGTGATTGTATTTTAGATATAAGTTTATCAACCCCTTCATAGACACTACTGTAGACACAATAGATGTTTTATTGTTATCACGGCAATATACGTTTATATACGTTTATATAAGTGTTAATATGATGTCTGAAATAAATGATTTATTATTTATTATTAAATGGCATTAGGCTGGCTTACTGATACATAGGACCCAATATAGTTGGCAAAACGTTTATGTATGTCTACTCTTTATGGAACAAAGGCGTGATGCTGTTATGTTATTTGACTTACTAAAGGAGTAGGACATTTTTACATGTACTGCCCATAACTTGCAGATTACATTGAACCTATAAATCTCTTTGAATAAAAAACAATATTGTACCTGCGCACAAACCCTATTTATATTAGTCACAACGACAAACTAGTGATCATTTACAAAGAACTTTGCCCCTTGAGGCATTGCATAGGCTCTAATGATTACACGTGCGTGGCAGGCAAATGAATAACGAGCAGATAATCTGACTCACGGTTGCAAAATTTATTAATTCTTCTGAGACAGCAGCGAATGCTTTATCTTTTTTATTTTGAGCTGTACATAGTAATTACAAGCGCCATCTACGGATGCTCTTCAGCCTTTTGTGTATAAGGCCACTCTACAACAAATAGCACATTTTTCTATTTAATTAAAATCACCCTGTGTGCAATTGAGCTTCTAAATACTTTGAACAAATATATATTAGTTAGCTACGTATATTTTTTATATTATCATCGCCGTTATAATGTTTCAGGTTTGCCAATCTCATGGCATGTTTAAATAACGTTACCATTTAAAAGCCGCCTAACTAAGGATGGTAGACACTGCAATCACGCAATTGCATACACTTATTACTTACCGAGAATCGTCAGGATAAGCAGTAATAAAGTATTAGAAACTGTCCGTCGTAGTACCTTGACCAAGGTAAACAAGTTACATACAAGGAATGTCTGAAGCAAATATTCGCGATATTATCGACAAGAGAGGTTAGTGGGTTGATGCGCCAGCTGTTGGTCTCTACCATTACGATTTACATTAATAAGAGATTCTCGATTTCTCTGATCCCGATCAGTACAACACTAGCCGCTACCAGTCCTTACGTTACTGGGTTTATCTCGTAGAAATGTTAATTATAAAATTGTTCCCTTAACATACGAAAAGTCAACAATCGCGACACTGTAATTCTTCTGTCTGTCGCCCATCTAAAGTTATTTAGTAGGTATGTTTTTGATCAACTTGTGAAATGCGCAATCAAAATGCTTTAACGGTCTCCATTTTTCAACAATGAAGCAGTAATTATCTGAATGAGCTCATTTAATGAAAATATTTAAGCCCGAAGTCTTCGAATAGATTACTAACTCCGTTTGAACATCTCAGCCTAAGTACAGAAAGCCATTTGACCGACCTCCATTCGTTGAAAGTATTTAAAATATTGGACCACTTTCCATGACGTTGCTCAGGGCTTCACATTCCAGTGGGCAGGTGGAAATTGCATCGTTTTATTATTCGTTACAACTCGTGGTCTTGCAACGATTCTATGGGCTATTTAAATAAAGAGATTCAATTACTTACAATAAATTTTCATTGAAAAGACCTTTTTTATAAGGCGGTACTGCAGTCGATATCCGATGTTTTTGTAATCGGAACTTTATAAATTATGATTACTACATAATTATCTTATTATAAAAGTATAATGAGATGTAATGGAACTAAGCTATTCTATTTTGGATGTTTATTGATAGTAAAATTATGTGATTCGTCCATAAATGTGGCTACCTACTTTTGTAATGTGAATAGAACTCAATACTCGATTTAAACAATAGCAAAACGTGCAATCTAGAGAGTAATACATGAAGCTCACGCGAAACAGATGCATAATACGTGTAATTTAGATGCATCATGATCTTACCTACATGATTTTCTAACAAATTTTTGTTTGAAAAAATCATTCGATCGTGTACAGAATGACTTTACTAATGATCAGTACTGTATAAAACGTGGGATCTTAAATTACAAAGGTATAATCCCGTCCAAGTTTTCTCCGCGATTAATCATGCTAACCCGATGAGAGACGAGTTTAAATCCTATAATTTTGTAGCATTGTTTGCGGCAGTCTCGCTCGACTCTAAAGCACAATCGGAAGTAGGTTTACAGTGCATCCGTGTCTTTCACTTCATTGACTTGACATCTTCACTACAAACACAAAGTTAAAACATCCAGTAATTACGATCTGCACATTTATTAAATGTATTCACGTATGAAGTATTAAGACCTTGTAATGCATTGCTATTAGTCGACCATGCGTTGTGGTCGCTCTGTGTATTATCGACTGGGACAACACAATTTGTTGCTATTTCTGTCCACATCATTCTTTGTGGTGTTATGTGCAATTATCATAATCTTCTTTTCCCTTTGATTGCCATCCAGGTCGTCTTAACATTTTTTATTGTCATTTATTATTATAACATAATGATACGTTTGCCTATCTGTTTTGCGTATGGCATGTTCAAATCTAAATAGATAAAAGTGAAAGGTCACTCACTCACCCATCACGAAATCTCAGAAACTACGAGTACTTGGAGTCTCAAATTTTGTATGGGGCATCCTTTGAGGACATAAGTGCTTACTAAGACAGGATGTTACGAAATTCTTCCCCTAAAGAGGTAAAAAGGGGTGGCGAAGTTTATATGAAACTTCTATAGTTTTGATAGTAGAATTTCCAAATTACTAGAAAATACTCATTAATTAAAGAAATAGAAATCTAGTTAATTATTTTTTAACCGACTTTAAAGGTTATCAATTCGGGTCGTATGTTTTTTTTTTGTATGTTTGTTACCTCATATCTCGGTCATTTATGAACCGATTTGAAATTTTTTTTTTTTTATTTGAGAGGGTATACTCTGAGATTGGTCCCATTTTTTTTATTATAAGTAATAGTTCAGTGGTTGTATGTTTGTTACAACAGAACTCGGTCATTTATAAACCATTTTAAAAATTCTTCTTTTATTTGAAAGGGTATACTCTGAAATGGGGTCCCATGTTTTTTTTATAAAGAATGGTGTAGTGGTTTGGTTTCAATTTTATATTTTGTAACAAAACGTATGCAAGAAGTGAAGATGTGTAAAGCAACACGTCGATGTCTTTTGCGACGAATTATCTGACATTGACATGTCCATGCTACAAGTGTGTGGATGTGACGATGCTGATGATCTGCTCCGTGAAGGTTGCTTGCAGACAGGGGTCACCAATGTGGAGGTGACGATGCTGATGATCTGCTCCGTGAAGGTTGCTTGCAGACAGGGGTCACCATTGTGGAGGTAGCACACCAAATACCTCCAACCAAAGGGAGGATCCTCCGACCAGGCTAGGTGATCGTGCCTGGCGGGCTACTGCCCCACAGTTGGTAGTCGGGAACTTGTATATATAGTTAGTTGGTGTGAGAATGTTAATATCGCGATTCAGGCTTCTATGGGGAGGTCTATATTTGTTGATAGCGCCATCTTTGACTTCTATGCTGTAAACTCGTAATCAGTCGTCTTCACTTAGATTTTTCTCTGTGTGTCATCATTGGCCAGATAGATGACGCCACAGTACTCCCCCTCGAGACCGGAGGTCGATCATGACTTGTCCTGTTGATGAGTCAGCTGTCGGTGCTTCTGTAGAGCGTTGCCAGTGCCAGAGTTCCAGTGAGTCGGAACTGTTGATGCCGCGTAAGTCCAGTGAGTCGGACGAAGAGCGGTGAGAACTTCCCCAGTGAGTCGGGGTGTGCTGCGTAGTGGCTGACTGCGTAGACGGTGAGAGGAAAGCTGCTCTGCTTACGGGAACCGTGGAAGTGCAGTGATAGTGCCACGAACAGGATAGGCCGTAGGGTAGACCAGGCGTGCGCGACCGCAGGCGTATGGAGTATCCCTGATGATGGCCGAAGATGCTGGCTGGCTGCGACTTGATTACTGGTACTCATCTGCTGCTGCTAGAGGGGTGAGCCGAAGTAGGAACTGATGATAACGATGATGATGATGCTGATCTGCTCCGTGAAGGTTGCTTGCAGACAGGGGTCACCAATGTGGATGTGACGATGCTGATGATCTGCTCCGTGAAGGTTGCTTGCAGACAGGGGTCACCAATGTGGAGGTGACGATGCTGATGATCTGCTCCGTGAAGGTTGCTTGCAGACAGGGGTCACCATTGTGGAGGTAGCACACCAAATACCTCCAACCAAAGGGAGGATCCTCCGACCAGGCTAGGTGATCGTGCCTGGCGGGCTACTGCCCCACAGTTGGTAGTCGGGAACTTGTATATATAGTTAGTTGGTGTGAGAATGTTAATATCGCGATTCAGGCTTCTATGGGGAGGTCTATATTTGTTGATAGCGCCATCTTTGACTTCTATGCTGTAAACTCGTAATCAGTCGTCTTCACTTAGATTTTTCTCTGTGTGTCATCATTGGCCAGATAGATGACGCCACAAGTGCGAAGTGATTATTTTTCATTCTTTGTTAGAAACGAAGTGGCCCTGGATGAGTGACCATTTGTGTCATTTCATTTGCAGCATCCTCATTCTTTAGAAGCAGTAGACTATGGTTATCACTATAATTAGGTAGTCGTTATCCCAAGTTTGAGGTCTTATGGTCGTGAGAAATTACAACAGCAACGGGCGGCCTTGAACCTGCCTTTACAGCACCACTGTTTATTTTTTGTATATCTGTTAAGCGATTGCTCGGTCAGTTAAATTATGATTTTTGATGATTCTTTATTGTTGGTAGATCATCACTTTTGATTTGTGGTTTCTGGGATTCAGAGTTTAGTGATCGAGAAAGTGTTGACAAGGACCTTATATATCTATTTACAATCTTACCTCTCGTCTCTACTTTCTTTCAAACGGCGCGGCGCTGTCTCATTTGCGCAGCACGTTTTACCTATATTTAATATATTTATACACAATTAATTCCCACTAAAAGTTTAAAAATAAAATAATTTTTAGAAAAAACGAAAACCGACTTCAAACAACACCTACATGTTCAATCCTTAACTAAAAAGTAGAAAATAATATTTTAATTACTTCATAGCAAAGAACATTAAGGGGACTCAATGCAATCCTTGATACCTATAATACTATACTATTTATAGTTTTTAATCAGTTATTTTGGAGTCGGTGCCAGCCAAGAAGGATCTTTAATTCTGCGTTTGCAACAAACCATTGAATTGCACGGAGCTGTAATGGCACGCGTGGGGGATATGCCTGAGTGCATTACCCGAACGCGGTCATACTCGTGAAGGCAGACGTTGAGTCCCCTTAATGTTCTTTGCTATGAAGTAATTAAAATATTATTTTCTACTTTTTAGTTAAGGATTGAACATGTAGGTGTTGTTTGAAGTCGGTTTTCGTTTTTTTCTAAAAATAATTTTATTTAATTTTTAAAGTCCTTTACAAAGGGGTGAAATAGAGAGTGTAAGTTTGTGTGAAAATGTTGTTATTTTTAAAGATATCAACTTCAAATTCACATAATTATACTATTTACTAAAATTAGGGAGACAATAGGAGTCGCAATTTTGTGTAAAATTTTGCCAGTTTTAGTGGTAGCGGGTAAATAGTTTTAGATAGGATTAGCCAAAGAGACGGATTATACTGATTATTGTTGATAGTAAGATTGCCGTAAGATCAAAATATTAAGTAATACTTTATTTTTTCTAGCTAAAATACCCGTTATAAGTAAATATTTGAAGAAACAATATTATTTGTACTTAACTAAAAGTTTATTGTTCATGTAGATAATTCAATAAAATCAATGACTAAAATAAGTACTTACCTTAGATTGTCTGGTGCCGCGGTCATTTAACTTCCTACCTAATATTTAACAATGATGTCAGCATTTTAGACTTTACTGTTGGATACTGTTAACCATACCTACATACCTAATTCTTTGCTTACATGCAAGTATGAAGCTATAACGACCTCATCAATTTTTAACCTTGCTTTCTTCTATTAATTCCAAATGTCGACACAACTACATTAATTGGGATAGTTTGTTATTCTAGTGCACTAATAAGCATAGAAAGTTTGTTTTTTAATCTAGTACTTGTACTCGTGCTTGTATGTAGCAGGATTTGTTTGTAGCGATAGTTATCAGTGACGTTAACGCAGATACATGTTACCGATGAGTTTACGTAAACACGGCCTGCATTCAATTTATTTTAACTGAGCACACGACGATTCATCTAGCTGATAGCATCGATTTGTGCCATTCAAATTTATTTTATCTTCGGTGTTGCCGAGAGATGGTTAGTAAATTTCGCCTAATACTGGTTTGTGTCCTGACACATCCATGTACGGCTCCAGCGTATTTGCACCTGTTTCACGGGTACCAACTCAACCGGTTTGATGCCTTTTTCTCATTTAACTATTCAGCGTAATACCGTACCATTTCTGAATGTGTAATTCTATTTTAAAAACTTAGTGGCGTCATCCTGTTTACTCAAAAATAAACCTTTTAAACAAAATTGATGACCATGATGTCTGTAATCGTTAGCACAAGTGCAAAATAAAAAATGTTTTTAGCGTTTGAATAACATGTATAAGTTAAAAATACAGGACATTAAATAAATAGCTACCTGCACTTAAACGTAAATGCTTAAACATTCAAGTTCTGAATGCCTTCTTTCCAAATACATTCCTACGAGTGTATTTGGAAAGAAGGCATATGCTAAGGCTATGGGTGACCCTTCAGGTTCACCAACAGTATCGATAAAAAGTATAAAAGTATATTGAAATATCTCATATCTCCTACATATTTTACTTGCAGAGCGTTAATAAATAAGTGAGATTTGTATTTTGCTTTAAATGAAATAAAGCAATAAATGTTTATAATAGAAGAGCTGTATTCGCCGCCGCGCCGCGCTTCGGGCCACTCCGGCGAGGTGCTCATACGCACACATTGGGCCTGCGCCCACCCGTCAGTACCTTTTATTTTCAGATATCTTCAGTTATATGTAACACATAACTTATAAACTTTAAAATAAATTAAATACAAGAAAATGTATATCTATCTAGTCTATAATTTATGTTGCATTGATTTAATTAGTAAAGTGGTTAGAATTGTTAAGATTGCATGTAGAGGGTTCCACCAGCTTAACATCTGATATTTCAAATCCATGTACCTTATTATCGAAATAAGTTCAAACAAAGTAAATGTTGGATCCCATCGCTAGCAGCCGTCGTCTTGAACACAGCTGACCGACCATAGTTGACGCATGTCAATGTCGTCAGAAAATCTGGACTTTGTTTCTTAAATTGCAAATTTGCTTCGAGCAATCATGATATTTAACAATCAACCAGATTCCTCTGTATGAGATCAGGTCCTTGCCCCGCAGTTAGACAATAATAGACAGATTCTGATTTGATTAAACAAACCGTTTACATTATTACTATACTTCCAGAACAAGGTACAACCTACATTGTCCTACATATTTCACATCCTGTGTGCATATATATCTGTATATCTCAAGTGTAGTTATAAAGCATCGCAAAAGTGAGTTTCCTGAACAGTTATTGCCTCTAATGATTTTATATGGCCTACCTCGTAAAATTATGGAACAGATGTCATGCTACCTTCAGTCTACAATCTGGGGCACGGCAGTGCCCACGCCAAGTCGAGCAAAAAAAAAACGGCACGGCCGTACCATACTTTTCTCGAAGCAGTTCGGGACATTTTCGACCCCCTATAACTTCGTTGTGGATAAAATTTGAATCCTGAATTTTCAGTAACTAAGCAGGCATTGTACAAACACGGTATATTTCAAATTTAATTCAATTTGAACCAGTAGTTTAAGAATTATAATTAGCCAAAATTAGTAATTTTGTCACTCACTGACTGACCGATCATTAAAACTCTAAGGCACTTATAGCAAACTTAAAAGCTTCAAATTGAGAATACAATTAGTGTTTAGTGTATAAATCAAGGGAAAACTAAAATATTTTGCAAATTCGCTCTAGTTTTTTTTCTCACTGCATAAATAACTTTGTAATTCTATATAATATATAGGATTACAAAATTAAATTTGCAACTAAAAAAAATGAGATGCCATCAAAATAACAAGAGACATGGATTTTTACAAGATGTTTTTGATGGCATTGATTTGTTTACGGATTGTATACGTTTGACTTAAGCGCGAACTGTTTATTGATTCGATAATGAGCACTAACGTAGAGAAAGTAAATGACGCACATACAACAAACTTATTAATATTATTTATATTTTATTTTCCGCTTTGTTAAATTCTTTTCCACGTTAAAAGAACAAATATTTAAATTTTAAAATTAGTAATGTCGATAGAGTATACTCGAGCTCTTTATCGGATTCTGATTACGAATTGCCACTCTTTACATTGGCTTATGGTGTGTTTCCACTTGTTTTTTGATCAGAAAATAATCAAATAAAAAATACTCTGGTATGACCTTATTCATGCTATCGAAGCCAGTTTTCGGGATATCTATTATTGGAGCAGTTATATCTATAATTTATTCAACATTTTACTTTTCCTCTTTTTAACAACTGTTTTGTTAGCTTCAGACTTGGAAAATATCAAAATAATGGATTAACAAGACCTAAATTGAAAGATGAAATATTTCTAATTGAAAGCTTTAAAATAAGCATTATTTCCGATGCTCAAAAAAAATATTATGTAAATTCTGTTATTTTTGCTAAAACGTATACCGAGCTGCTTGTTATAAATATTTTGTATATGTTTAATTTTTATACATTCACTAATATTAATAAATTAATATCCTATGATGAGTTATTAAATACAATAATGGCTACTACGAGCCCATACACTCAGCACGTTAAGATAAGTCAATTTTCGAATGTGTTGATTGTTGTTACAATCAACAATAAATCATTAGAGCTCATCAGATTATGTCATTGTTTAAGTTATGTTTAAAAAAAAACTGTCCACATTTAATTTAGTTTTTTGCAATACAACTATTAAATTGTCGCACTCTCCTTTAAAATATTTTCGTTTAATAAGTTTATGCTTTGATATATTTTTTTTTCTTTTTGGTTTTAAAATAATTTCTTAGTTTCATTGTATTGTTATTATTAGAAGTTTGATATTAATAAATAATGTTTCATATACTTCAGAAGTCATTTATCGTTTACCTATGAGATTCACTGCAAAATCATTGGGGATTAGGTTTCGGGCGGCTCGTATTACCTACTAAGTTAAAATAAAAATCAATTATCACTAATGTGCAAACGTTTAGGGGTTCTACGTATATTTTTAGCGGATATTATATATTTTGTCGAATTCCTATTACGCAAATAATACAGTCTGGTCGGCGGGCGTCATTGCGGTTCGGTCGTGCGGTAACGGCATCATCAATCATCTGTAATTTGATTTCTATGCTCAATTATTGCGTTCGCAGAGGTCGAGCCGGCCGCACACTCCTCTTACACGTACCCGCATACTGATCCCAAGATATGTGCCACGAAGTTATACAAAATAGTATCAATAGTCTGAGTAAATTCGACAACTTGTATCAATATTCTCTTTGTACAAAAAATGTATTACACCAAAAATTCTTTTGACACTATTCAATGAACCAAAATAAAAATGGTCAATTGTATCCCACGTACGTGATACCATAATTTCATTTTGAAATATTTCATCCGCCTATTGTCATCGCCACCAATACACTTTTTTATTCACAATCTTATTTTTGTTTTTTATTAATTAACCTTATTTTGCGGCTGTACTAGTTGAGTTTTAATGTCGCGACTAGCAAAAAGCCTGTGTCGTGTCTCTTTAGAACACAATGGAGTGCCGTGACGCAGGCGCTAGACATGATAATCACAAGTAGCGCATGACAAGAGCAGCGCACGCGCGTCGGTCACGACCGTCTTCGTGCGTCGTCGCCTCCAGTGATACTACCGACGAGACTTGCTGATGCGCTCACATATGACCGAGACCTTTCAGTTATCATGTCATCTTTATCTTCCCTCGCCAAACTAGGTAATATCACTTGCTTATTTCGCCATCGATCATAACTCCGTGATAGACGATGACGAGCGCACTGTTTACTACCGACTTCGAGAATATTGTAGGACACTACTAACGACATACTCATTGGCCGCGTTAAGTGCTACAAACATCCTTATTTCCATTTATAGTGACGAGTGACGAATTTCATTTTTGTTTGAAGTACGTTTGTAATTTTTGGTGTGATTCTGATCATCATTATGAAGCTAAATCGCTTCTGAAGTTAACTGTCCAGCTAAGTGGTGCAATGTAACGGTAGGCGCCGCGCTGAGTTGAGCACGAGCACTCGCCGCGTCCGCGACCGTGCCTGTGCCGACCTTTCACTCCTCATCATTCTCCGAATCCGTCAGTATGCAAGTAAATTGAATTCGTCACATTTTTTTGTCTCTGAATTGCGACTTGAACTAAACGGTAACGATTGAATAATTTTTGCGATTTACGAAAGAATTCATTTTAAAATTTTAAGAATCGTACAATCAAAACAACGTCCAAAATATATTCTGACAAAAAGACATAAACGCGCGCAGATGTATTTTGAATTTTCATTAAGGCATGGATGGATAATAAATAAGTAGAACTTAGTTTTATAGAAATAACTGTTACCACTAACGAGAATATGCAGTGTGCGTCGTATGATCGACGGAGTCTGTACCATATTGTGTGCATATTAGGATTGTAATAACGATGGAAAGATCGATTCCATATTATCCGCGTACAGCAGCTCGCCGCGACCCGGTCTCGTAAATACAATCTCATATCGCGTCAGTGATACATCCTTCGATACCGGATGAAATATGAATCGGTAAACCTTGAAGAGTTATGATGTATGATAATGAGGTATAGAAACGAATTGGATGCAAATTGGTATCCACGTAATAGCCAAGGTGCAGTTAATCTCTTTATGATAAGTGTTTGCTATTTTGTATTCATGCAAGATCTAGGTGCAATTTTTTGTTAAAGTCAATGACTTACAAGTCGATGCAAGTGTAGCCTTTTAAGCTTTGGTTTGGTTTGTCGACCACAAGGAAATCACACAGCGTACGCGTAATGACGGCAATACGCACGTGATAAATTCGATTTACAGGTTGACTTCAATCTTCACAGCTGTAGGTACACGCGGGAAATTGCTTTGCGGCTTTACAGGTGTCCGCAGGATCGAATTCCTTATATCAATTTCCCACATGCAGTAAGATAGGTATAATAAATCTCGATTTCATTGATAGAGCTAGTTCGGCTTGTAATAATAGTTAACGCCTCAATACAAACGAGGCGGCAAGATCGAATCACATTAGGCGCGTGCTCCACAATTTGTACAATAGGAACATCGCAATCGGCCATTGTATTGTAGCATGCTAGTTGTCATTTAACTTTAGAGATTTATTACATTACAACTACTAAACTCCAATAGAGATGCTTATCGAAACTAATATAAGTTTTCGCTATATATAAGGGTTGTATGATTTACCAAACAAGAACAAATAACCTAGTAGCAGTGAACATTTATAAATTAATTAGTAATTACTTATACTTCCACTACTACTTACTCATCTATTGTTTTTGATAACGCCTGACATATGTTACATGTAAGAATTATAATAATTCTCTGCAAAATATTATTTTGGATTACATCAACAACGTCGTACAAGAAATTTGATTAATGATTGTAAAGTAAAGTTATGCATTGAATTTAGTTCCGAATGTTTTCAACACTCGCCAATCACAATAATATTTTAGATGGATTAAGTGCACTCATCGCGTATTTCGCTGTCGTATTCAATTTTATTGTCTTGTTACGAGAGGTTTTAGAAAATGAGTAAAATACAACATGTTTCGAGGTACAGCCTGTCCATTCTGCATCTGATTTAAGACAGGTAATAACAAAATTACTAAAGATACGTTAGTAGTTCCTAATTGATACCTATATACTAGTTACAGCACCCGCTTGTCGGACTACCGGTCTAAGAGTAACGACATTTATATAGACTTGTCACCGAACAAATTACGTATTTAAATTGACGTCACCTTATATTTTATTTGATACTTGACTAACATCTCTAAATCTGTAATTACTAACCGTTACAAACAATGTTTCATGTTAACTGCTGAGTAAGTATATAATTTATTAAAAACCATAGGTAAATAACTAATTTTGTGAATAGGATTAGTTTTGGCACTTTTAAAGTTTCAAAATTAAAGTATAAATCATTTAATCTTGTATCCTATTGTTAGGTTGTTCTTAGGCCAGAATATTGCGATCTTTAAAATCTTGTAATCTCAAGTTTCGTCAAGATCTTTGGCGTACCGTGTAATAAAATAGTTTTCATCAACATTCTAATCCACACGTAGGTTGTTATAACGTAAACTTTGATTTTGAATATTACTTAAAACAGCTTGATGAAAAAAAGGTAAAAAAGTTCTGAGGAAGTTCGATGGCTTGTTGAAATTTCTACAACTAAAACCGATTATTATTTATATTGGTAGGTAGTGGTAATTAAAAAACACCATTATCCACTTACAATTCAGATAAATCGTTCTTTATAACATCCTGCACAAGAAAACTTTAAAGTTATATTGATGATAATCGCATAATTAATTACGTGCAACTAGAGAGCTTGTTCAGTAATTCTTTTATGATGTTATGTTATAAAGCAACATGTTCCGTTCTCTTGCAAACGTGTACAATGTTGCTTCTTTGGGTGTTTTCTAGTAATGTATACGAACTTTTTGCCACACTTTACTGCAAGGGTATTCTGTTCGTGTCTGCTGTGGCATGTTTATTGCTAGCCTCACGCGTTTTATGCTTTCATCGTTGTCTACATCTACCTCTAGGCAATTTTTCTTACTTTTTATTTATATCATATGCTGCTTAACTTTACCTACACTTTTAAAATTTTAGACATGTTAGCGCAATTTATTTTCATTGCTTGACATTTTTAATCAATAAGTACCAAAATCTGCAGTATTAGGATATTGAGACTGAATTAGGGAATTTTTTGGCGATTGAAAAGAGTGGCCTGAGTTCTTACCAGTTCTTTTCACGACTCCACTTCGTCAGCGAACTGGCTGTAGTTTATATTGGCTGACATTTTTCTGTACTTTTGACGTTTATAAGAATCATGTACGTGATCTATATTTAAAATTTTGGGATAAATAAAGATACTTTTGTATGGAAATATAGAAAAGTTTTTTTTTCAAGCAATATTTAAAATTTTTCTCTCCGATTTTTCTCTGAAGTACGAGGATGGTAAGAACCATCCTCGTACGTAAAAACTAACGTACTTCAAGGAATATATATTATAAAAAAAGAATTAACGATATCGCTTCAGCTGCTCTCGAGATTTGCGCTTAGCAACACATTCAGCGATTCATTTTTATATTATAGATTTGGTCCTCCCAGCCCTTCAGTGACAAACACTATCAACGCATTTCAAACAAAAAGTAGTGTACTGTCTACCTAATAATTCTCCTAGGTACGTACCTGCTCATTATTGTTTCACTGCAGGTCAAATATCTCATCTAATACAGAGAATACATGAGCATGACCATTGAATGAACTTGTTTGTGCGTTGAATAGACAACTTTAAACTTATATTTGTTATTAGTTCAGCTCCAAAGTGTAATATTTCTTGTATTGTGAATATAAAGTACACAGTAACAATTCTAATGGAGATTTGGTTTAAGGAAAGTTTTGGCACGTCTAGCAGGCGGACCGCTGTTTGTTGCGAGGCGTTATTCTGCAGAGCGCCCGCTGGCGACCACGACGGTGCCTCCGCCTACCGCGCACGTTACCATTGTTGCAGCACCTCGCGGCATCTATCGCACCCGCACACGATACTCCATGCACCTCCAATTAAACTTTACTTTACGATCATCTAACTCTCTTCTAATGAAATACTTTATACCGCACTATCCGATTGGAATACAGCACACGACTATGCTTTATGATCCTTAGAACATTGTTCCGACTAGCATTTGTAATACAATTACATTCAGGAAATCACGACATTAGATTCATGTTGTTCTCAATTGTTAAAATGATATAGATAACAGTAAATTTGATTATAGCTTAGCGGTCACGTAATATCGTTGTTATCAATGTAAATAAAAACGTGGTAATACAAAAGTGCTACCTTTGCAAGATGCATCAAACTGTGATTGTCTCGGACTGTCGCCCGTTATAGTTGGGCACCGTGAACGCTAGGCCGTTTTGCATACAGCGTGCAAATTTGCTGGCGCGAACTGCTATCTGCGTCACATTAAGCTAATATGTAATTGATTGGTTCCCGGTGCACGGGAGCGGCGACACACTCCTGTCCCACTGATGGTGGATGGAAAAACACTAATGTTATAACGGTAAGGTGACTCTTCCGGCAAGCAATATACTCATAGGTTAAGCATCAGTTTACCTTTACTTTAAATCTTACTTTATTTTTATTAAAATAAATAGAACTTTGTTATGTTATAAAGGTTAATGCATGTTTCATTTAAATAACTTACTTTAGTTACTGAAATTAGAAATAGAAAAGTACATTTCGGTAAATTTCGCTGCACATGTATCTAATATATAAAGCTGACCTCGCACCTTAATAACGGAAAGTTCGATGACCACAAGAAATAAATATTTATGTGAACCACAGATTGCTGTTCCAAGTTTAATTATTCTTTGCATCCGAGAATTCCATGTTTGTACAATCTTCTATACTATACAGCCTGAAGGCGTCTGTTTAAAGAAGAGTAATAATAGCTTGCTATAAAAGAATTTACTAAACGTGGTACCACCATAGTCTATAAATTATACGGTCTCTTTGAATCGAAAATACAGCGGTCATGCGCCCTACATACTCGTACATTCGTTGTACCTCGGGCTCACTTGTGCCAAGTGCATGCACGTTATTAATCAACTTAAGATCTCGTAACCCACATTATAGATAAAAAACTCTAAATGAGGGCATGTTAAAAGTGTTAAAAGTCTTTAAAGTAGGCCGAAATCAACAGATAATTATTGTATATATCGTATATATAAACAAACCGTTACCTAGTGGCTGCTTATTCATATAGATATATTACCATTTAAATTAAAAGCCTATCAATTATATTTTTATCTGTTTATACTATACTAATCACTGGTGGAGTGTTTAATTATAATACTACTAATAGCAGTCACGCCTCTAGACAAAAGCGAATTGGCCAAAAACAATTAACTGACCACCTAAATTTTACAATAGATAGATACTTTTTATTTTAATATTGAATGATTAATGTTTTTAATACATAACAATCAACAAGTCCGAAACACATGATTCATCTAATTTTGGGTAACGGTATATATTGTGTTTAATGATAATGGTCGTTTACTTGGTTTTGTTTGCGCCCATTATTTTTGATGCTCTACAATTTAAACGGCGGAAGAAGTTCCGTTGCACGTGGGAGGCTCTCATTGAGGAATTACCATTGTTTCGTTGTTTCAAAAAATCTTTATCTTATAAAATTATCTTAGGTAATGATCTGCAGTATTTTAAGAATACATATATTTACTTAAAATATCCTGAAGCTGTTCACACACGTATTTAGAGTCCATTATCTTACTGACATCTGAAGTGGTTTTATATATAGATTGTATATCAACAAGCACATGCTTGCTATAATGCAACTGATGACTGAACTGACTGAAGTGCCAGGTTAAATTTTCGGTCTGGTATAAGGTGAGTGATATTTTTAAATGAAATTCTTAGCTGTTTTTATATAACTATAGGTTAACTCTTCTTTCTTGTCAAACATCTCTTAACGCGCTTAACTTTTCGTGGAAACAGATTTGTAATAAATAATAATTTAAATTGCAAATTTAGATTGAATTTATAAAGGGTCAATACACTTCCACTAACGTCACGTCATCTTTCGCCTACCGTTATCGGCAATTGATCGAATGTTTACGAGGCTCGTTTAAGCACATAATTGCGCCACTCATCGTGATGCTGTATTATTACCCAATAAACCGGGTAATAGATTTTTGCCGACAATATTGAATCCACCTGTTGCTGGCCGACATATTTGACTTAAATTCCGTATAGTTTATACGACCAATACATGCCTGTATATACATGTTGTCTTGAATACCGACGGCAAGCTAAATAGTGCTTGACAAGCTTCCTACTTGAAACATTATGTTTGAGAAGGTGTTCAAATGCAAGAGTAAGAGGGTTTTTATAGTGTTAGGTATCGCGATAGTTTACCGGAACAAACTCGCACGTAATTTAAGTAGAGCGATGTATTGCGGCCGCACGATGAGACGCAAAACGATGTCGGCGCGCGAATCCCGTTGGGGCGGACGCTATCACCGCCCACTGCACTGCGCGTAGAAAAACCGACCCCGGAATAAAGATGTCGCGCTTAGATAACATTCGATGGATACTTGACAAAACCGCGTTATCGTTCTCATTTTAAAAACGAAAACGCTGCCTTACTGCGAAAACTAAATATGTTCTCACCAATACCGCCTTACGATAATGTTTATTGTGCTATATAAGATCCCGTCATCTAAGCATACAAGGAGTTACAGTTTCGAGGTGACGTTGTAGGTTTGTAAACAACGCCCATAAAACAAACAAGAACGCAGAGACCTGCAAGCGGCTACTTTTGTAAACCAGAAAAATACGTTATGTACATTTTAATGCGACATTATAACTACCGTTAACAATCACGTTATGGCTTATCTGATAATATCTAGATGCATATTGTTGGTGAAATGTCGGTTCGGTCAAAGCTTACGAAATATCTTAACCTTTATTGTTATTTATATTGCACTACATGTGCAGTCATACACGTGTATTTTATTAACCAGATATACTAGTACACGCATATTTTATTAATTACCGCGATAATAAAGCTAACATGACGGCGCAATGGTCCAATTTCAAGTTTAACGCAGCAAAAAATTCGAAGTTATAATTGCATTAGTTTAAATAAAACTAAACGCTCTGTAGCTTAAGTTATATTATGACACAGTTGCCCATTACAGGTAATAAATTTTAACATTCTGTTTTGCATGTTAGGAATTGCAGCTTTACGATCTGAAATATTTTAAGCTACGCAATTAGTAGCCATTGTTAGTATTTCTATTTACTATAAATTTTAAGAGTAAAGGAAAGTTCGGCAGTTACGTAATAGTACAAGTACCTACCTATTTGTTCGGTAATGATTCGAAAAGCAGTTTGCCAGTGGGTGGTCTAATACACTCTATATATTAATGCGAGTGTGCAACGCACCTTCGCTAATGTCACTCTAACTTTTCTCCCAGTATTATGTTTGTTAGAGATTGGCAATCAGCATAACGATTACAGGCGCTGTAGCTCTTCTGTCAACTTTATCTTCCGTGTACATAATGACTTTACAATAACAGCCCATTGCCTTATAAAGCAACGTTATAGTAACTAAACACATAACCAAGGAAGTTTTGCACGATTTGCAGATTCTATGAGATACGGCTAATCACGCATTAGCATAGATTGTTTAAATTGATCGATGCAGGGGTTATAACCGTTCGGGAAATATCGCTATCACACAAGTAATGAGTAGGTTAAAGGTAAAACGCTATCATCTGGCGTATCTATACAGGTCGGTCGCCGGCCATTGTCAATTAAAAGCCTCTGGCGGAGATCTCGACCGCCTTTTGCTTGTTCTATAGTATGTACACGATTGCTTCCCGATGCACACCCTGCGCCTCAGGGTGGATATTGCTCGGACGTTTCCTGTATTACTACTTGTGTGCTCGCATTGAACTAATCTTTATTGTGATTGTTCTCTAAATTAACATAAAATCTATTTTAGTTTAGATTTGAATCGTTTCTTGGTTCTTGTTCAATCAGGAAACGATGCCAGTACATGGCGACTGCTTGAATATTGGTTTACTTTATATTTACTTGCTTTCACTCGTGACTCCACCTCTTTGATATAGTGGCTTAGCAATGACTTGTTATTTTGAAATTACTGCTATTTCCTTGAGTTATTGCTTTCCTAAGTTTATAATAATATAAGTAATTACTATTTTTCATAATCTTTCCATAATCATATCGTACGTATCTGTAAAAAAGCCTACAGAAATTTAGGTTTCATGATTCGTACACCCTCGCACCGGGTTTACGATTGTGAAAGCTATTATAGCATTATATAATGCTTTAGTTAGGAGCCAACTTGAATGTAATGCAGTCATTTGGGCTCCACATGAGACTAAGTATAGTCTTATGCTGGAGCGTGTACAAAATAAATTTATTAGATTTTTATATATGAAGTAAGGGTGGTGTACGTGTGTAAGGTGTACCCATTCTATCCCTTGATGTATCCTTCTTTATTTATTTTAGGTATGGTGGGGATACAATCAACTAAGGGTTAGGAGGGAACTGGCACTGATTTCATATATGTTTAAAATATTAAGAGGAAAGATCTATAATCCAGTAGTTTTAGAACAGGTGGGCTTGTGCGTTCCGGACAGGTACGTGTGGCGACGGCGACAGCCGCGGCTGTTGGCGGTGCCACGTGCTCGGGCCAAGCTCTTGAGTGAGGCACCTCTGACGCGGGCACTCCGCACACTTAACCTTATAGCTATAGAGACGGACCTATTTTTTTGTGCTCTGAGTGAATTGACAAGGATAAAGTTATTTGTTATTTGTTACAAGATATAGTATATATGATATGTATGTATTGCAAAATTTCATTATGTTGCTACACTATTGCATTGGGATTAAACCTGTAATGATAGTTGTAAGTTTGATTAAATAAATAATTAAATATTCCCAGCCCTCACATAGAATTATCCTAATTAAAAATCATTTCGATCATTGCAAATTCTGCCGTTTTTACTCGGGTTTAAAAGTGAACAGTAAAAATGTTGATAGATAAACGTGATAAAATTTATGGAGAAAGATGATGAGTTAACTCTTATTTTATGATTGCGATGTGCGAAGTGCCCTACGCAACAAGATGAGCTTTTGAGATTGTAATACAAAATATTACAATGTTAAAAACCTGAGCAAAACATGTAATAAATTTCAAAAAATATATGAAACAGAGGTTTTTGTATAAACTTGAGACATAAATATACTGAATATTCATACAACTCAAAGTAACTAAAGATATTCACGAACCCTTTTGCTAATAAAATATTGGAATATGCAAAAAATAATAAAAAAGTAAGTGTAATACAGGTTAAATTGAAACGGTGATTACTTATTAAGATAACGTTACTTTATACGGATACAAAACTCTTCATAAACAGTGGCTAGGCGTCAATGATGAGATATAATTCAATATAATTGAATTGTTACAAGATCGTCACATGTTACCCGCGTGTATTGTGACCGCCTGCGCCGCCGGCGCGGCGCCGCGAAAGTGATTTAGAGATAATAAATCAGATAGCTGATAACTATCTATGAGAAAATAAAATTAGCAGTACTACACAAAGAATTATTTCTTAGCGTTTCACAGTTTTCGCCTGAATAACCAGAAGATGAAAAGTGGTCTCATTACCTATATATTTGGTATACTAAATGTTTGTAGGTATTTTTATTGTGAAGATGAAATTAATATAATGTGTTGCAGCCTTCTGCGGGCAGATTATACATTTCATAAATAAATACTATTATGTATTCTAGATATTATATAGTAAACAAAAGCGTTTAGTTTTTCTATACAAAATCTGTGAATATAATTGTTCTTGATGTTCTTTAGAAATGTATAGTAACTAGCTGACCCGGCACGCTTCGTACTGCCTCAATCGATAAAAAAGTATTTCAGACCTTTAACAACTTTCATATATATTCACCTTTTAAACCTTCTTTGGACTTCCACAAATAATACAAGACCAAAATTAGCCAAATCGGTCCAGCCGTTCCCGAGTTTTAGCGAGACTAACGAACAGCAATTCATTAATTACTAACAATTTAACGTAATTTTTAATCTGAATTTAAAAATACGGAGAATCGCAATTTATAAAGCTAAGTTAATAAGTAGGTGCTGTATGGACTTAATAAAAATTAAAATATAGCACCTACTTATTAACTTAGCATTATAAATTGCGATTCTCCGTATTTTTAAATTCAGATTAAAAATTACGTTAAAATGTTGGTAATTATTTTTTTGTCAAAGCAGACAAATGACGATAATTGGAAATTTCTTAAATAACAATGTAATAGATTGCCTGCTCACTACGTGAATCGCAAAGTTTCACGTGTGATAATTTCACTGCTGTAAAACGGTAAAAGTAACAGGATAATGTTAACTCAAACCGGTTTAAATAATTCGGAAATCGAAATACCTGGCCAAACGCCAAACTCTCTTCGATTTTTTAAACCTGCCATGTTCAAGTCCCTGGTACTTGCACTGTTCACCTGCACGTTCCGAGAATGGTCTTTTTAGTAGCGTTTAATTGAGTACTTACTTTTTATTATTTTAATAATTGTTAAGCAAGATTGTTTATTTAGAACTCATCAAGACAAAAATAGTTAATGTGGATGTTTAATATATCTTAATTTTTTTCATCGATATAATATCTATACTATTATTGAAAGCGGAAGAGTTTATTTGTTTGTTTGAACGCACTAATCTCTGGAACTACCAGTCGGATTTGAAAAATTCTTTTTGCGTATGATGATTGCCTTGTTCTCGAGAAAGGTTATAGGCTATGTAACGTCACGCTACTGGCGACGGGAGCTGAGCACTATGTAAAGACGCGGGTGAAAACTTGTCAAGGAAAGCTAGTCTTTTTCTTCTTCGTCTATATATTATATATAAAAGCGAAAAGTCACTCATTCTTCACGAAATCTCAGAAATTACAAGTGCTAGAAGTCTTAAATTTGCATGGGGGTTCCTTTTAGGACGTAGGTGCTCACTAAGACTGGATTTTGCGAAATTAATTCCCTAAGGGGGTAAAAAGGGGAGGAAAAGTTTGTATGAAACTTCTATAGTTTTGATAGTAGGACTTTCAAATTACTAGAAAATAATCATTATTTAAAGAAATTTAAATTTATGAATAATTTTTTTGAAAAATTCTTATAAAGGCGTGAAATAGGCAGTGTAATATTGTATGAAAAATTTTATTTTTAAAGCTATCGACTCCAAATTCCCATAATAATTATTACTCTTTTTACTAAAATTAATTATGCACCATTTTTTAATATTCACAAGCTACCATTATTATGTGGAAAAATAAAAGTCTAAAGATTATGTGGAATTTCGTCAGTTTCAGTGGTAGCGACTAAATAGATTTAAATGGGATTCGCCTTAGAGACGGATTATACTGATTATTACTGATACAATGTATGATTGCTGTAAAATCATGCAGTCAATATTCTCATACAGACACACATCTGAATTTTTACGCGAACGAAGTCGCAGGCAACAGCTACTAGTTAAATATATATGTGAATAAACTCTGCTAAAAATGAACATTAATAACTAAACGACGTAATTTTCTTATTTTTTAATTAACAGTGAATAAATTCAATGCAATCAATCATTAGGGCGCTATTTTATTTCGGAACAACGGTAAACTGGCTTGCTATGCTACTCATCTCGGCAACTTGTTTTGTAATATCCGTACATCAATTTTGGTAATGGGCCCTGCATTAATAACGATATACGCTTAACTACCCGAGTATGTCGGTGAGTCACTTTGTAAGTAACACCAGAAAAACTAACTGTACCTCTCTTTGCACTCAGTTGGTTTTATACTTGTTATTTCTTTTGATTTGTTTCTGGATAGGTGGACAGTATCATTAGCAGTGATCATGCAGTACTATCTTATTTATCTACCGTTACTTGAGAAATGAACCTAATTAGTTTTAATTATTTTAAATTGTATACAACATGCTGTTTATTAAATATAAAGCGAAACTATTTTTATAATGGGTGCAATAATAGGTAGTAGAACAATCTCTTGAGAGGAAAGGTGTTATTTGCCTTACTTTTGTTCTAAGTGCTTCCTCTACGGGTAATAAGACATAATGACGTGTTATTTCTGAAAATTCACGAAATCCAATCGTAGTGTACGATTTTGGGGTTACTAACCTTGGTGCTTCGCGACCGCTACCCGCAATCCGCCACCGCCGTTCTGTGACCAAAAGAAAAAATGTTGAATTGTTAATTACGCAGTTTACACACCACTGTATCTTAATTATGACATAAGTTAATTATGCACAGGTGGATGTAATCACACAGCTGCGTGTAGTATTCATTGCGTATGCTGGCACACGCTTGTGATTCTCATATTCAGTTCAGGTAAAGACGTGGGTTCCTTGTCCGTATCTACGTGTAATTACAAACATTTTGCACTAAAGGTTTCCCGGAATACTCACATCACCCATAATTCTTTGTCTGTATTCTCAAGTAAAGTCATTCGTTGTGAACTAGACCTTGTACGGCGAATGCAGGCTTTTATTATGGACTATATCATAAACACGTCAGTAATTTTTAAGTAGCCAAGCACGGTATATTATTATTTAACATACTTATATTACCGTACGAGTTATTGGAATTTTTACACTTTTACTTGTATTTTCTCATTTGCAGCCAATTACCGGCAGACACAAGCTAAAGTTTATACTTTGAACTAAGTACTAGACAATGCTGGGACTGTTTTGGATTATCTATATAATATTTTGTGTACTCATTCATCAGATTCATCTAATTTTTCTACTTGCACTCTTATAAATTCTTACTTATTGTCATAACTTTTACAATGTAGAATAGACAATTATTGAGTTGCAATGAAATAAGATCATCCTCTGATCAACTAAATAAATAAATAGAACCCGCTAATGAATTATGTAAAGTGTGACTTACTAACTTTACGAGATTTATTTAAATTCAACACAGTTTCGCTTGTAAAACTATTCTGCTTATTCGGAGGAGCGCGACACTTTTGTATTCTAAATAGATATGAGGAGAGGCGCTCGATTTAAATACGAGTAGGTAATAACTGTATCTTATATGGACGACACTTGAATTAAGTTGTTCTTCTGAGTAATTTTATTGTTTAAACATAATGAATTTTTGTTTCAGGTAATCATTTAAATATCATCTCAATATAATATGTGGCTACATGCATTTTCTTCATGTGGTATGTATCTAATGCCTTATCTTTTCCTTAGTGAAATATTTACTGTGTATTTCACAATTTACATGGTTTGTTTGTTGTAATACGGTTTAAGTAATTAAACAACATCCATAGTCTTGCATATTTTAAGTGCCTGGTGTGTGATATAAAAGAGCAAATTAATTGTCTAACACATCAATGCACTCAAAACTCTTACATGTACAGATAGCTTATATATTGTAGACGCCATAAAAGAAGTGCTTTGAACTTAACACATAAATTATTACACGCATTCAGTCTGACTATTCGATATATATAAAAATAATTATGTGACAGTTACGTTATATTAAAATTTTACGTGGATCTAATTATTTCTGGGTAATTTTTTGTCGACTAAGTCTGCCTAAACCTAAGAAATGTTTAGACAGTAGAGTTAAATTTATGAATGACTATTTTATTTTTTATTTATTAAGTAATTAAAAGATACATAGTATGGCTCATGATATAGGAGACTATGTCTCACAAAACTGTTTGTCTGTGAGATCGAAATTTTACATAAAATTAAAATCTAAACCTTAACTAACTAATTCGTTTGTGGACTCAACTATTTTCGAGCGTGTTTACAAACGTTTAGCGCTCATCAAAATTGGCTTCCTTCGGTCTTGAGTGCCGTTATTTACACCAACTCAAACCAAATATGTATCTAGAATAAGGTCAGGTAAATATTTGAACTGTGCAAAAATAGAAATCTGCGTTAGACGAGTCAGTATAAAAAAGTCGCCTTTTTTGTAGAGAATGAGTCACAATTTCACCGCGCTGTATCCTTTAAGAGAGTTGACATAAAAAGTCTTGTTAGTTGTATTGTAGTCGCAATCTGAGACTTATTCTTTAGTGCGGTTTTTGCTTTTATAAAATAAATATTATTTATTTATTTGTTAGCAGTCTGTGCTATTTCCTATCTGTTTTATATCTGTGGAGAAGGCCTAGTTCAGCTGTGAACTGATATACGATCGTGCTGAGATAATTTGATGATGATGATTTATTTTAAGTACATACTGGTATATTATTATATACCTCACCCAAGCAAATTGTACAGTTGCTTTTCACACACGATGCTTAGCGTGTCAAACTAACAAAGCAAAAAGTTTGACAATTTCCGCTTCAATTCTAATTAAAGTACAGTAAGCTATAAAAACTGTTTTGTTTTGCATCAACCGCACGTCACTTTAATAAAACATGCCACTTATCTTGTGCTAACTCAATTTTCTCAATCTGTTCCATTAATCAAATCACAGCACCTATGTACTTTGCGATATGCTAACCGCCCGTCGCTATCCCACGCTTGAACGGGCCGGACGAATAGTACCGGTAAAAAAAGTTACCGATCCGTCAGAAGTATTCTTGACTGATCCTAGTGATCAATGAACCTTAAACGGCACTCTAGCTCCCATAGATTGTTTATAGCTAAGTAAACACGCTCGACTGGCTCACAATCGCAATTTCACAGTCAAATAACAGAAACAGCTATTAAATAAAGCTTATACGAAGAAACCGAGAGTTTTTACAAACTCTTCTACTTTAAAAACATACTAAGTCGTGTCAGAATAAATTTTAATTTCTGCGGTGATAATAATAAAGGCCCATATTTTTAATGACTACATTTTTATATTTTATTGAATAGATATTTAGCAATAGATACAGATATAGACAAAATATTAGTGTAGATATCATCATTATATCAGCCGAAAGACCACTGTTGACTTCCCTCAATTATCACGAGAGTTGCCCTCATCCATCGGTTGGTAGCTTGATATTGCAGTAGTGAGGCTAAATTAATATTATAAGAATTGAACACTACTTTTCGAAAACAAAAAGAATGAGATGATTAGAACTATTATTATCGAAAGCTACCTGTGGTGTGATCTATTGTAGTAATAACTTTTAACCGTTCTTATAATGATTTTATTTATTTTATCTGCAGATATTAATTTTAGCTTCAATTACTATAACTAAGTTGGAAATGAAAATAAAAATATATTTATTCGTATAGCTTAATTAAATTAACACTTATGAACGTTAAAAATTACAAAATGTTAGCCAATTATAACCTACAGCCAGTTCGCTAAAGAGGTAGAGCCATGAGAAGAACTGGCAAGAAACTCAGGCCACTCGAATTGATTAATATAAAGTAGTTTTAGCATACATAAATTAAATTATCCTTTAGCTAGACCGGTAGTGAATGTAACCTGTTTGTTAAGGTTTATAATAATTTATTAGTGTTCAAATATGTATAAATATCATGTTTATTTAAATTAAATTAAGTCATTTACATATACTGTAAAATAACTGTAAAAGCCAGTCATTAGACTAATATTCTTTGTGTAAAAATCTTATTGCTAGTAACTAGGTAATCTGTACTTAATGCCTACTTATTTCGCTCCTTTACCATTTTGCGACCACATTACCATTTTGCTCTTTTACCGTTTTGCGCCTAAAGGCTTTCAATACCGTGTCTACACCACTTTAGAACTTAATTGATTTACAAGACTCGAGTGTTAAGAAGCAGTTTTCACTCAATTTCAAGTACAACCACATATTAAGTAATAATACCTCAAATATATAGGTAGTAATAGAGCATTGTATTTTATATTGTGATGATTATCTCGGTGGTTCAGTGTTTTTGACTGTCACTCGAAGAACGTGTCTCTAAGATTTAAAGATTTTTCTGTCTGAATGTTGTTCGATGTTGTGTGTAATATATAATAATATCTAGATTAACGAAATGTGTATATATACGCCTCTACGATATAGTAGTCATATGTATGACTGTATTGTGACAGCTAGTGACGTATATAGTGTAGTGTTATTAAATAATGGATAAGTCAGATATTCATCAGCAATATATATTTTTTCCATAGAGTTTTTATGTTAACTCCAACTTCGGTAGCCAATTCCGACACTAGTTAAATATATACTTTTTGTCGGCTGTTTCTTATTTGTTTAGATAGTCAAACTGATATGTATCAGCGGCACTTTTTTGCCACTGTAATAAATTTATACACCGTAACAGACGTTACTTTTAATTCGGTCTCATTATCGAGATCAGGAGATGAATAATATAACAGTGCGATAATATAAATTGTGCTAGTCATGATTACGTTTTTAAATATTACTGCTAAGATTTTAATTGGTTGTTGATTGTTATAACTTTGTTGAAACTATTGTCTTAATACATTTGTAAAAGTTTTTAATAAAAATAAACGTTTATTTGTTATAAAAATACGAACTATGTATTTATAAGCGATAGGTCACTCACTCATCACGAAATCTCAGAAACTACAAGTGCTAGGAGTCTTAAATTCTCCAGGAGGTTCCTTTTAAGACATAGGTGCTCACTAAGATTTTGCGAAATTCATCCCCATAAGGGCATAAAAAGGGTGACAAAGTTTGCATGAAACTTCTTAGTTCAACTTATTTAGTTTTGATAGTAGGATTTCAAATTACTAGAAAATACTTATGTTTAATACTTAAAAGCTTATGTAAGTAGAAAATAGGAGTCGCAAGTTCGTGTGAAATTTCGTCAGTTTTAGTGGTAGCGAGTGAATAGATTTAAATAAGATTCGCTATAGAGACGGATTATACTGATATTTATAACTGATATAATGTTCGACTGTCGTAAGATTAGGCAGGCAATATTCTCATACAGGCACACATCTTAATTTTTCACGCGAATGAAGTCGCGGTCAACAGCTAGTTAATTACAAACACAAAATGCATGGGCTGTTTAGAAATCACATACGACTAGACTCCATGACACAGGGAATCCTAGTGTGGAGTCTAGGGCTTATATGTATTATGTAAATCTTTGTTATTATTGTTATTAACAAATACGTACATTTTTAATACCGTATTTGGTTCCATAACTGTTTTTACGTATGGTCCTCTTATACCTAAAAATATACGCAGCACATAGAATGTGAAACCAACCCTTACACTCACCATGTGTTCACGCTACTCGCGTACCATCTGTTACTTTCCAGCCAAGCATTATTCGCACTTGCGCATTACTAGGAAGTGTTTTTATTTCCATTGAGTAAAGATCACTACTGAAGATGCCTCGAACATTATTCTAATCTAACGTTGTAAATTCACATTAGATAACGGAAATCGAACTTCGAACACGGATAGTCGCTCATGAATTCGCGCCCTCTTTATATCAGGATTTAATCAGATGCATTCAATTCTCGATTCCGCGTTGCCTACCAGAACATACATATTCACCTTATAATGTGCTTAAAATGTTTAGAAACGGTAATGTTTAATTTAGATTAAAGTACACTGTGATAGCAGAGGAGAAATAATACGAGTGCATTTTGTGTATGATCAACTGTCTTTTTACCAATATCCTTTCGAACTGTTGGAAGAAAGGAAGTCAGGTCGATAACCTGTAAATATTGACTCATCTAGAAAGGCACGCGACTATACACACATGGCGTGCTTTTGTGTCAATGTATTCCTTTTTCTAGTGATATTCAATTGCTCCATAACATCATGGTTATTATGTTTAATACGTACCTATATGTAAATTATACTGCGTTGGCTCGAACTTACGTGTTATATAAATATC
The DNA here is from genome assembly GCA_963082885.1 of Parascotia fuliginaria. Classification (NCBI taxonomy): domain Eukaryota; kingdom Metazoa; phylum Arthropoda; class Insecta; order Lepidoptera; family Erebidae; genus Parascotia; species Parascotia fuliginaria. The sequence goes on along the minus strand of OY720181.1, from coordinate 10,204,757 downwards.
GGTTACTCTATTAGTTTATAACATGAACATGTCAAAATTTTTAATGAATAGTTACTGTTATGTTGATACATATATGCAAAATCTATATTTGGAAAAGGCGAGTGAGGTAATCTACAACAAGTGCTAATTAGGGTTTAAATGTAAAACTGCCAACAGGAAGTGCTTGCAAATAAAACAACTAATATCATCTTATCTCCAGCACTAAAGGTATTAGGAAACGGCTTCGTATCTATCAATCGATAGATGGCAAGTCCTTGATATCCACCTTTTAGAGGAATATCCAGTACGTCACTGGGGCACCCACGCAATGCAACCGTGTCGTGTTACTAAACATAAATATCGCCCAAGCTTGTCACTGAAAACTCGATAACGTAAAAGACACTAAACGGTCCTCCTCTATAAAACACTAGATGGTGTTGTTCATACAAAGCACGTTTCAAACAATAGAGAAATAAACCATGTTCTATTTCCACCTTCGCTAAACTCGACCTAAAATATTCTTTGCTTCACTGAGAGACAGTTTTCTTATCTATATCTGAGCTGGCTATATTGAATTTTGTAATAAACCTCTGACATTCAATTCCTGGTGAGCGAGGTGAACGAACCAGATGTAAAAAGACACCGTTGAATCGAAATATTTGTTTGGCAATAAGTTTTATATAATTCGATTAAATTTCGTAAGTCGGCCGTCGACCTGCGCGGGCGCACAACGAGCACGACGCTATTTTGGTACTATGTCTACGTGATGCCACGCATCTTTTACAGCCACCGTTCCACTGGACTGCATTACTATTGGTAGATTTCACAGTGATGGAAAACGTGATTGTGTCTCGAGCCATTCCGATTCAAAATTTCATGGAACGGTTTTGGCTCAATGACGCTAACGTACTTGAAATAACTTCGCCCGCTGTGAATTGCATGCGTTTCGAACGTTTATAAACTAGACAATATTATTTTAATATGCACTAAGTACTGGATGGAATAAACCACAATATATCTATGACCTGGAATAGACTTGGCATGAACATAAACGGTGAGTACATCACTCACCTTCGATTCGCTAACGATATCGTAGTCATGACTGAGACCGTGGAGGACTTCAGTGCAATGCTCGATGACCTCAGTAAAGTCTCTCGTACAAGTGTGCCTAAAAATGAACATGTGACAAGACTAAAATCATGACCAATGTCCATGTTACATCCACTCCTACGGTCGGAGGCTCGGTACTCGAATTCGTTGACGATGAGTACATATATCTGGGACAAACAGTCTGATTTAGGTAAGTCCGATTATGAGAAAGAGGTCACTCTTCGAAACTAACTCCAAGGTCCAAGACCAAGGTCTTCGACCAGTATGTATTGCCAGTGATGACACACAGCAGAGACGCGGTCGCTAACTTCGGGTCTTATCACTTAAGCTCAAAGTCGCTCAAAGGGCGATGAAGCGGGCCATGTTAGGCGTCTACCTGCGCGATCGTTTAAGAAACAAAGAAATCCGCAAGCTTACCAAAATAACCGATGTGGCTCGCAGATTTGCTTCTCTGAAGTGGCAATGGGCAGGACACATAGCTCGCAGAACTGACGGCCGTTGGTGCGGAAAGGTTCTAAAGTGGCGATTAGGAACCGCAGCATGGACAGATCCCGCACAAGGTTGACCGACAACCTAATGTGTGTCGGGCAACCAATAAATGAGGGCGGCTTACGACCGGCCAAGTTGACAACAAGTTGGGGGAGGCCTATGTCCAGCAGTGGACGTCTTTCGGCTTATATGATGATGATTATATCAACGACAAAATTAAAGTTGAATCTAGCTGAGACAGAAATCTCCACCGTTCAAAATATCCTAAAAAACCACTTCTATATGCCTAAACTAAAGTATTTTTATTTATCCCAAAAAAAAAAATGAATCGCTGAATGTGTTGCTAAGCGCAAATCTCAAGAGCAGCTGAACCAATTTCGCTAATTCTTTTTTATAATATTCCTTGAAGTACGAGGATGGTTCTTACAGAGAGAAAAATATAAAAAAAAAGCCTGAGCAAAAAAAAAACACTTCTATATTCCCATACAAAAGTATCTTTATTTATCCCAAAATGTCTACCCATGCGAAGCCGGGCGGGCCGCTAGTAATAACATAAATATAAATATTTGTTACCTACATCTACAAATTGGTGGCACATTTTGAAAACAAAATCAGTTTCTAAATTATAACTATCCGTAGATAAAAAGGGCAAACATGCAAAGCTTTTTTGTTTCACTTGTCAAAGCACTAAAACTCTTGAGATGATTCGATTGTGATTTAGATGAGATCACTCAATCTTATGCACCAAACCTTTGTGAATTAAAAGTATAGTTTTTGTGGACATTGTGTTTTTTGTTACGTTAAGATTTTATAGCTCATTTAACCTGACGGTCGTCACTATCGTCAATAAAAAATTACAACCTTTTGTCGTACAAAAATAACCCATAAAGATGACAGGAAGTTTTCACAAACGGTAGACTTGATAAAAATAAAATCACAATAAAAATACCAAAAAGTATAAAAATAACGAGTACTGCTAGAGCCATCCTCAATGCAGACCGTGAAATTCGCTACATTGCTATTGAATTAACAGCGAAGCGGAATGACCGAAATGATTTTACTCAAATAAAAACACTCTTAATGGTATTCCTTGCCTGACCTTATCTTTTAACATTCCCTAATTAGCTATATTGTTACTAACAATATAGCGCGGAAATCATGGCGGAAATTGAATATACCTGATTGTTAGGCACGGACTGCAATTGTAATCGTTAGGGCTGGACAGAGCGATCAGCGATGTGAACAAGGTTATGGGGTTCTAATTGACAGATCACAACGACGTCGGCGGACACCGTAACCGCCTTTATCCAGATTAACTGTATCACTACCGTAAGACACGGATCGCCTGCCGTTTGGTCGCTCGTACCCACCACCGCAACGGGAAATGCCGGGCATCACCGTCCTCAACGACATCGACCTTCTCTTGGTCGCCGCACTCATTTCCTCCAGGAACCGCACTTAATAAAACCACAACAAACAAAAAGTGAATTATAAACACAAACTCAGACAGCTTAAAGTTGTGACGGCCGTCGGTTCTTATGGATGTTCTATAATAAATTCCAGTAACTAACTCTTTCTATGTCATCTCTATTTGAAATATTCGCTGTGACGGTTGCTAAGTGAAAACGTCGCAAGAATCTTTTATTATTCCTAATGCGAGCCGTTTCGGCTCTTGTTCGGGGTCCTACTGTGACAGCCATTATAATTCCGAGTGAATGTGGAAGTATACAAAGACGGCTTTGTACCCGCCATAAATATTTATGAGTAAGTGCTTATTTTCTACACACGTGGGTCGGTGGATACGCACGATACCACCGTCCTAATTGGATGTCTGTAGGCGCGAATTTGTTTCACTCTAAGGAGGATTCCTTGCTACGTCAGAAAGTAATTTATTGTAGTAAAATTTTACTTCCTCTTCGATACACCTGCGCTTATATAATCCTAGCATAGGTTCAAGCGCTTATTGACACAACAAATTAATTGGTGTTTGTTCCAGTTAAGGTTATATAACGATAAATGCATTTGAGATACTAATCCTACTTTCTCTTAACTAGTTTCTTGAGGCCACTATAAGAAAGTAAAACCCCGCTATGTTGGCGCTTGCCCCGTGTCCTGTTGACACACAAATTGCTATGATAAATAATTCTGGGATACTGATTTATTTGACACTCTCGTTTGTATTTTTAGGCAATTTCACCTTTGTTTTATAAACAATGTTTTTGATGGCAGGCACGATTCAACACACAGAAAATAAATCTAAGCTAATCTACCAGAACTATTGAATAAACATCAACTTAAATAAAACTGCGAGGTTTAAAACCTCAGTAAATGTATTTACAACTGTTAACCAAGTATGTAAAGAGCGTTTTTGGTCTATAAAATAGCACTATTTAAGCAGATATTTTAAATATGCGCTCATGTGCATAATGAGGACGACGGAACATGCTTTGCAAAACGAGCCTGTGCTTACTTATATGTGCACATGGTTGTTGGTGTCGCCGCAGTGACCTCAATCCTGGCTATGTCTAAGTATGTTGTTGCATGCTCATGGTGTATCTGGAACGCGGGAACGGTAGTATGAGTGTGGACGGTACTGGCATCTCAGCCCGTCCTGCCCTGACATTTGGCCTCTAACTACTACCCACTTCATTCTAAGTATCTATGTTCGTTAGTCTTTGTCTGCTTTTGTATATCATACAAAGCTAACACTGTTTATTTAATTTTAGAGATTCATGACTATTTGGTACATTTATATATTAAAGTAAGATTTTATACTAAGTTTAGAGATGTAACGATGATGGCTACTTTTTATCCCGAAAATTAGTCTGGTTTCCGAGGGATACAACAAAACATATTTTACGCGCGGGCGAAGCCGTTGGCGCAGCAAGTAATGAATATCGTGATGGTTATTTTATCTTACCAATTTCGATGTGAACACTAACTGAAAATACTATTCCTTTGTTAAATTTACCGAAGTTTATTTTGTACTGTAGAGCTCGAAGGAAGAAAAATAGCTACAATGTAAACAAACTAGGATCGAACAAGGGAACACGTTGTCTCTTCGACTGGATACATGTTTGGCACACTTTCAGGAGGTCTTGGTTACAGCGGCAATGTCACGTTTCCCATGTTAAGAATTGTTTATTGAAGTCATGATGTGACCTTAACATTGTGTTTTACGATTGTCTCGTCACCGGTCCGCGAACTGACATTTCAATAGAAGAGGTGAACTCGGGTCGCAGCGTGAGTCGAAGCACGACGCTGCATACCCTAGCACCACCTACACATTCGCGTCGATACCCTGTTTGCACTGTCAACACCATGCACTTTTTCTAAAGACCGCCGTTAGTCACAAACATTGTAGTCTCTAACGTATAAATCACCCCTATCGGACTGCATTACCCGGTCGAATAGCGATTCATTCAAACGTGCAACGTTGTGATAAAGTCGTGAAACATGAATATCATTTTCTACATAAACATTTAAACAACGCTCTCTAGGAGAGTGGTATTAATTTTAGCTTTTAAGTTGAATTTCTGAAATTATCCTCAGAAGCTTATCGGCGTTGGTATTGACTTAAATTTGCATCTACGTAGTAGTTTCTCGTCGCCAGTTCGATAGTGTGTGCTCACGATTTAACGCTGGTATTAATGCATTATTCAGCGGGGTTTTCATTAGACTGTCGCTATCGGCGCGGGAGATCGCGCTCTCGTTAAAATGTACGGATGGCATGACGGGTGCTCGTATTGGACGGGCACGCAAGTACCTGGTGCAGCTTAAATTCAAATAACTGAAAACTTATTTGCAGTTCGGCATTTTCTGTCGCCTACGTTCGTGACAGACATCAATCTTTCCGCATGCACTGCTTACTGTATTGTATGTCCGTAAAATCCAAGACTAGCTTACCGCGGCGCGTTTTCACCCGCGTCTTTGCTTACTGCTCTGCTCCCGTCACCAGTAGCGTGATGTTACATAGCCTATAACCTTCCTCGAAAATTGGGTTATCATACACAAAAAGAATTTTTCAAATCCGACTGGTAGTCCCAGAGATTAGCGCGTTCAAACAAACAAACAGACAAACAAACTCAAAAGCTTAAATAACAGTATAGATATAGATATATAGATACACGTAATGAAATGAATGACATTTTGCGGTGACAGTAGGGTGGTAAATCTACCACAAGATAAGATAGAACCGTATGACTTAACTTTAAGGCATAGGCAATTCGGTTACTAAGATAAGAAAATCTCTATCGACTCCAAGAACGACGATTTGACAAAATTTTCGCTTCTATCTCGCAGCAACAGCACTATTAGTTGTTAAGTGGGTACACATACTTAGTCGCGGATTTCAATTTATGTGAAACATCGTTCTATACCCTACCTCCCTTTATCGCTTCAGATATAGTATGGGCTATTTCCGTATGTATAATCGGCTTGTTAATAAATGGCATTCTTTATTACTGGGCACGCACATGCTACTCGTGGTTATCGCATCTAAATACCTTAAGCGCATTAAAGAAATGCAATTAGCACAGCCTAGAGGTCTATTAAATATCTAGCTAGACCAGTTTAAAAGAAACTGGTACAGTGCGTAAGGACAGGTTTAACAACCCCACACATGACACAAACTTGCGGATGTGGTATACTTTCGATATAATGAGTACACATCCCACATGCAATGTCCTAAATACAATATCACCTTTTGCGCGCTTTGTAGGTAGGGGGTCAACATGGAATGACAATTTAACAAACAATAAATTAAAAAGGTTTTCCGGAAAATTATATATGATTATAGTAATCACGTAAACAAAGAGCCACCATTAGTAAATAGGTACATTTTCGCCTTTTTCGAGTGAGGTTACTGTTAGTAACTGCTGACAGGCTGTATCACAAAAAATACACCATGCTTAAAACGTCATCAGAACATAGATGAATATACATAATATGACACTTCCTTTTTTAATTTTGATTGTGCGTTTCTAACTAAGTATTTGGCACCTATTGAACCTATGTTAAGTTTAAAACAAACTTAAATATAAATTTGCCTTTGTGTGTATTTTTTGCCCGACTGCCGCAGTCAAGGAATGTTTTTCAAGCGTATTTATGTATGTATGAAGGTATGTATGTACGTATATATGTATGTGTATATAAGTATGTATGTGAGTATGTATATCTATTTCTTTGGCACGCTCTACAGCCTAAATGTTTTAATGGATTTTAACATATGAGATGTCATTGGATTTGTATTAATTGTAAGAGTGATCTAGGTACATAATATTTCAATGTAGCTTCAGCAAGGAAAAAATGGGTTTCTTTCCTTTCACTTTGTTTTAAGCAGACGAGCTTTTTGTTTTTTAATAATATATAGTACTGCTTGTAGGTATATATTATCATAATCTTTCTAACTCTCTGTGTGCAATAAAGGATACGTTAATATATAAACTTAATTGATTTCAGCAATAAAACAAAGCTAGGCTGGTACAATAACAAGTCCGCTATATTTTTAATTACCTTGTCAACGCTTCGGCTTCTGAGCGACGTCAGTAGTCTGGGGCACCTGCAACAATCGTAAACACATTAATTACTGATACTGCGTAACTTTTTTTTTTTTTTAATCATAATTCTTTATTGACACAAGCACAAGTAGGTACATAGTAGTGGAAAACTTAATGTAGGTACAGAAGTCTCAATTAATAATGTACTGCTGGTACTTAAAATAGGATAACCTGAGCTATAAGTACCAGCAACCTTCCAGTTGCTCTGTAAGTTATATAAGAGAATCTATTGGTTACAATAAACCTACTAATAAATTTATTTATGTTATTATTTATTACGACAATACGGTATATGTGTGTGTGTGTTTGTGTGTGTTTGTTTGTGTTTGTGTGTGTGTGTGTGTGTGTGTGTGTGTGTGTGTGTGTGTGTGTGTGTGTGTGTGTTTGTGTGTATGTGTGTGTGTGTGTGTGTGTGTGTGTGTGTGTGTGTGTGTCTGCGTGTGGGATTGTGTAGCATGTATCAAATAAATATAGTTTCTCATTTGACTGGACATATAAGTTTTTCAGTGTCGTCATACGAGAGTGTTTGAAGCCATTTTGTTACTTTATTCTTACATTGATATCTATTATCTGAATCATGTCTAATACTTTACTAATTTTGATGTAGATATATCGTCCGAGAAAGCAGTACGATATATAACTGTACTAGATTAATGCTATTCTCGACTAAAATAGTTTTATATATTCCTTTGTATTAAAACTATTAACATTCACATGGCCAGCATGTCCTTTAAGTCTTCGTTCACACGTTCGAATGGCTAGTCAATTAACGGCCACTGTTAGTTTATTGACATAATAGTTTAGATTCGCCCATGGGACGCCTGAATTATAGACTTCGAGCACGCATGATTCTTATCGAGCTTTCTTGATGGAGCCTGCGCCGCCCGGGAGGTGTGCAAGTTCACGCCCAAGGCGATGGGTTTGATATATTTTACACGTAACAAATAAAGACGGTACAAACAATTTCTGTGCTCCGTTATTTTAAAGGTTTTCTACATCGCTTTAAACAGTCTGCCCATTCTTAAACAGAATTAATCTAAAATCTCGACAGAGACAATAGATCGTTTGTTGCCATGTAACTATAAGGTGTGAACGTCCGCCGTGTGATGTCGCGACACTCATGTAAACAAAGCGCTTCACTGACCGGGTTAACCTTGAATGGTAAATGTGTGCGGAGTTTCGCCGAGGAAAAATATGCCATTGATGCAGGCACGTGATGCAGGCAGCGTGCGTGCGGCGGGTAACGGTCACCACGAGCCGAATAAGTGGTTTAGCATCGTACGTGGAATGATAATGTTCAGAGCGAGACTTGTCACGCAATTGCGTTGGCCTGTCACTACCGCACGCATTTGTAGACCCACTTTCTAACTCAGTGTCCTTGAACTATGCAAGTACGTCAACGTGGTACCTTGCATTTTAAATTCTTTGAGTTTTTTATAAAGTATGGGGACGTCTTTAGACTTAAACCGGTTAATATATCTAAACTATTATTATAAAGAGAAAAGATTTGATACTCTGTATGTTTGTTTGTAACGATTTAACTAAAAATCTACGTTACCGAGTTGAAAAATTCTTTTATCTTTAGAAAAATTTTGAAAATTTTGAAAAAACTAAACGGTAACTTAGCCTATATTTTATTATGTTTAACAAATTTTTTAGCCATTATAGAATTTTAATATTTGAAGCTTCGTAAATCTGAATGATGCAATACGCCACTTTAATATTTTCCGTAGGAGTTTGTTGTGAGATCGAATAAAACTTTGATACCGAAGCGAAGCGAGTAGTGTACCTGTAGTGTATTAATAAAGTGATAATGCAACGTTTATTTGGTATAGACAATTACATTAGAGTGTATATCGGTCGGTGTCGGTCCTTGGACACTAGACGCGAACAATGTGCCGCTAACAAGATACATTGAGACGGCAGAGCGCCCCGGTCCGTCAACGACGAGCGGCGTCGCTTGCGGAACACCTCAATTCGTTTTTTGTTTACGTTGGCATCGCACTCGCCCGCGGAGCTTGATCTCATCCTGAACGCAATAAAGCTCGGAGCAAACTCACGACTCTGCAATGTCTACTCTTTATCGCCTCCACCGAATACAGTAAGATCTTAAACGTATTTTAATAACTTCCACCCGCCGGTCGCCGTAATGAGATCACCATGCAAATGCTTATGCCGGTGGTTTACCGTTATTTACCGATACCGACGGTAACGAACGGCCCTGTGAAATAAAGAAAGGCAATAATCGCAAACGGGAAATCCGATTATGCCGAAGGCACCTAGCGGCGCCGAGCAGGTTTCATTAGGAGCATCCAATCGAACGCTACCACTATGTAAACTAAAATGTTTCTGGAACACTTAAACTTGTTACATCTCCTTCGGTTCAACATCAAAAAACTTGAATGACTCGAAGAAAGTGCCCTTGCAAGTTCCTGTATTCGATCCAATCTTAGATCGAATGAGGTGAGTTGTTAGTGAACCAGACGTACCGAGTGTGGATTTGAAGTTCCCTTTCGTGATATGGCTAAGCGCTTTCCCTGTCACAACTCTGCGCTCTGACACTTACACTCTTCCTTTCTACATTAAACTCGCTAGCGTAACCGCGATACAATAACTTGATATTTGTGATAACATATTTAAAAGTGGTTTCCATTTATGATGATAAACAACAATCTATAGGTACTATTAAATAAAGCGAAAGAGTTTGTTTGTTTATTCGTTTGAACGTGCTAATCTCTGGAACTGCCAGTCCCCTTGAATAATTCTTATGGCGTTTTATAGCCCAGTTCTTGAGCAAGGTAATAGACTCATATATAACATCACGCTATTGGCGACAGGAACAGAGCAGTAACCAAACTTAACGCGGGTAAAACTGCGTTGCGAAAAGCTAGTATAGATATAAATTCATTACAATTTCATTGTGACGAAGCGCAATAAACGTCCAAATAAAATTCCTACATAATTAAATCCTTTCGAGTGCTACCGAACGATGTCATCTTTTCGAATAACTTTTCAATTCAAAAGCCGCTTTATCATCTCTCTTGCAAACTGCCATTACAAAATAAGATTAACAATTTTCTCACGTCCGCATCGAGATCGAGTTAGGCGACGACAACCTCCGCAAAAAGTAAGTTGGAAATCTAATAGAGTTTGTGGCAAGCCGGTTATTTGTATTATTTTTTAGTTTCACTGACGCTGAAGAGAAATGCTTTGTAACGCTAGTGAACGAAGACGAAGCAACCTGACATTACAGTAATAACGCTGAACCGCCCTTCTGTCATTATTCTGTACACTTTCCTCGGCTAGGTAACTAAACATGAGACGCTTCTTATTTTTCAAGGGCACGTTCATTACATTACAATTGCATTATATTTTGTATACGTCTTTTGATATAGCAAACTAATGATGGGTTTACTTGCATTTGAAATTGTCCATTGTCATTGTCAGTGCGCACGCCGCGCCGTTGCATATAAATTCAATTATAATTAATTAGTAACCGGATAAAGTAAGTTAGCACCAGATTAAATGGCACAGCCCATGTTGAATTAATACTTCATTTGATTGAGATTGGTTATGTATGTACCTACATTTGTGTCGACAGCGGCTGCGATGCGTGACAGAACAGGTCTAACAGTAGAAGATGATGCCCTAGCGTGGTCTACGCGCGTTGTGCCAGATACCCTGCTATTATGCCGTTTATGATTACCACTTACGATGGTACTGCCGCCTCATTAAACTTGCATAATTATACTTAGATTTCAGGGCTACATAATGCATCATCTTAGCACTTGTCTCAAAACGTTTAGTTCACAATAAAAATGTGTTTTTAAGAGAAGTTCTGTTTAACGTAAAGATTTTTTTTTATTAGATGGATAGTCAATTTGGTATTCTAAAATCCTTATTAAAAGTTGTCAAAGAAGTTACAATAGCGTGTACTTTATGTATCTACTAATCCTATTAAAATATTATAAATGCGAAAGTTTGTGTGTATGTCTCTGTGTGTGCGTGTGTTTGTTACCACTCAGCGCCTAAACGGACGAACCGATTTTGATGAAAATTGGTATATATTTAGATTCGGTTCCGGAGACGGACATAGGCTACTTTTTATCCCAAAAATCAGTCTGGTTCCCGCGGGATACAAAACATATTATACTCGTGGGCGATGCCGTGGGGCGCATCTAGTACCTATATACATCTATACTTCTAAACGTAAAAGTTTGTTTGTTTGTTTGAACGCGCGAATCTCTGGATCTACCAGTCAGATTTCAAAAAATAATTTTGTGTATGATAGCCCAGTTCTCAACAAAGGTTATAGGATGTGTAACATCACGCTACTGGCGACGGGAACAGAGCAGTAAGCAAAGACGCGGGTGAAACGGCGCTGCGAAAGCTAATATAATAAAATGTATTTAAGGATAGTATAAATTTAACTTTATAAGCAGCTAACTAACAAGCAATTCAACGTTATTAGTATTCCTTGTTAGCAGGGAGCTATAAATGTGTAATCATAAAGGCAAATCGACGTCTTGATTAGTTCCAGGCAAAAACCCGTTAGATTGATAATTCTAAGATTGAAGGTTCACGAACTAATCTAATAATATCACAACATGTTAACGAATCAATTAGATATCTGCCTACTAATATTTTATATTTACTTAGGCTACGAGAGCTCTATACTTATGAGTTTTAGCATTTTAATGTAATCATAATGAGCAATGCTAAGAAAGTTTAGACCCGGCGAGATTGTTCATTTAAATTGGAACAGCTTGATTAGAAGCACTTGTACAGCCGGTTTTGCACAGTCATCAAAATAGATCTATTATATCTATTGTAGTGGAATCCGAAAGTCACAAACTCACTGCTAAAATTTTACACTAACGTTATTCATGATCGGTTTAGTGCCTTACCGAAAATTTTACCAGTAGCACATCTGCCTCTATTGGTATAAATTAACACCTCGTTCACTGTAGACGATAACGATATAAAAGTTTTACAACGCCAACTAAAGTGGTCATTCTGAATGCTTTTCTCTATGAGTTAGATTTATTATTCTTGTAGCGTTTTGGTTAATCAATTGCAGTCCTATTAATTATCATATTACCAACATCGTGTATGTAGTTGCAGATAAGTCATACGATACAACAGTGTCTGTATTCACAGTATGAAATATGCATCCAGAACAGCAATGCTTAACCATATATTGTTGGCGAACGTAACGGTCGATACATCCTCCCCTTCGTATTTTTCCGCTCTTATTAATTCCGCACAACGTCTGTTGGAGGTGTTGCGTAATTGCAAGAATGCGGCGGCATGCACCTCGTAGACATGTCGGATAGCCCTGAACGCATGTGAACCATATTTATTGTAATTACGTCGCTCGGCCGCTGACTCCTATCGATCGCGATGGCACGGGAAAACGCCCGTATGAAATGCCACCGATAACATCGCTCCCATTATCTATGCGGCACTTGCGCTTGATGTAATTATATCAAATCACGTATAGGTAAATGATTGCACTTTATATATCGGCTGCTCACTAAAATTAGTTATGTTATGTCTTGTGACATTATTGTTGTGATTGAAATCATTAAAATGTTAACTGATTTTGTACCAGATTAATGGCAAGAATCTAAACAAACCGCTATATAATAGTGCGAACACCACTCAACCTATTTATAGGTACTGTCTTTGCATATTTAATGTTTAGTGGAATCAATCAATATAACTATATAACTTTGTCTTATCCAGCACCAATTAGAAAGCTCTTTAATTTACAGCATATTTCACATTTGTGTCGATATTTGAAATATCTAGTTAGAGATTTAGTACAAAGTTGTTCAGCAATCTACATATTTATCAGTCAGCATTAATTGGAGTGGCATTGGTAATAGTTCCCGATTAATGCACGCGATCGTCTCTAGGTAGGTCCGTTTGCGTTATTTGGCGGTATCGCGCGCGCAATCGTAACCTCTTCCCACATAATTGGCGTGTGGGCGCGGCGGTGGTGGCGCGTTATCCCGATCGCCGCCCACCGGCGACGAGGCGACGCCCGATTAGATAGCTCGGCCCCCGACACCCCCGACCTTGGCAACACCTCCCGACTGCCGACGCACTAGGATCATCTCCTGACGCGATCGCTAAACTCATAAAGCAGTCTCGTTAGTTGCACCGCACGCTCAACCACTTGCAATTGTCAATAAAAAAGAAATTTATGCCAATTTATAGATAGTATTCAACAGCCCAACAGTTTTGAAATAAAATAATGAGTTAATCATGAAAAGTGAATTGCATCAAATAACTAGCTATCTTAGATAGGCAATTTTTAATTTCCGTAACATGTTCTTTGAGTCCTCTTTTTAATTTACTATTATACAAGAGGCCCGCCTCGCTTCGCTTCGGTATTAAAAGTTTCATTCGATCTCACAACAAAATCGTAAGGAAAATAACATAGCATTAGTATCGTATTGCATCATTTAGATTTACGAAGGCGCTTTTAATATTGAAATTCTGAAAATGACTGAAAATAATATTTTAAACATAAATAAAATATACCCTATGTTTTAGCCCCTCTATCAAATGATTACATTTAGTTACTAAAATTGTCGAGGTGATCTCACGGGCCATTTTCGTATTTCCTTCTGCTTCTTGGTTATTAACCATGCAGATATCTTGAATAACGTGGTTCTTAAAACAATATATGCACAGTAAAAATTAATCGGAAGCATTGATGATAGGCGATTGGTTATGCCGCCAGGATAAACACAGATAGTCGCAAGGACCGTTATGTTGATTTATCACGTCGGTTCCGCCCTCGCTCTCTCACTAATATAAACAATAATTTTTTTCATATCTTTGTACACATTAAGACATTCTAAATTTAATTTTAATCAAAAACGTCAAAGCAACATCCTAGAAATACTTAACAATTGCTGCAAGGGATATCCTGCGCACTTATAGTATTCCATTCATAAATATATAATAAGCAATGATAATAATCATCAATCCAGTTTTCTGAATTGTGCGTGCGGTTCGTTCGTAGAAATTTCCTATAATTTAAGCCTGCTCGCTACTTACAACTTCTCCTGACAAATTATTCTAGAATTATTATTCCCTTTCTAGTTAACGTACATAAATACCCGAAGGCTTTTAAATGTACATTAGATTTAAAAGCAATTTTTATTTACTATTATTCTTAATAGGTTAAGACGCTTGAATAGAAAACTGCATACATAAATTCACTAAAATATTTGCTATCGGTAAGATCGGTCTAAGTGTAGTGTAATAAATTGCCGCGGACGCGACGTACGCATTTACCGCCGCACAATATGGTTGACGTTAATTGACGAAATGCGAAGTGGTAGTGTTTGAGACGGTTGATTTATACGCGCGCAATTCGCTACTCAATTTGCATTGGATCTATGTAAAGCGCCCACTCGAGCTCTCGTTACCGCGATCACAGCCGACTTCGATATACTGAGCTAAGACCAATCGTCACGACTAAACCTAGGAATGTGTTATCTTTCTCCTATTTTTTATTTATGCACACATTTAAACGAAGTTTATTACAAAGTATTAATAAATATTTCAGGTAATTTATAAATTTACTAATAAACTTGAGATGAGATCCAGAAACTTGAATTCAACATTCTGTAGGTAAACTTTATGCCTGAAGTCAAAAAGTATAATGGACATGCAGCAATAATTCACACAGATAAATTCTCGTACAGAAATTACCACATTTGTTATAACCTCATTGGTTAAGCACAAAATCCACAAGTTGTTATTTAATGTTGTGACTTCTCAGTGGCAATGAACATGTTGCCAGTAGAATCTAGTACGGATATGAAAATACGGTTTCAGATAAAATCGCGAACATTGTGTACGCACATTTACAGTTAGTATAGTTCAAAATGCAAGTTAAATTAACGAAAGACAGTAAACAACCGCATAGACACATATTCATTGCGGTGTAAAATAGCGGCGCGCAGTGCAAATGACATTCCGCATTCATACCACGCCAAATAAGTGCGGAACGTGAAGCGTATTTAGGTCACACATTGCTTCTTGATAATACAAGTGTTGAGCGTAAAGCTGTGGAGTTTGACCGCAAGTCATCTGCTAAGAAGCTTGCTGCTAATATGCGCTCCGCGAGTCTCCTGGTGCGGTCAATCGCTTGCAAACCGCAGCCGAATTCCGCTAGTGATACGTGCCATGACCATTGCAGAAGTTAGCTGTCATCCGACGTCTCGTCTCATACGACAATTTATTAACACCATTGGAATGCCGAGATAATATAAAACACAAAACTTTTACTTTTAATTATTTAGCCAGTATAGTGTCATATTTTATGTAGGTACGTGGTCTCTATTGTTATCGAGTGAAGATCCTGGAATGGATAGCGTGAACTGGGGCGTCTACCAGCAAAATATACAGACGACCTGGAGTGGCCGGCAGACGTATACAGACTGTTTTTAATCAGCTGTTTCAGAAATCGATTGGGGAGGGCTATGTTAAACTGTGAAGTCTAGTGGCTGAGATGATGATGATTGTGACACATGATAGTGTTTGTGAATTTTTTGAGATCTTAAGGTTGAAGTAAATTAGTATTACGGTATTTTATTACTGCATTTACTGTTGTGGCTGTAATTAAAGTTAGTTTGATTTATTACAAATGAATCATTTTTATTATTCATAATCGTTCAGTTAAATACCTGTGCATCTTTCAATTTCATCGTGTTCGTCCGGCGTATTCCCAATGCGATGCTAAACTAAACGTTATGAATGAATGTGAGAATTGACTCTAATAATGTTATGACGGTATTATGCGTAATATGATGCAAATGAATACAATTGTAAACAACTCCACGTTTTTTTTGTCGGTTATGCTTATTGCGGAGAAATTTGTTTGATAATTTCAATGATATGCTTAGGTAAATAATATCAATTCGTTTTAAGCTGTCAAGAATACCATGTGAAATTTCGATATTAACTTTTCTTCGCATTTTAGAAGCGTAATCCGAGACTACTGTGATACCTTAAAAATAGGATACATAATTATGTGAGTGACGTACCTACATTTTATGATTATTATTATATTTTTTAGTCATTATAATTTTAATTCTTATTTTATTATCTTATTTTGTCCGTCTATAATGTTTTATTATTTGTACGTAATATAAGTTTACATACAGCCCTTAAATTGCAAGGACCATTAATTTTACTGACGTATAATTATCCTGTTATTAGTAACACATTTTAATTACTTACAATTTTGTGTTGTGCATGTTTTTATTATTAAGACAATTTTTTATTGGCACGTTTCGCTTCGTGACCAGACAAATTAGTGCCGTCAGTAAGGTCTTTAAATATTCGTGGATGACATAATAAAATAGTTACCGACGGGTAATTAGTATTAACCGTAATTGTATCTTTATTGGTCTTTTAATTCAAAACACGTGTTCTAAAGGTCAGGGTACATTTATTAACTACTACAGGTCCGCCCTTGCTTCGCTTTGGTATCAAAAGTTTCATTCGATCTCAACACAATATATCATAGCAATAGTATCGTATTGCATTATTTAGATTTACGAAGGTGCTTAAAATATTGAAATTCTGAAAATGACTGAAAATAATATGTTAAACATAATAAAATATAGCCTATGTTACCCGCTCAATTGATTGATTTCTAAAGGTGAAAGAATGTTTCTAATCAGTAACGTAGATTTTTAGTTAAATCGTTGCAAACTAACAAACAAACATATCAAAAATGAAATCTTTTTTCTATATAATATTAATTTAGATAACCCAAGATACGGAATGACGACATTTAAGAATTAATATCTACATTAATAACACTAATTTCTAGAAAAATATGTAAATCTGAATTGTATTTAGCGCCACTTATAATAATTTGTGATCTTATTACAGTAATAAAGCCAACCGGTCCCAGTTACTGTGTATGATGATGACATTGTATGGTGTGTGGTCAATTTGTCTCTCCGCTGCATACTTGTTGCCATCAAAACGACAGTATGTATTTAATCATGTGTATCAAATAAATATATTGTAGGATCTATCATTATCATTAATTTTGGCCAAATTTAAACATAGTTAAATATCAATTCATTACAGTTTTAGGAAGGTAATTTAGTAGGAAGGTAGTTACACTTGCAAGTGTCGCATGCGAATGTCACAGAGTATTGCATCTAGTGTCACTACGGTGCACAGAGTTTTTCGTCGGGAACGCGATCGCGACCGCGATCAATAGCTCACAATGTTCTCAATGTTCTCGTTGACGCCCGCGCAGGTTGCATAATGTGTCAGTCGTGGGAGCGACTACAGAGCCGCGCCGTTATGCGACGCACGCCACTGGTACCGTTCCATTTGTGATTTTATTAGACGATTCGCGTGTATCGCCCGTAATCAATTTGAGCACATTGCAAGCGTTGTAAGTCGCCCCACTTGCAACGTATTATAGAGCATAAAACGCTTTACAGCCACGTTTTACGTTTAAGCTCACACGGTATTTCATTCTAGGCTAATGTAAACCTTGCTGTGTATAATTTTGTTTTATCCGCCGTATGTGGGACGAACAGTATATCACTGAATTAAGTGTAGGCCCTATGTTCATATATGTTCTTATTTAGGTACTCTAGTACACGAATAAATAATGTAATGATGCCATAAAGAGGAAATGACTAGTTCTGTTATGTTCATAGGTTACCTACTTCCGGCTTTTTACTGATTTTTTATTGGGTCGAGCACAATTCGCGACATCGACTTGGTACTAATTATATCACAACAGAAAAATCTACAAATTTTCGTCTACACAAGCGATCTATTGAAATAACTTGCACACATAGGCTATTATTATACTAATTAATATCATATCACACATTTGCCGATACACACGTATTAGAAACACAATTTCCATTCAGCCAATCCGCCACTCTTAATATTGCTCCAGTTGAACGCAAACGTTAAACAACGGTACTTGCAAATTTTAAGTGCGGTTTTGTTCCACAATTCCTTTTTGTCTTTTATTTGAAAAGAAATTGCTCTCGTTTTTAATAAAAATAAAGAACACTAAAAGTCATAGTGTTCCACATTTAGTGTGGAGTCGAAAACCAGTTTCCAAAAATCGGTTAATTTATTATAGTATCAATATTTGGGTTTGGCGGAGGTATCCGTGTCGGCAGTGAGTCAGCAGTGACCGCTCACACCCACAGTCATTGTTAGCCGCCGAGACGCACAGGTACCTCTTATTTGCATACTCATCTCGCCATAAACAAACACACACATCATTATTTTAGGTGATCGGAAATTTACGACTTTGCAAATTTTAATTTTACAGTTACACCCTCCTAAACTTGTTTTTTTTTAATAAATACATTTTAAAATGTTGATCAAATGCATATGAATAGTTGATAGCTTTAATAATGACATCATTGTATTCGGCATTTCACCATTCTGATGATCTTTTATTATTATGGAAAATATTTTTATTAAGTGCAAAACCATGTTATTAGCAAATGGATATATTATAAAATGCTACGAACGATTTAAACGCTATTTATAACAAACTCAATAATAAAGATAAAAGTAAATTAAGTTACGGGACACCTGTTAAAGAAGGTGCCGTCAAAAGTAGACTCGCACCCGCACCGCGAGTGCGCATAGGTCATTCACCCCGACACAACGTAATTAAAATCCTTCATGGAAAGCACGCCTGATGGAATCCATCCTGACCCCGCGCACGACCGCCTTGTGCCACCCTTTAAACGTTACTTTATAAATAAAAGTAACCCAGCTTCAGTCCCACCACGCTCTATGATACCCGTGACAGATGTGTCAACATTATTTAATATTGTTAAATCTACTTTATAAGTGTGTAAACATTAGAAGTGGAACATTCTTCTTTTTTTTTAATTTAATATTTTGTACAGTTTGTTTTACGATACACACAACATTATGTGTCGATGTAACTTGGTGTCCTAGCTTCTGATAAACATAAAAAAACTATCACGATTCAGTCCACTATCTGTTAAAATAAAAATATGTATTAATAAGCTTAGAACTTTTAAAGACTATTATTATTTTGAATAATTTATGTTTTATGACAATATTTTAACAGATATCACCAATCTTTTAATTTAAGTACCATAAAATAAAAGCATAGGTAATTATTTATATATTTTAATATAGAGTTTAAAAATTAAATATAATTCAGACTCGTGAGAAACTCTTTAAAACACGTATAAGTAGCTAATTGGAAGTTCATTAATTCAAAACGGTGCTATATTCGATCTACTTTTAAAATTCGGCATTTTTTATGAATGTTTATATGAAAAATTTTGAACTTTTTGTATCCTTTTATAGGCAAGACCAAATAATCAGGAAATCGGGGCGCAGTATCTCCTTGTGCCCAATAGTTGGGTTGAGATGGCGTGTCGCCAGCGCGGGCGCAGTCACGAACCGTGCTGCGATCCATCGCTGTTCTCACGTGACCCTCTTAATTATAATCTCACTGAGCTTGCAATCGGGTCACTTGAATACGTGTTTAAATGAAATTTTGTTTGTATCGATTTTTCTAGTAGGTATTTAGATTTTTTTGTCTTTGTTTTATTTTTTTTTACCTCTCCATAATATGACATTTGACGACGTTTTTTTATAAGATTTCCAATAATAAAAATATTCTTTTAGTTTATTAAATTGCCACTTATGGTATAATTGCAAAAGTAGGTGCGATGCATATATTATCAGGGTAGTAAGTATTTCTATGCCAAAGGTGGTAATAATTATAAAGTTATTACTAGTAAATAGGTACCGTTCATCGCTATGAAACGTTTTAGTGCACAAT
Source organism: Parascotia fuliginaria (assembly GCA_963082885.1). NCBI lineage: Eukaryota > Metazoa > Arthropoda > Insecta > Lepidoptera > Erebidae > Parascotia > Parascotia fuliginaria. Next base: position 10,184,762 of record OY720181.1, on the reverse strand, counting down.
ATTTATTGATGACGTGTATAAACGTCACATACACTTCAGCTGATATACAGAATATTTTAAAATGTATGAGCTAGATATATTACATACTTTATCCCAACCCATTAACACTCTTTCAACACTCATAAAATGTATAAGGTTCAATTTCCTAATATATACCTAAGGCTAAGGCAGACTTGCTCATAAGTTGTGGGTTCGTGATCTAATTCGTGTAACGTGTGGAACGTCGGTACCAACCTGACCCGAACCTCGGTCGTGCACTTTGGATCGTTTGTTATACTTTTGCGGTTCGCGAACGCTACCAGTTGTTCCGTGTGCAATTGTAGACCTAGATACCGTAGATAGCAAGAGCCGAGGACCTTAACAAATCGACTACTTACATGAGAAAATCTTTTTGTTTTATGACTATTTATCGAGGTTATTTTTATTATGATCGGATAGATCGATCGAAATATATTATTATTTATTATTGATCGATTTGAAAGGAGAGTTACTGAGATAGGGTAAGGAATTTTAAGCTTAAAAGGGCAATTGACCGATTCATATGTATTTAACTTGTTAGTCAACGAGAACGACAGGTTCTCCCATGATTATGGGTGGAACCCATGCATTGTTCCTGGTTCTTCAAATCTACTCCATGCTAGTCCAAACTGCTGAACTTGTATGGAAAAACCTTCTTCAGATCTTCGATGCCGTCGGACCGGCTACCCGAAAGCTTTCCTATCTTACATTTTTTTTTTCCGTGGGAATCGCCTGGGCGAGGCGGGGGTTATGTCGGACTCTCCGGCCACAATGAGACAGCGGCCGGCATACCGACTAAAACCCACGGTGTTCCTCCAGACGGCCAGAGTGTCGGGGTCACGGGAGACGCTCACGCATTCATCCGCGACCCCGACGGGCCACGGCCCGCTCAACGTGAGCGGGCCCCGTCTGATTTGGAGGGCCTAGCCCCCCTTCCTCCATCAAGAGAAGTTCGTGGAATACGTACGCCGCCTTCTCGGGCCTGTGCTGTTCGAGCGGCGATTGCCCAATCGCCGCCCGCAAGCATCCCGGAGATCCCGGAGCGCCCCACGGCGACGTCCGGGGCGGGCGCGACGGGCGGGGAGCAAGGTGGTCAGCTCCCTCTCCCGCTCGGCCGCCTCCTTGGCGAGCATTACCTGCTCGCAAAAGTATGCGACTCCCTCCCAAGCCCTCTCGCTGCGGACCATGGACAGAACCACGGCCGCAACTAAATCGCGGCGCTGGTCCGCCCACGCTGGACACTCCACGAGCGTGTGGAGCGCCGTGTCGCGCGGGCAGATCCAGCAATGGTGGCAGACGGACGTCTGCTCCCGGCCTATGAGACACAGGTACTTACGTGCCGAAGCACCCGTGACCGGTGAGTACCTGTGTCAGCCGGAACGTGAGGACGCCGAGCCTCCTCTCCAGCCACTCCTCTAATTCCTATCTTACATATACTGAGATGCAGCAACTTCTAATAACTATTATGGAGTTAATATAACAATAAATCTTATACGGATTCGTAAGAGTAATTGTTTCATCGATAAAATTCTACTTAATTATATATACGAGTTACTACGACAGTGTCGCGCTTTGACTCTTAGAGTCGATCATAGCAAAAGAAAATTACAAAACATTAATTTATTGAATAATATATAAATTATTAACAAAATATAATTTAAAGTTTATTTTCCATTGCGGATACACGAATTTCAGATAGTTACATTAGGTACTACAATTTGTTTCAAAACTATGTATTAATTTTCAAGCCAATTTGTAAAGTATTATCAACATATACTGTATATTTCGTATCAGAACATTATAATATCAGTCTTATAAGATCTACGTCTTCTGTTTAAATATGTCAAAGACAACATCGATATTATGCTAAGTATATAAAGGCTGTAATTGTTCTCTCAAGCCAAGCATAAATAATAGTTATCATTAATAACGCTCATTAGTCATTTTCATCATTTATACATTTTCGTGTTTATCTAGAATCATCTAGAATTTTATTTATAAAATTGTACCTATCATTATTCATTATTATCATATTTTTATTATTTTTATTTTATTTCTATTTATAATAATGTAATTTTAAACAATAATAAAGATATACAATTTTACATTTTTATACGTTTATAATACTATTCTATTTTCATCTCTCATTGATCTGCCTGTTTCATTATACTTCCATTTAATTAATATTTAGTAATAATATTATTTAAAAAATTATAGCAATTATTGTAATTATTATAATATAATGTTTAAGCAACTAATAAAACGTAGCTCTCATTTTAAAAAACAGGCACCCTAAAATATAATTTACCGTAACATTTGTACAAATAATTCCAGTTTATATCGCAAGGAGCTTTAACTATTGATATCATGCAAAAATATCTCTATAAATAAGTTGTTAATAAAAATATAATAACCAGTTGTGCACAGGCCGAGTTATATCGAGATCGTAACTATATTTAGTTTAGCTTAGTATTTGTTTGTTTTTTATTTTTTGCACATGCAATTTTAAAATACCTCAGTTATGTAATTTTTGACCTCCTTGCGAAGTGTATTGATTTCGATCCGCATACGGCACAATGTTACTCATAAATTGTTCTCTCGTTCCCTTTAGGCTTGTAATCCGAATCTGAATGTATTTTCTATCCGTCTATTCTATGGTTGACCCTTCAACCTTCTACGGGATTTGTTACCTAGTGCAAAAGTTTATTCTGAGTATGTATAACTAATTATTAAATAAATGAGATTTAGGTATTAATCTGCGATATTTCCTTACTATGAAATAATTAAAATCACATTGTGTAAATTTTGCCAATAACTAGTTACATTAAGCTGGGATGCAGAATACCTTTTTTTTTTTAGGTCGCAACTTACTATTAACTGATTATTAAAAATTAACACATTACGTAACTTGCTAATTGTAATATTATTTCTAAATCAATATATTTGTGTTACGCGCACTCGTTGATGTCTTTTGTTTGCGTTAGCCCGTAGCGCCAAAGCTGTTCATACCGTTTCAAGATCGACTTGCTGATATTTTTTTATAATTTTATACTACATGTGTATAATTATTTAACTCTTACACGAGATAGATTTATGTAGCATACTCTTTATTGATTAAATTATTTGATTAAATTATTATATTAAATTATTGATATTTGAGGTCATTAATCTGCCAATATAATAATGCTTAACTACTTATATTTATTGTACGCTATTCATTAGGCAACATTTACAACCTTTAAAGTTAGAACTTAAAACGATTGAATAAATGATAAATCTTCCCGCAAAGGAAGCTAAACGAAGCGACTCTAAATATAGCGCAGTGCCATTATTGCTATATGCGCATCGGAGCTTATCGCTTTATACACGATTGAAGACAAGCTCGCGCGTATGAGCGCAAAAACCTTCATAGATACACTAACGGTACGCAATACACACTACTCATTTTTCTACGTTATTATTGATTTTTTCCGCTAGAATACGAAGCCGGTATCACATGGGGAATAGCAATTTAATCGTCGTTACACCTTAATTCTTAGAATTTGTTGCTATTTTTGATTGACCACGCAAATTTAAATAAGTAAAACAATTTTAAATGTTTTTCTTTGCCATCATTTAATTTTAAAAACTAACATCTACAATATTAGTTTTATTATTGTAGGTACTTTCTGTTAATTATATTGTCCTTCTAGAGTAATAAAATTATAATTTTATTATTTTAAAAACTATAACCAACTATAAATTAAAAAAGATAGATGTATTTTAGTGTATTACATATAAGTTTATGTAGTTGCTGGATCGCGCTTCGTAAGAACCACTATAAATATATAATAAACCAGTTTATTGAACAGGATCATCTGACTGTTCTCAAGCGTTCCAGACTTTAGAAAAATATTTTCACTCAAGTGTTTTAAATTTCTCAAAAATATCACCTTGATTGTTTGTAATGAACATTTTAAGAACGTACCTTACAAGGGCTGCAATAAGGACAGTCGAAGGATTCGCGTCACGTGATGTATATATAGTTCAAACAAATTTCAACACGCAGTTCATGAACTTTTCACTGTTCGAATATCACAGGCGGGTCGCACAGTCCTCGGGGTGACGCGCACGCAGCGATGGTCGCAAACTAGTGTCGCGGCCACTCTCGACGAGACACTGAACTTGCTGGAGTGCGCCACAACGGTTATAACATAACACGTCTGACGTAACCTTAACCTTGCAAGAAGAAGAGGAACGAGCTGCCGAAGGACGGAGAGAGAGAGCGATAGGCCCGAGAGAAAGGGAGAGATGGTGCGACCGCGCCGGACGGACGCACGGACGTCGCGGCACGGACGAACCTGCGGCGATCCGCGCGCCTGTCGCCGTCCGCCGCTCGACCGTCTGACCCACCGCCAACATACTGCTACACGCTCTCCACACGAAACGCACATTCTGTTTATCTTCCACACTACTGTTTATCTATTAAAGATTAAAATACGTCAATACATTTTAAAAGTACTTGAATTTATTAAGTGGCATGTAAATCAATATCAAAGAAATAGTCAATACCCCCAAATTAAAAGCTTAGGCTGCAGCCGTCGCGCCCGTACAAAAATTTAAACGAAACACGTTTTATCTGCTCTAATCTCTGCATAGAAAGCCCTTAAATGAAAAATACAGCTACATATACAGTTAATATATGGTATCGGTACTAACCGCACGAATCTATTATTCATAGTTGTCAATAGCAGATCAAGGATCAGTCGGTCACATTTATCAGAAGCAAAGGTCCCCGAAATCTAACGGTAAATTTAGCTGGCATTTGTATACTTCGCGTAAATCGAGACCTATTTTACCAGTTTATGTCAGCGGAGTTGTCAGCAAAGGACATAGTTATGATGCCACATTTAACAATAATTATGTATCCGGACCTTGGATAGCAAAACAGATTCGCGTGACTATAGCTGACACTCACGTGGTAGCTCGTAGACCGATACCTTAGCGTGCTTCTATACTATGAAAGTATGCAGTTTAAATTAACTTTATTCCATTTATCTTCTCAAGTTTTTCGCTTTCAATTCCTACAGATTCATTTATCTATCAAGCAATATCAGTGGTCGGCGCTTTACAGATAAACCAAATCAATTAGCGTCTTAAATTAACACCATATTGGTTCATTTCTCTTAGTTCGGTCTCGTGATCATTTAGATAAGATAACTTTCTTTCGTTTTTGTTACAATTAAAGCTTTAAATAGCATATATTACGTGTTTGAATAAATTAATTTTACTGACTATTCAAGCTTATGAATACATTCTTATATTTTGCAATTATTTACTTTTATTTGCATATATTTACTTTTATTTGCATATATTTATTTTATCTGTATACAATGACGCTTGTTAAATAAGTATTATAAAGCGTTCAATTGTTACTTAAATTGCTCAATCTTTTACTCTCATCTTCACGTTCGTGAATGAAAATATAAAAGCATTTCGCTTTCAAATGGAACAATTGCGACGTTTTGTCTAATGACATATGCCAAAGAAAAGACTATGCGACGACCACTACTTTCTAAGCAGTTTGAAGTTGAACATTGTTTATTAAAAAAAAAAACTTTTTCAAAAGTGTTTTCAGTTTTTCACTTTCACGACGTCACTAATAAATGCAGGCATTTTAATATATAAAACTTGCTTAAGTGCAAGATGTCTATACTAAACGATTAACGCACGTGTGAACATCTAGGGGCACGGCAGTGCCCCTGCCAAGTCGAGCAAAAAAAAGCGGCACGCGGCGCGGTGCGGGGCCGTACATACTTTTCTCTAAGCAGTTCGGGCCATTTTCGACCCCCATTAACTTCGTTGTGGATAAAAGTAGAATACTGATTTTTTTAAATCTTTTATGTTTTAACATATAGATTGTTTGGCCATCGAATGAAAACACAATGTATCTCACAAGTAATACACATATTTATATATTTCTTGTCATGTGATCCCAATCAAGTCGATATCATACAATGTATCAAAGAAGCTATTTTTATGAAAATGATTTTATAAATTTAAGTCTCATAAAGAAAGTGCGTTATGCTACATATGCTTGAAAACACAATGTATCTCACAAGTAATACACACTATATTAAATTAGATTGTTTAGTGCGATTGCCAAGCCAATCTATTTATTTAAAAGATAAAAGATTTTTAATAATTATAATGGTCGCCTTTAAGATGTTGTTAGGTTAGCTCATTACGTAGGTAATGACTTAAGAGAAAAGGTGCCTTAAGTAGGAGCTAAATAAACTAAACTTTTTACGGTAGAAGAAATAAGTTGCGAGACTTGGTTTTTTTTTTACAAGTTGTTTTTGATGACATATTATTATATCGTTGTGTCGAGCAGTCGACTGCTTAATTGTTAGGTGCGTAAAACACCCTCTTTGTAGGTTACCATACCAATATTCAAATGTGTTATAGAAGCAAATGTCTGCCAATAACGATTTTACACCTACACATGCACGTGACTCAAAGCTATAAATCACAATAAGCCTATTTTAGATAAGCGTCTCTAATTTTAATTTTTTTGCTTACCAACAAGGGGCAATCGAACTTGTTTTAATTTACACGCTTGTAGTTTCAGAATATACCATCTTTCTTATTTTCTATTTACCGATCAACAGCGAAATGTCCGGGTCTACATAGCATTTATGCTTAAAATTTATAGATATGTTTCTTACTGGTTGCAGATTGCCGCTAAAATACATAATTTAGAACTTTCAGAAATAGTTCTTATTAAAAACTACCTTTCCGCAGCGCGGTGTCATCCGCGTCTTTTCTTACTGCTCTGCTTCCGTCGCCAGTTGCGTGATGTTACATAGCCTATCACCTACCTCGAGAACCGGACTATCATACGCAATAATTTTTAAAATCCGACTGGTAGTTTCAGAGATTAGCGCAATCAAACAAACGAAACAAACAAACTCTTCCGCTTTATAAAATAATATAGATGAAATATTGTCTGAAAATGTATGGCAGAAGTTTGTTTTTAACGGAGACGTAGAGAGAGGGGAAGACGAACGTACAGGCAGCCTTTAGTAGCTTTGCATTGTTAAACTAGGCAAAAAAATTTTGTTATGAACGTATCCATAAATACATTGTTGCCTTCCCCATCATTTTGCGTAATGGCATAATTTCATATTAGTGTATATATATCTCGACAGGCATTTTTTTGATCGTAATCATAAGTTCGTAATCTTCATTAGTGCGGTCGATTCATCATGGTTTCACATCAATTCATCAAGTTCCCTGTTTGTCAATTATTACATCATAAAAGAATGTTCCCAAGACGTATCTGTAGTTTGTTATGCTTCACATCATATTTCCCGTCTGAGTGGCTATTATATAGATCGCTATTATGCCCCGGGACATGATGCTAGTCATTCATTTATTGGTCGGTGATACCTATCTTATTGTTTATTGTGATGTGCAATTTAACATGTGAGTAAGATAACTTGGATAATTAACAACAAAAGTTATACGAGTTATATACGAGTGGCTATAAATCTAGGTTTTAATGACAGCTGAAGCCTATGAGATATTAATTAAAAAATGTTTGATGAGTAAAAAATGAGAACGTGTTGTTAAGTTAGAAAATAAAAACCGCAACTGATTATTTTTTTTCTTAAATAAAATGCATGATAGAAAAAATAGTGTGATTGCATTATTGAGGCCAAAGCTTCGTTACATTGTACAAACACATACATGAATGAATACATGCCTCGGTAGGCCAGGGCGTGGTAGTGTCTATGACATTTGTTAGACCTTACGTTCAATTTATTTTTTATATGAATTTTGTTATTTTATTCCTATAACATTTAAAATTTGAAGTGACTAATAAGTAAAAGAAATTATTAAAAAATAAAGCCCGTTTGCTTAAAACAAACTGGAAAGAAGAAAACTCATGCCGATGATGCTACATTAAAATTTTATATACCCTATGTCACTCAACAAACAATACAAAACTAAGGACACCTCATATGTTAAAATCCATCAAGGCAATTAGGCTGCAGAGCGTGCCAAATAAATAGACATAGGTACATACCCAGATACATATATACGCTCGAAAAACATTACCCTGTTTGACTTCGATAGTCGGGCAAAAACAACATTTGATGCTTAAAGCTGGTAGATAACTGTATTCATTTTGATCCATTTGTCATTCACAAAAATGAATCTGCGAACATCATCGCTGGTTTAATAATAAACTTCAAATAAAACCTAACATCGAGAACGGGTTTGAACGGCGCCACCTGTCATTTTAGTTGATACGATGATTGCTAAACATAAATCACAATGACTTTTGATTAACCATGAACATAAAATTGATAGATTTTAACGTTAAATCAGCCCTCATAATGGATATTTCATAATTGATGGTTGTTAGAAAGTTATTTTCTACCTTTAAATTGTTTTCTAACAATATAAATTAATCACAGTTATGATCAGCTAGTTTCATTAAATATGCTAATCAAATTTATCGTTTACATGCGTTTTTATTTATACCAAATTTTTCATTCTTCTGTAGTTATACACTTAATTTATATCAGAAAAATTGCAAACCGATTGTCATTTTGAGATATTATGGTAAATTTATTGATTAGTTTGTAATTAATGGTTAAAAACGTATAATTAAAAAATACGTAGTGATAGTTGGAAATCAGTATAGTTTATAGAATAGGTAATTATATTTTTTATATCTGTATGCCGTATGGCTAAACATGACTGACCACTTTAATTTAATACCTTGCACGCATTAATATGTATGTATACTCATGTTAAAACAAATAAAATGATCTTTATCTTTATCTTTACGTAGATATTTAAAAATACTATAATAGATTTATTGACACAATTTTTTTACAATGATTATGGTATACTGGTCTCTTGTCTCTTTATCAGGTTTGTTAAAACAATATTTAATGTTAGCCTTATCGGCATTAAGCGAAGTTTATTGTTTAAATGACATCACAATTAAACTTTTTGGAATCGCACCTGAGTATTGTAACAGTTTCGATTACAGTTATGGTGCGTCATAACTTTCCAGGTTTATATTTAGAACGAGGACAACAAGGCACCAATCGACTTTCTTGGAAGAATTTTAAAGCCGCACCTCTATTTTTAAACTTGATATTTACGCCTAATGAGTAAGTACATATTTAATACGAATTAAAAAACCTAACTAAACTGAACCTGCTTCGTAGCGCATCATATATAAGACTGATCTGCAAGAGGGTTCAATTTCCACGAAAAACAAGAATAATTTTCGTTAAGTTAGATTTTAATTACCTAATTTTAACTGGATAAGAGAACGATCAGAATGATTTAAACACGCACTGATTAACAAATCTGCAAGGTCAATACTTGTCGCGGTTAATGCATGAATGTGTTTTTTTTTAAATACAATGACCCGGTATATCCATGTTTGGGCTTATTCCACAAATCCCCCCTGAGCAAATCCCCCTTAGGGGGGAAAACTGAACTTTAATGTAAAGTTAGTCCAAAAATCCCCCTTGTCATTTTCGATTATTCCATTTATCCCCCCTGACTGAATTCCGCTAAGGGGGAAAACTGAACTCTAATATAAAATTAATCCAGAATTCCCCCTTATCATTTTTGGATCATTCCATTTATCCCCCCTGTATGAGAATAAATGTATCTACCTATGCATTTGTTCTTTTGTTAAATAACAAAAATATTTAGGTAAAGTATGTTGGCTACGTATTAAACTGAACTGAATATGGTGTGGCTATAAAAAACTAAATATATCTAAGTATAATCAGAGTTTATTTTTAACAGATTTCAAAGACAATAGTGATACAGATTTGGAAATAAATCCAATTGAATACTAATGTAAATTACTTGTATTTTTTTTACACAGTAAATATTTAACTAAAACATTGAATGTGGTACAAAAAACATTTATCGATGTATCATTATCTAGTTATTGGAACGTTTACTAATTAATTAATTTCAGCAGTTTGCGAAAACTAAAAATTAAGTAAAAATTAAAAAAAAAATATATAAAATAAAACAATACATTTTGTACAGCAATTGACGAGGTGGATCAATTAGTTAAAGTTCAGCAATTTAAAGTTCAAAGTTGTTTAGTACTAGCTGTTGCCCGCAGTTCCGCCCGCGTAAATGTCGGTTACATCGCATATTATTAATATTTATAAAAATAAACGTAACCTAAGTTACTCCTTATTACATCAGCAACCTGCCTATAAGAGTCCTGTCAAAATCGGTCCAGCCATTTCAGAGCTAGCCGGAACATACAGACAGACAGATAGACAAAAATTGAAAAAAAAATTATTTTGGTGTTTGTACCGTATATATATTCATATACATGTAGTAAAAAACGGTTTTTCAATATTACAAACAGACACTCCAATTTTATTATACCTATGTATAGATCAGCATTTCACCCGTGCGAAGCCGGGGCGGGTCGCTAGTATAATATAAAACAAAACACAATCACATAAATACAACGATTGACTAGTATTTGGCATTTGACTAAAAGGTATCTTAAAAATGAGGTGATCGATTTAACCCTTTCTTACTTTATTAGTACAAAATATAAAAATAATACATTCATATAAGTTAAGTACCTTTAATATTGGTGAATTGGTTTAGCCGTGATAGTGGAAGAAACTCTTTCAACATCATCATCATCATCATATCAGCTAAAAGACCTCCACTGCTGGACATAGGCCTACCCTAATTTTGGCCACCTTGGTCGAACTAACTCTTTGCTTTTATAAAAATCGTATGATACTTATCTAAGAAATAAGCAACATGCCACCATTCAAGCCCATAAAACACTTCGGCTTATGTGTTTATTACCTGAAGGGGGATTTTTGAACGTTTACTTTTTAGAATCCAGTTTTCCCCCCTAAGGGGGATTATCTAGGGGGGATTTCTAGACTCTTATTTTTATTAATTCCATTTTTCCCCCCTACAGGTGGATTTCAAGGGGGATAAGTGGAATAGTATATTTTTCAATTCCAGTATTCCCCCTTAAGGGGGATTCCTAAGGGGGATTTCTAGACTCTTGCAATTGGATTCCAATTTTCCCCCTTAGGAGGGATTTTCAGGGGGGATTTGTGGAATAAGCCCATGTTTGCCCCAACGGTACTCGTCCAACGTGTGTATTTGAAACTGAAAATTTTGACCCGAATTGATAACCTCCTCCTTTTTGAAGACGGTTAAAAAATAGCATTGGCGCCAACGTTGGGTAAGCGTTGATAGTACGTTGGGGAAGCGTTGATATTTTCAATGAACCAGTGCTATTGAGGCAAACGTGTGGATCCGGGCTAAGACCTCTCCATACCTCGCTGAGCACATTAAAATGTTGTCGGTCTCGGTTGTCAACTTCTATGATTCAATCATCACGATCATTATTCATCATCATTATTTATTATTTATTATCATTATGATTAGTTAGACTTAGAAGCCTGCATATTCTGGTTATTTATCTACTCATTGCGGTGTGGCCCAATAATACAAGTAAATAAGACGGTAGTAGATCCACGCTGGTTTTAGCATGAATGGGCCGGATCGTCCGGAGAAGTACTACCCTCTCATAGAAGATCGACTTAAGAGTAGTAGTATCCTTACTACTGCGTTTCGTTCGGTGAGTGAGAGTGCCGGAGGCCCAATTTCTCCCCTTTCCTCTTTCTTCACCTCCCTCATTCCCTTCCCCTAACCCCATTCCCAGCCGCCATAGTGGAGGCCACCATACCAGCAGATTAAGACGATAGCTTTTGGTATGGTGGCCACCACTTCTGGATTCCACTGACTGCTTATATATCCATCGTACTGAAATAATCCTAAACGATCTCAATATATTTGACTAAATCCGTTGTGGGTTATGGCAATAAGAATTAAAACAAAAAAAAAAGTGTTTTAAAAAGTTCTTCTAAAATTTAGTGAGACTTAATCCAGTCCCCGATTTCTTAGTTTGCATATAAATATAATAGAACATACCTAGTTATACTTATCTGAGATTTTACTAATATAAATAATATTATAGTATTAATAGTATGATCAAAGATAATGTTTCCGCCAATATTACGTTCGTTAAGTTCATTCTTACTCGCGATCAGTTATTTTGTGCCAGCGACTATAATAAGTTCACTATTTCATGTTAGACACGGCTGGATAGCCGATGCAGTGCTAATGTTTTACTCGTAGATGTTATTTCCTTAATATTTCTTGTGTGACTGCGGTGCGGTGGTGTTTAAATAAAGTGATGTATGCTTTTTAACACCGAAAAGATTAACTTACATAAGATTAACTTACATTTTGTTTAACAATTTTCTGCATGTTCAATTGCTTCTAAGATCATTAACCCTTTCATAGACACTACTGTAGACACAATAGATGCTTTATTGTCATCACGGTCATATCCGTTTATTGTTCCGGAAATTGTTATATCCATCTTTGTAATGTACAGAAATAATTAATACGGATTTATTTATTGTTTATTGCATTCAAACAGTAAAAATCTTTATAAACTTAAACAGTAAAAATCTTTATAAACTTTACCTACATTGTAATGGAATTAAAAGGCCTGGCTAAAATATTTCTTCAACGGAAAAATAGCATCCCTACTTCTAAAACAATGTGGGTGGTTTTATGTTCTAGGCTGTGTGGTCTGCTGTCTTGAATATGGAAGCGCCCCATATCATATTTGTTTTAAGAGGTGGTATGCTTTTCTCCATATGCTATACTTATAAAAATACATCGCGATGCAGAGCTCGTTCATGGAAGTGAAAGTTGTCTTTTATTATTGTTTTAAAATCTTTTATCTAATGGGTTAGTTATCAAAGTCAAGTTCGATCTCGACCGACAATCAGATTGACTGTTCCACTTTGTTTCATTCGTAATATGTGCTACCGAAAAGACTCAACGGTATATGTAGCGGTTAAGAAATGGTGAGTCTCGGTAAATGCGCCAGGCAGCCCTCGATTTATTCAAAGTAATGTTAAATGCATGACAATGATGACAAAAAACAAATAGCAATTGGCGAAAAGAGTCTGTAATGCCACTACGCTTATTTTATTATTGCAAAAACTGCGATTATAATATCCATAATATTTAATATATGCGTGAAGCAAAAACAATCATAATTAATTAATTACTATTAGCTCTGAATAGTTTGCCATTTTTTGCTCTAGCAGCTGTGTGTTCTACTTACTATGAATAGAATCGTTGACACTTACCATGTTCGGGTCAAATGTTAAAAGTTGTCAAACTAGCACAATGCGACAGGTCAATATATTACTGTGTTAATGACTAACGAAAACACATTTTCACATAATTAATTATCTCGGTGTTATAACAGAAACAAGTATTAGAAATGTAATAACTAGTCTATGCTGAGTGACTAATATATTTTAAAAGTGAAACTGCCTTTTCCGAAGGACTATGAAGTGTATAATATATAATTAAGTCCTATAAAACAATATTAAATTGATTCCGTTCCTGACACATTTGACCAGACAGGCGATGAAATTAGAAGAAGGACAAAGTGGAGGATTAAGAGGCTCTTAGCTAACTAACGGTGACACTGCAATTTGCTAGAAACAACACTAACGTTATAATAATGGTTACGGTCACAAGAATTAAAATTCTTGAGAGGATGTTCAACACTAACTTAAGTAATGATATAATTACAAATTAATTTTTTGTGTTTTAATGTCTAGCAGAGGACGTTTTTCGGCTGTTGTGATGATGATGATGAGAGGTATAATACCTAAATAACGTTCCACTGAGACCTTTCTTGCAATATTTATTTTGTATTGATATGTTTAACACTGGTACTCATAAATCAATTGCCATCCGCATACGGTGCTGTTCCGACACCAAAATCATTCATGCTGGCGTACGCTCTCTCTGATGCCGTTTATCTTGCATATCAATAGCGTGTTATCTATTGAGAACATACATTGCTATGCAGATGACAACGATGATGACATGGATAATCTATCTATACTATTAGATAAAGCGGACGAGTTTGTTTGTTCGTTTGTTTGTTTGTTTGTTTGAACGCGCTAATTCCTGGAATTACAAGTAAAATTTTAAAAATTCTTTTTGCATATGATAGCCCAGTTCTTGAGGCTATAGGCTTTGTAACATCACGCTACTGGCGACGGGAGCAGAGCAGTAAGCAAACACGCGGGTAAAACCACGCCGCAGTAAGCTAGTACTATTATATAAAGCGAGGGAGTTTGTTTATTTTAACGCACTAATATCTAGAACTACCAGTCGAATTTTTATAATTATTTTTGTATGATGATCAGTTTCTGAGGAAAGTTATAGACTATGTAGCATCACGATACTAACGACGGGAGGAGAGCAGTGAGCAAAGATGCGGGTGAAACCGCGCCACGGAAAGCCAGTGTACACGATGTGCGATATAATGTCGCTCGGAGTACTACGAGAGGATGATCACAGCTGTTTGAAGTTGACATTCCTCTTAAGCGACTTAATTTTAGCCAGAAGTAATAAACATTTATTGCAATAAAAGACTTGTGTTCTTTAACTCTTGGCTGCATCCAAGAAAATAATGGTGTAATAAATAACAGTTTTTACTTTCGAAACTAGCTCGCGTTATATTAGCACTGTGGTTCCTAAGGTAACCGCTTTAATGTAGTCCTTTATTACATAAATTACAAGCTTTGGGACACGGGCACTTTATCTTTAACCTCATAATTATGAAAAAATCACATCAGGAAATTGATTAATAACAAACATTAGACATGGTCAATCGTAGTTCAATATATTCTTATACTAGCTGTTGCCCGCGATTTCATTCGCGTGAAAATTCAAATGTGTGCCTGTATGAGAATATTGCCTGCCTGATCTTACGGCAATCGTACATTGTATCAGTGATAAATATCAGCATAATTCGTCTCTATGACGAATTCCATTTAAATCTATTTACCCGCTACCACTAAAACTGACGAAATTTCACACAAACTTGCGACTCCTATTTTCCCACATATTAAGGGTAGTTTTTAAATATGAAAAAAAAATGTATTTTCTAGTAATTTGGATATCCTATTAAAATAACTATAAGGTTTCATACAAACTTTGTCATCCTTTCATACACCCTTTGCAAATCCCGTCTCAGTAAGCACCTATAACCTTCGACTATTGAGTCGAACTACGCCGTCCTTAGGTTGGTGTAAGGAAGTGGTGGTCACCATACCAAAAGCCATCGTCTTAAACTACTGGTATGGTGGCCTCCACTATGGCGGCTGGAAATGGCGTTAGGGGAAGGAAATGAGGGAGGACTCAGACAGAAGGAGGGAGACTCCGGCACTCACTCACTGAACGAAACGCACTAGTATGGATACTATTACTCTTACGTCGATCTTCTATGAGAGGATAGTACTTCCCCGGACGATATAGATTTTGTTTTACTTTTGGATGCTATGTGCGATTACTCTGGAGCATGCTACATACAACTGGCCGTGGGAGAAGCAGTTTTCCCTCAAGTCTACGCCCGCTACCTTAAAAATTTGATTTAATTTGGTGCCCTTGTATAATTTTGGTGGATTTATATTGCACAGCAACATACCTAATTGGCGTGCTAACTCTCAATTTGGCAGTAGTGACTTGTGTACGCTCATTTATATAGCGTGCCTGTATAGTACTGTAATGCATCGTATGAGCGATGGGTTTTACTTATTCGATGCAATGATTGTGTTATCACGGCTCTCCTCGCTTAGTATTCTCAGTATATAAAAATTAAATGTACTCTGTGACAACAATAAGGTAACTATAGCAACTTCATTTGACGTAAAGTCCATTCCAACTCCAATTTCGTACAATGTAAACAATCCGCCATATTGCCATTGTCTATGGTTTCATCCAGTTACTAGTGATGGGGACAAGGATGATAAAAATAAAATTAATTACATCAATACATTGATTTATAGTAATTTTTCGTTCTTTTTATCTTACATTTTTTAATAATATTACGTTTACTAATACTCTATTTGCGTAATCGATTAATTCTATTTAAATTGTTATTACTCCAAATATTTGTATTTATGTTAAATATGGTTTTTATTTTATTGTAATCGTTGATTTATAAACATTATGATAATAAGACAAACAATGTACCTAATCTAATAAATAAATGTATTTTAAACTAAGTAAGCATTGACCTCTAAATGCAACGATTTGACCACGGTCTGAAATGGAATACTGAGATACTTTTGAATATTTTACCGCCTGATGGAATTTTTGAAATATTGACATAATGGAATTTGTATGTACTTGTATGTTACGATTTTATAATACTACTAGCTGTGCCCGCGACTTCGTCCGCGTCGAATAGTGACTTTGGGCAGCAATTTTTGGATATATCTTTTGGTTTATTTTGTATTATAAACATCGTCGTTTAGGTATATAAAAAAATACTTTACAGTAATAATAATAATAATAATAATAATATTCTACCACATGCACACAGCGCCATTTAGCCCCAAATTAAGCAATTATATTTGCTTGTGTTATGGGTACTAAACAAGTGATATACTACTACATTTTTTTTTTTTGTAAAATCATATATATTATAGATAAATAACACCCAGACACAGAACAAACAATCATGCTCATCACACAAAGGTTTGTCCTGGGTGGGAATCGAACCCACGACCTCCGGCTTAGCAGTCAGGGTCACTAACCACTAGTCCAACAGGCCAGTCAGTAATGCTTCTCTATATTATTATACGATTTTAGACGTATAGCCATCGAGGGTCAAAGCATACAGGATGTTAGGATTGCTTACACGTGACAGATCCACATAAAGCTGACCGTGCGAAAAACAGCTAATAATATATAAGTCCAAACTCACAAAATTTTGTGTCTGACCTTGTGCTTTATAATTGTCATCGCAAAACATAGGCTTACTGGAATCTGAACTCGTTTAAAACTAAACGGAAAATTGTTTGGAATGAGAGGAATCGGAGGAATAAAAACGCTATCATTCGTTTTTTTTTTCTTTATTAATATAAAGAAAAAAAAACGACTAAGTGACTCCACTCTGCCTGATGGTAAGCAGTCAGTGGAATCCAGAAGTAGTGGACACCATTACAAAAGCCAAACTACTGGTATGGTGGCCTCCACTATGGCGGCTTAGTAAGATGCTTTTTCACGCCCCATTTAAAAGACCCAGGATCAAAGTTAGACGGGAACACATGCGCTGGTAAAGAGTTCCAGGCTTTAATTGAGCGACAAAACTATGAAGTGCTGAACCGTTTGTTTCGAGCCCCTTTAGATTGCACAGTGAAAGGGTAGCACTTCAGTCCCGCGCGTATCGTTCTGGATAAAAAGGGAGAGGGGAGAATTAAGTCAAAGAGCTCTTTAGAAGACTCTCCGTGGTAAAGACTATTGAAGACAGCCATTAAGGCGATGTCTCTTCGCAGCTGTAATGGCTCAAGGGTCTTAGTGGCCTCCGGGCTTCCGATGATACGGACTGCTTGCAAAGGGCCCCCGTATCCTCTCGAAAATAGTCGCCGTGTCCCACCATCCGGTTACCAACTGGCACAACGGAACTCCGGGATTATGCGCGACCTGATGAGGCAGTTGGGCTCCTGTACTATGCCACGTCTGCCAGTGGCACCACCGTTTCTACGGGTCTCCCTGGCCGGCGGATCAACCCACACCACCCACAAAATGACTCCGCGGATACTCAGCTAGTCCCCCCACACATACTGCGAGAAATGTCATCTCTGCATCAGTTGGACCTCCGGCACTCTCACTCACCGAACGAAACGCGTATGGATACTACTACTCTTACGTCGATCTTCTATGAGAGGGTAGTAATTTTCCGGTCGATCCGACCCATTCATGCTGAAACCTAACCAGAATAGTGTAACTCTAAACTACTATTTCGTAATTCACTTCAACTTCACCTATTTCGTAATGAGACGTGTTAACATAACCTGAAAATAAAACCGTAAGCTAACAAACATGTCATTATTCACAAAAATTTTAAGAAATAAAATAAATCCAGAAAAGTATAAATCTAACTTGTATTTACTTTTTAACTAATAAAGTATTTACATTTTAACTAATCTATACATATAATAAAAATGTAACCAATCGCTGTCTGTACATGGAAGATATATGAGAAAAAATACTATTAGGACCTATATCAACGCAAATAGAACCCAAAACAATGATTGTTACAATTTTTGTCTGTTTGTCTGTGCGTTTGTTCACGCTAATCTCAGAAACGGCTTATCCGATTTAAATATGGTTTTATTTTCACTAATATATTGTGGTAAGCTTTACTTAACATTTAGTGTTTGTTTCATGTCAATCGGTTCATAAATAAAAAAGTTATGCCAATTTAAAGAATCACATCGAACATTCGTTAATTTACTACGAAATCTTATAGAAGCAGGGATTTTAACAGGTTGCGGAATAGTTGATAGTGTTTGTATTCCTCGGATTCCTGTCATTCTAAACAATCTTTCGTTTAGTTTTAAACGAGTCCAGTTTCCAGAGAGCCCATGTTTTGCGATGACTAATTAATAAAGCCAAAGGTAAGACACTAAAATTTGTAAGTGTGGATCTAAGTATTAGCTGTTTTTCGCACGGTTAGCTTTATGTGGCTCTATCACGTGTTAGCATTCCTAGCAGCCTGTATGCTTTGATCCCTGATGGCTATACGTCTAATCCATACATCCATACATATTATAAAAGGCTTTGTCCTCACTGACTGACTGACTGACAGACAACGTACAGCCTAAACCGCTGGTCGTAGCGACTTGAAATTTGGAGGGTGTGTTTGTCTTAATGTCTAGAAGTGTACGAAGAAAGGGTTTTTAAAAATTCAACCCTTAAGTGTATGAAAAGAGATGAAAACGATTGTATGAAACGTCTTCATTTTTTAACTTATAGCTTTGAAATTTTGTTTTGGAATACTTTTATTTAAATAAAAAATACCCTCATTTTTTTTTTAACTGGGTTGGATTTATAAGGGTGAAATAAGGGATGAAATATTGTATGGAAAGATCTTTGCTTTTGAAGTTGGCGACTTGCAATTTGGATTGAGGGGGAAAAATAAAAGTATTTAAGTATGTTTATCCGTATTCTAGAACCCATGATACAAGCATATAATATGCTTACTTTGGGTCTAGAGGGCGTTGTGTAAAAAAAAAAAAAAAGGGATCTCAGGGGGATGTGAGGAGGCAGTGAAGTGCAAGTGAGGGGCAAGTGAAGGGCAAGTAAGAGGTAAGTGAGGGGGAAGTGAGGGAGACGTAAGGGAAATTGAGGGAAGTGAGGAGTCAGTGAGTGGGAAGTGAGGGAAAGTGAGGGGAAGTGTGGGGAAAGTGAGGAAGATGGGAGGGAGACGGGAGGGGAAGGGGAAAAGGGAGAGAGAAAATGAGGGAAAGGGGAAAGTTGTTGTAGTGAAAATTTGCCTTTGTGTATTGTATATTGTTTTACGGGGGATATCTTTAGGTAGGTGAAAGAAGGTTTATACGAATGGTGATGATGATGAGATTAGAAATAGTATGCAAAACAGTATTTAAACAATATAAAAATGTCTATTGGAAAAACGATATTCATGCGAGCGAAGCCGCGTGCAGAAGTTATACATATATAAAAACGAAAGGTCACTCACTCACTCACTCATCACGAAATCTCAGAAACTACAAGTGCTAACAGAAACTAAAATTCATTTCCCTGGAGTATAAAGGGGAACAAAATTTGTATGAAGCTTCTATAGTTTTTAAATGGGCGTTTTAATAATACGATTTCCAAACTAGGAACTATTCTTATTAAGTGGGCAAATAGGAGTGGCAAGTTTCGTTAAATATCGCAAAATTTCGTCTGTTTTAGGAGTAGCGGATGAATAGATTTAAATCGGATTCGCCTTCGAGACGGATTATACTGATATTTATTACTAGGTAACACAATGTACGATTGCCGTAAGATTAGGTAAGAAATATTCTCATACAGGCACACATCTGAATTTTCACGCGAACGAAGTCGCGGGCAACAGCTAGTTAAGAAATAAGACTTGTTAACCTAACTTGAAAACAACCTAACCTACATACAATGTGTATGATGTGATTCTTTAAATTGGCATAACTTTTTTATTTATGAACCGATTGACATGAAACAAACACTAAATGTTAAGTGACGCTTACTACAATATATTAGTGAAAACCATATCTAAATCGGATAAGCCGTTTCTGAGATTAGCGTGAACAAACGCACAGACAAACAGACAAACAGATAAACAGACAAACAGATAAACAGACAAACAGACAAAAATTGTAACAATCATTGTTTTGGGTGCTATTTGCGTTGATAAAGGTCCCAATAGCATTTTTCTCATATATCTTCCATGTACAGACAGGGATCTGTTACATTTTTATTATTATATATACTAGCTGTTGCCCGCGACTTCGTTCGCGTGAAAATTCAGATGGGTGCCTCTATGAGAATATTGCGTGCCTGATTTTATGGCAATCGTACATTGTATCAGTAATAAATATCAGTATTATCCGTCTCTATGGCGAATCCAGTTTAAACCCGCTACCGCTAAAACTGACAAACCACTTTCACACAAACTTGCGACTCTTCTTTGCCCACTTAATAAGGGTGGTTTCTGAATATAAAAAAAAGAGTATTTTCTAGTAATTTGGTAATCCTACTACAAAAACTAGAAGTTTCATACAAACTTTGCCACCCCTTTATACCCCCTTAGGGGATGGATTTCGCAAAATTCCGTCTAAGTGAGCACCTATATCCTAACAGGAACGACCATGCAAAGTTTGAGATTCCTAGCACTTGTTGTTTCTGAGATTTCGTGATGAGTGAGTGAGTGACCTTTTGCTTTTATGTATATAGATAGCTTTTGCCCGCGGCTTCGCTCGCGTGAATATCGTTTTTTCCAATAGACATTTTTATATTGTTTAAATAATGTTTTTCATACTATTTTTAATCTCCCATTCATACAAATCCTCTTTCACCTACCTAAAGATATCCCTCGTAAAAACAATATACAATACACAAAGGCAAATTTTCACTACAATAACTTTCCCCTTCCCCTTCTTCCCTATCGCCCTTTTTCTCCACTCTCCACAGATTCCTCCTTCCTCTCCTCCCCTCCCCCTTCTCCTCTTCACCTCCTTCAGCATCCCTTGCCCCTCCTCCAGCGTCTCTTGCCCTTTCCTCCACTTTCTTCTACCAAGGAAGGGGGAAGAGAGGGAAAAGCGAGGGCTTTCCCTCCCTCCCCCTTTCTTCACCTTCCTTTTTCTCCTTTCCTCTCCCTTATCGCTTCCTATCCCTCCTCCCCCTTTTTCCACCATTCGAGAACTCCTTTCTTTCCTCGTCCCTTCCCCCTCCCTCTCCCGTCTCCCTCACTTCCCCTTCACTTTCCTCTCACTTTCCCCTCATTCACCCCTCACTTCTCTCTCACTCCCCCCTCACACCCCTCTTACTCCCCCCTCACTCCCCCTCACTTCCACCTCACTCCCCTCTCACTCCCCCCTCACTTCTCTCTCACTTCCCCCTCACTACCTCCTCACTTCCCCTTCACTTCCCTCTCACTTCCCCCTCACTACCCTCTCATTCCCCTCTCACTTCCCCCTCACTTTCCCTTCACTTCCCCGTCACTTTCCTGTCACTTCTCCATCACTTCCCTCTCACTTACCCCTCCCTTTCTCCTTTCCCTCAATTCCTCCTTTTCCTCCCTCCTTTCACTCCCTCCTTTCCCTCCCTCCTTTCCCTCCCTCCTTTCCCTCCCTCCTTTCCCTCCCTGCCCCTCCCTGCAAATTTCAAGTCGCTGGCTTCAAAAGCTAATGATCTTTAATTTCACCCCTCTAAATCCAACCCTGTTAAAATAAAATTATAAGGATATTTTTTATTTAAATAGAAGTATTCCAAAACAAAATTTCAAAACTGTAATTTAAAAAATGAAGAAGATTCATACAATCGTTTTCATCCCTTTTCACCTACTTAGGAATTAAATTTAAAAAAAAACCCTTTCTTAGTACAACATCTAGACATTTAGACAAACACACCCTCCAAATTTCAAGTCACTACGACCAGCAGTTTAGGCTGTGCGTTGTCTGTTAGTCAGTCAGTCAGTTAGGACAAAGCCTTATATAATATGTATGGGTGTATGGATGTATGGATTAGACGTATAGGAATATATATAGGAATGCTAACACGTGATAGAGCCACATAAAGCTAACCGTGCGAAAAACAGCTAATCCACACCCACAACTTTTAGTTGTGTCTGACCTTGGGCTTTATTAATTGTCATGGCGAAACATACGCTCACTGGAAACTGAACTCATTTAAAACTAAACGGAAGATTGTGTAGAATGATAGGAATCCTAAAAATAAAAACGCTATCAGCTATTCCGTAACCTGTTAAAGTCTCTGTTTCTATCAGGTTTCGTAGTAAATTAATAAATGTTCGACGTGATTCTTTAAATTGGCATAACTTTTTTATTTATGAACCGATTGACATGAAACAAACACTAAATGTTAAGTGAAGCTTACCACAATGTATTAGTGAAAACCATATCTAAATCGGATAAACCGTTTCTGAGATTAGCGTGAACAAACGCACAGACAAACAAACAGACAAAAATTGTAACAATCATTGTTTTGGGTTCTATTTGCGTTGATAAAGGTCCCAATAATTTTTTTTCTCATATATCTTCCATGTACAGACAGCGATCGGTTACATTTTTATTATATGTATAGACTAGCTGTTGCCCGCGACTTCGTTCGCGTGAAAATTCAGATGAGTGCCTCTATGAGACTATTGCGTGCCTGATTTTATGGCAATCGTACATTGTATCAGTAATAAATATCAGTATTATCCGTCTCTATGGCGAATCCAGTTTAAACCCACTACCGCTAAAACTGACAAACCACTTTCACACAAACTTGCGATTCTTATTTGCCCACTTAATAAGGGTGGTTTCTGAATATTAAAAAAAGAGATTTTCTAGTAATTTGGTAATCCTACTATAAAAACTATAGAAGTTTCATACAAACTTTGCCACCCCTTTATACCCCTTTAGGGGATGGATTTTGCAAAATTCCGTCTAGTGTGCACCTATATCCTAATAGGAACGACCATGCAATGTTTGAGATTCTGAGTGAGTGACCTTTTGACACACGTCCAGCCTAAGCTGAATCCTTTTTCATATGATTGATGATATAGATTTGAGGTCAACTTACATTGGTACAATATTTTGTTCTACGTGATTCTTTAAATTGGCATAACTATTTTATTTATGAACCGATTGACATGAAACAAACACTAAATGTTAAGTGAAGCTTGCTACAACGCATTAATAAAAACCATACTAAGCTGAATCCTTTTTCATATGATTGATGATATAGATTTGAGGTCAACTTACATTGGTACAATATTTTGTTCTACGTGATTCTTTAAATTGGCATAACTTTTTTATTTATGAACCGATTGACATGAAACAAACACTAAATGTTAAGTGAAGCTTGCTACAACGTATTTATGAAAACCATATCTAAATTGGATTAGCCGTTTCTAAGATTAGCGTGAACAAACGCACAGACAAACAGACAAACAGACAAACAGACAAACAGACAAAAATTTTAAAAATCATTGTTTTGGCTTCTATTTGTGTTGATAAAGATCCCAATAATATTTTTTCTCATATATCTTCCATGTACAGACAGCGATCAGTTACATTTTTATTATATGTATAGATATGTATAGAAGATATTACAATAAAACAAATGAACTCAGACCTGCGAGGGAAAACCCATGTATTTTCTTCTAATAAATTACAACATTGGTTTTCATAGACAATATACAGTATAGTATAGTACAGCAAAAATAAAACTGTTAAGCAATTTGACATCTTTATTCGACCGCAAAAAGTAATTCGTAATTTTATTAAATAATCTAGATTTGATTATTAATCATTAGTAAAAATAGTTGCAAAATGAAGTATAAAGTGAACAGAATGTTTACAAATCCATGTCATCGGTTATGGAGTTTTCGATAGAAAATATTGAAAAGACTGTTTGTTTACATTGTCTGAAAATGGATTTGGTCGTGAGTATAGTATATAAGTTTGATTGAGTTTTTAAACATGACAATTTGTCAAAATTAAATATTTTTAAATCAAAAGCACTAAGGAGTATTGATATCAACTTTGAAGCAAATCATCCTCAAAATTACTTTCTTTCCCTTTTTAACTCCGTTTTATGATGAATTTCAATAAAATAACACGTCTTCCATCAATTCTGTTATAGAATGTTTATGCAAAATTTGAAGTAGACTGAACCAAGGAATCACATTGTTCCATACAAACTTTGCCCCTCTTTTTCATCCTCTTAGGGGTTTAATTTCGCAAAATCCCGTCTTAATGAGCACCCATCTTACATCTTAACAGGAACCCCCATGCAAAATTTGAGACCCCTAGCACTTGTAGTTTCTGAGATTTCGTGATGAGTGAGTCAATGAGTGAGTGACCTTTCGCTTTTATATATATACGAGTAGATATAGATTTAAATTGCTTACTTAAATCCAGACCAGTAATTTACAATTGGTTCCAAATTATTATTTAAAACTATTAAGTTCAACTATTAAATAATTCGTATTTTTTTAGAAGTTGTTGCCAAATAAATACTAGAAATATCTGTATTTTTACTTTTTATCCGACTGTCGAAGCCACGGATGGTAATGGTTGTCTATCTAAGGAAACATTTTAACACAAACGATACATAATATACTTTAATCATTTTTGCATTCTGCATTCTACATCGCTAACCATAGTTATGAAAACATTCAAATAAAAAGATAATTACGAAAAGGATTCTTATATTCAATTTAGCATTACAACGCTAATGATAAATCACTTGACTTTGACAAATAGGAAACTATTTCTTTAGTAATGGTTGAAGAAAAGAAATGCTCACTAAAGTAAAAATATTTCTAGCGGAATAATTTATTTAACGCTACAGCTTGGCCTTTCTAATATATCATCTTCATAAAGTAGTAGCTATGTTGATTTAGTGGTAATTTTTTATTTATTATTTATTTAAAACTCGGTGACCAGTGAGTTCAATGGTCAAGACTGCCTTAAGCGTTACTAAGCGAATGCGACGCACTATTAATGCATGAAAAACGCACCAACGGGGTCGATGATTTTACGTACTATATCACAGTCACCGGTATTTGTTTCTTTCCACGTAGTATTTAAATAATAAAAGCTTTAACCTAGCATTTTAATACGCGTAACCTGAGCCCATGAAGTCGTAATATGTGGTTTGACTAATCAATGAGATATAATATATCAGTTGGTATGTAAACCAACCGGTTATATTATTACTATTACAATGTAAACTTTTATATTAATAACGAAAAACAGAACAGTTTTGTGAGCTAAATTTAGATCGTCTATTGACTTGCACGCTGCACGCATATCGTCATATATTTCTTGTCATGTGATCCCAATCAAGTCGATATCATACAATGTAGCAAAGGAGCTATTCTTATGAAAAATGATTTTATATATTTAAGTCTCATAAAGAATGTGCTTCATGCTACATAATATGTATGATATCGCATTTTCACTTACATGTTAAGTAAGATTTACATACACCGAAATATTACATGAATTTGCCAATCCGCCTTAAGCGGTGATTAATGCTCATACCTTCCCTATATGAGAAGAGACCTTTGTCCTGCAGTGGGACAGTAAACAAGCTATTGATAATACAAGGTATTGTTATTATAATTGAAAGTTAACTACAACTAATAATTACCATTAAAAAACTTACAATTTAGACAATGAGTAAAGTTTACACCGAAACACTACAATTGAAAGTTATCTTTTACATTTTATTTAAAACTAGAGATCCGTCCTCGTTTCGCTTCGGTATCAAAAGTTTAATTCGATCTCACAACAAACTCCCATGGAAAATATCATAGCAATAGAGTCGTATTGCATCAATTAATTTACGAAGGCGCTTTAAATATTAAAATTCGGCAAATGATTGAAAATAATATGTTAAACATAATAAAATATAGCCTATGTTACCTGTTACATTTATTGATATCCAAAGGTAAAATAATTTTTCAAATCGGCAACGGAGATTTTTTTAAATCGTTACAAACAAACATACAAAAAATCTAATCTTTTCTCTTTTATAATGCAAGTTTAAATATACGAACATAATAGAAAATCTCAAATCCTATCAATTACAAATAAAATTTTAAAGTTATCTATTCGATGAATAAGGTTTCCGTAGTAAATTTGTATCTTGCTTGCTCTCGTTACTCAGTAATAGCACTAATAGCCGCGTGGATCGCTAGATCTGCAAGGTTAAGCTGCGCTTGTCGCGGTCAGTTCGTGAATGAATGATGGTTTTCTAAAACAGATTGCATGTTTTTAGACCTTGAAAACTACGTTAAAATTTGCAAATATTAATGACATTTGTTTCAGATGTCGAGGTTGAAATTTGCCCCACGTAAAGTATTAACAGTTTACAACTAGTGGGTCAAGAAGCCAAATCTAATTTATTTTGGCAAACAAATGACGAATTAATCCTACATGCATAGGACCTGGCATTTGTAGTAAAAATATAAAACTTTAGAATGCGGAAAATGATCAGCCAATATCTATGGCTTCATGTTTCAAATTTGCATTTCTAACATTTCCAATAGTAACATACTATAACTCGGCAATAATCTGACCAGTTCATCGCGTGTACCATCCTGCTGTACATTTTGTGTTTGCTTAAAATATTTGCAATCGTTTCTCGGATTTACAGTTATAAACTCTTAGACAGAACACATTTATCTATATAGCCTATCTCTGGTATCCTTTACTTTTCTTGTACTAATTTTCTATTTAATTTACGCGAGAATCGTTTCCTTAATGGACGCTGTTTTCACACGCTTCGAGATGACGCCAAGTCTGATTTTAATCATCATAGGCAGATTTTTTATGACAACGTTATGAACCAGGAAATATTCTAAGCTATAAAGCATGCAAAATAACATATGGAACGTAACTTTTTATCGCAATAGTAATCATATACGTTTGTTCAACAAATGGAATTCATTCTTCGAAAGTTAATTAATATTAAAAGTGCTTTTGAACTATGACTTCTTTTCAAGGTGTGTTTTGTTTGAATACGATAAGTACGTAGAATTCATTCATGAACCCATTATTCTTACACTGTCAGAGTGAGACGTAATTACTTCTATGAATTGTTTTTTTTTTAATAATGAAATAGTTATTTTTTGAGTTTTTCTTAAATACACACACATACTTCATTCATTATTCGATTCTCTCTTGTGTAGAATGTGTTTTATACCCTTGTGGTTAAATAAACTTTAGGTGACGGCCATGAAATGGTGTCTGGCGCTCATTACACTTTAATTGCCACAGTATTAACGGATATTAAAACTTCTTCATGCAATTGCCATTATCTTAGTATTAATGCTATTTTTCATTATAAGGATTCTTCAAATTGATGCTATATTTTGTTTATATAAAAACAAAAATATACTACATGTCGCAGGCAAATTGTATTAATCGGCCGTTTACAATTAGCCTCAGCAATGATGCTGGTACACATTGCTGGTAACATATCCGGCGTTATGTATGAACATAACGCCGGATATGTTACTAGCAATGTGTATAATAGCTAATTGAAAAATTGTTTTGCACTCGCCAGCCGCTGCACGCTCGCTTCGCTCGCTCAGCTCGTGCCTTCGGCATGTTGCATATCGCCGAAGACAGCGAGCGTTTACAAAATGCCGAGGCTGATTGTAAACGGCGGGATTCTACAATTTGTCTGCGACATGTACATATGCTAGGTATAGACATACCTAGCATATTTTGACGTAATAACGTCTTATAAATCGACTAGCTTTCCGCAGCGCGTTTATACCCGCGTCTTTGCTTACTGCTCTGCTCCTGTCGCCAGTAGCGTGATGTAACATATCCTATAACCTTCCTCAAAAACTGGGCTCTCATATTCAAAAAGATTGTTCAAATCCGACTGGTTGTTTCACAGATTAGCGGGTTCAAACAAACAAACAAATTCTTCCAATTCGACTGGTTGTTTCACAGATTAGCGGGTTCAAACAAACAAACAAATTCTTCCGCTTTATATAATAGTATATAAATCGATAAATCGGCTGCACGCACGAAAAATTGTGTCACGTTCTGCCAAAATTATATGTATAGTGTTAAGAAAATAAGCTTCGAGTCAGGAGCTCGAAGCTAGTGAGCCTTCAAAGCTAGGGTCAAAGTCAAAGTCGAAGTCAGAGTCAAGGGAAAAGACAGAGGAAGAGGAAAAGGAAGGAAAAAAGGAAGAGGAAGAGGAGAAGGAAAATTTAATTACGTTTATTAATTACGTTATCACGTAAACTTTACAGACAACCGATTTTTTCAAGTGGCATATGATGTAGGTATATGTACGTATGTCACGGTAAAAATATATGAAGTTAAAATTAAAAGAAGAATGTTTGTGTTCTACCAAATTTTTGTTATATTTTTTTTATTTTTTTTTTGTTATATTCTGGTTAATTTGTGATACTAGTATAAAGAACTAGTAAAAAGAGTATTAGACCTTTCTTTATTGCACACCACATATTACAATACAAATAAGAGTACTGCTTAACATTAGGTATGTACAATGAGCGGTCTTATCACCAAAAACGATCTCGGTTCTAGTGATTCAAAAACGTACAGCACTAAAATAAAAGTGCTACATTAAACTAAATATTATTTATTGCATTTTGTTTTGCCTTATACCTTTTGCGCAGTGAATTACTCCTACACAATGTTCATCAAAGTAAATTATTTTAACGGACTGCATATTATAGAAATTACAGACGCAAATCCTTCAAACACCAACATTACATTTAATATCTAACATAATTACTTTCGTTGTATTTCGTAATAGCTTTCGCCTGCGGCATTGTAAAAGAAATACTGACAGTAAAAACCAGAAATGGTATACCTTATTATTTTGTTTATTTTACTTATGCTTTAAACGCCTCTTAATATGCACACTCACCTTCGATGCGAATTGATCTAATCAGGCTAGTAAAAGGGCTCCTTTTTACAAAAAAACTCATCACGACGAGATGTTTTTATCCGATAAGCTGATATAAGTACACCATCATCCAGTTGCTTACTACTAACAAACACCTTCATTACAAGCAAGCGAGGCAGTAAAGTTGCCATTCTCTATTATTAATAACAATTTACTGTTGGTATCTATTCACGAAGACAATCTAATCTAGGAGAAGATAATGCAGTACGGTTTCATTAAGTAGAATGGAATAGGTATTAGTTTTCTAATGAAAAAAGGAATTAATATACTGTGATGTGTTAGAATAGCATTGGGATGGTACGAGTATGTCTATCATTTTCCTTGTTTATTGGCTTATGTCATGTCAGTGTTATTTATTTCTTAATTATTTATTTTTTAGACAACCAACAAGTCTTACACTAATACATTTTTAGACTTAGATTACATTAAGTTCCTAATGAAGGTTATAATATTACTTATATAATTATTTAATAGGTTTATTTTGTATATTATATATATTTTTGTGTGTAAAGTAAAGACCTCCGCGCTTTCCCAGTCAGTCCGTCAATTGTTTTATACACGTAGTCTAAGCATCCAAGTCATGTCACGTCGACAATACGCCGCTTAAATTCAGATTCATTGGTTTCTTAAGAACGTAACCACCATTACCATCAGGTATAGTGGAATCTATTTGGTAGGCTTAAATAATCCCAATAACCCCTTCATACTCGTCCATTTCATTCAGACGCCTGCAATTTCTAATTTGCTTGGCGTTCCCAATGCAAACAAAAACCGTTTAATAAACCCACTAATAGCAGATAAGCCTACATTCGAGCACGGCAATGTCTGTCAAGTCCGCTAGTTTATTATACCTAATATTTATAATTTTCATACAATAAAATTAAATATTTAATGTCTTTATACTCTTTGCAAAGCTACAGATGATTATAAAATAAAATTAATGCAAATAAAATGCTATAAGTATGTTAAACCACAATTTATTAGTACTTGTGAAAAAAGTATAAATAAGTAGGTATGTTAGACCGCAATTTAATGGAAACTTAATACAACATAAATTGGCATATTTATTAATATCGCGATAAAAAAATTAATAAAATAATCCTATTAAATGAAGAATGACCACTTAAGGCTATATACTTTGGTTTTTTTTTTGGAAATGACAGCGACAGCTCTCACTGTGCAAGATTAATGCAATTGTTTATTACCCGACTGCTGCAGTCAAGAAGGGTTATGTTTTTCGAACATATATATATACACATGTATGAATGTGGGTACGTAAGTAGTATTTCTTTGGCACGCTCTACAGCCTAAATGGCTCAATGGATCTTAACATATGAGGTGTCATTAGATTCATATTAATTAAGGGAGTGACATGGGAATATAATATTGCAATGTAGCGTCGGCACTAAAAAGGCTGGCGGTTTTATGTTTTTTTATAATATACTTTAGTTGTAAAAAATAGATTTCTTGAATATTTATCTCATTCTATACTTTATATTACACACTAGCCAATGACCAGATTTACTGAATTTTTGCAAGGCATTCATGATGGATTCAAGTAATACATGTAAGAAAATAGGTAGTTATTTTATAATTAAAAAATGTTCACGACGTAAACGTAAAATGCAGCAAGCATTTTACAATTACGTCGTAGATATAACATAACGATTCATGAATATTAATTTTTAGTTTGATTTGGATACTACATAAGTTGGTATGTGTACTTAATGCCTAAACTGTGAAACTGGTGAATAATAGCATCTCTCAATGTTAGACTCTGTCTCTATTTTTAAGTACTAAAGGCAGAAACTTGTAATGACAATGCGAATCGCCCTTTACACCACCGACTATTATGACTACCGCTGTGTACATTTATTACTGTTGAAATGCCATTTCAGAAAGCCTATTCAAAATCTTTAATGAAGCGGTGTTATTATTTTGACTTTATTATACAAGTACATGAAGGTATAAATTTATAGCTGTAGAATTTATTGCCCTCGCTAACTCTTATGAAGTAACATGTTAATTATTCTCAGTAGCTTCAGTAAAGCAGTAGCAGCCTCTGTTCGTAGATAACCTCAGATCAAGTTTTATTAAATAACTTTAATAGAATTTGACAATGTTAAATGCCAACCAGTCCCTGAGTTAAAAATTTCAAGAAGCTGCTGATTTAAGATAGCGTAAAGCGGTCACTAGACCGATCTTAAAGTAACCTGTGTACATTAAAATATTTTATCAAGGCAAAAAGAAATTGCTATAAATCTCTATTAACTTATATATTACCTACGCACTTTTGTAAATAAACCTACCACACGCTCAGCCTAAGTAGCAGCCCGTTTATACGAAACGATACAGTCAACTTCATGACATAGCAATTTGCCTACGGGTAAAGATAGCGTAATCGGGAACAATGTAAAGACGCGGCTTTTATTAGTACCAAAGGCCACTCGTTGTATCCAAGCATGTCTATTATAAATCCCGAGTCAAAAGTTAACCATTAGCCTGATAATTAGCAAGCTGCTGTTGCCCGTTCAACGTAGGCTTTGTTTGTTTTAAAGCCGATGCAAGAACCAGTTAACAGGCTTGTAACCGCTCTTGAATAGGGTGAAATAGCTTTATTAAACTTATATACGCATTATAAACTACGTTTTTTTACAAAATTTCCGTCCAATATTTGTACACAAATGTAATTTAAAGATGATATACATTTAACATTTTAATGATTTTTATAGTTGTAATTTTTTTTTTGGTGGTTTTGTTTTTATTTCTTTATTAGAAAGAAAGAAAGAAAGAAAGAAAGAAAATATATTTATTTGACACAGACAAGAAAAGACACATATTAGGTTTATCAACAGTTCTTGGTATGGGTATTATCAATCTTTCTCACAACTCAAGCTAATATAAGTATGTAATTATCACAGAATATCTGTCCTTTTTTTTTTTACGTGGGAAATGCATTACGCATACGCACCCGCCCGGGCTAGGCGGGGGTTATGTCGGACTCTCTGACCGCACTCAAAGCGCGGCCAGCATACCGACTAAAACTCACGGTGTTCCTCCAGACGGCCAGAGTGTCGGGGTCACGGGAGTCGCTTGCGCATTCATCCGCGACCCCGACGGGCCATGGCCCGCTTACCGCGAGCGGGCCCCGTCCGATTTAGGGGCCTAGCCCCCTCTCCTTCGAGAGGTGCGTGCGGAACACGCGCACTGCCGTCTCGGGCCCGTGCTGTTCGGGCGGCGACTGCCCGATCGCCGCCCGCAGGCCAACTCGGCCGCAGAGGATAGGGAGAACGGCGCATCGCAATACCGACACTCCTCTTCCCCTGCGGCCCCACCGCGTCCGCAATCTGGCGGTTGCGGCCCCGCCGAGGCCGCGGAAGGTAGGGAGAGCGGCGCACCGTTATACCGGCACTCCTCTCCCGCCGCGGCCCCGCCACTCCTCAGCCGCAGTGTCGCCGAAGCAACACTGCAGCCCGACCCAGTTGCGGTGCCGCCCAAACAGCACCGCAACCCACCAGAGCCGCTCCATCGTGGGCTTACCGGCAAAGCCCAGAGGAGCGGCGCCTCCTTGGGGTTCCTCTTGGTTCACCGTGGTCCTTGGTAACCACGGCTACTAAGACCCTTCGCCGCGACAAGGCGAGAACCCCGTTGGGGGGGAGAATATCTGTCCTGTGGTAATTATCTTCTAAGTAACTTAACTCTTACCTTGTCGTTCAATATGACTGGGAAATGCATTTACTTTTTTTACTTTTTTTTTAATTTTAATTAAAATACGTAGTCAAATTACTATACTAGATGAAACTAAATAATTGAAATCCTCTATTTTCGTTTCTTTTCTTTTTTTAAATTTTAGTTATTAAATTAATTGGTTGTTTTGTAATAATTACTTTGTATGGTTCTTTGGTTGCGTTGATGTGTTAAAATTGTTAACTCATACAAAAAAACTGTAATTATCTGGCGATTGAAAAGAGTGGCGTGAGTTTCTTGCCAGTTCTTCTCTCAGCTCTACTTCGTCAGCGAACTCGCTGTAGGTTAATTAGCTGACTTCATGTAATTTTGACTTTTCACAAGCATCATACTTTATGATCAAAATGAAATAAATACTTTGACTTTGACTTTGACTTTAGTATTCGGAGACCGCGCACGGCATAAAGTTCACAAATACGGTGGATAGTCTGTTATTATTTTGACATACTTATACAATAGTATTGTGTGTGCTTAGTAATTTGTTATTGTAGCTGTTATAGATCTAGACAAGAAAAAAATCAGAAAAGGATTGATTGTCTCTACGTCACCCAATGGTAGACTGGTAGCCAATGCCTCAGGCATTAAGTTCGCCTTTACATGTATGTGTATAAAGTTTTAAATAAAATAAGATAAAAAATAAAAAGACAGGTGTACGTTGCTTTGAGTCGAGTTAAAACCTTGGAAGGAATAGCGTTGCCTGACTAAGATTAAAACAATTTATTGAGTAGGCCAGACGACGTAAGAGCGTTGCTAGAGATGACGCGATTACGCAACTTAAATTTAGTGTCAAATTGACGCATCAGCATGCCTAGTAGGTAATGGTATTGCTATATAAAACTTCAATCTTAATAGGTATTACTTTTGTACAAACTGAACATTTTGCCATATTAAACCGTATGAAGTAAGCCCAACATAACTGATTTAAATCGTTGAGGAATTCCCTCGACTGTCTATGGTCTCCATTGTTAGACCTGTAATGGCGCGTATAACTTATATGGGTGCAAAAATATCATCAATAGAATTGAATTGAGTCCAAAAACCAAAGTAAGTAATGTAAATCGTTTAGGAGTTCCCTCGACTGTCTTTCGGCTCCATCATCAGATCGACTCCAAACCTTCATTAAATAGTAGTGCCTTAAAATACTTAATGAAAAAATAACAAATGCACTAATCGCCACTACGATATTCGAAGGTTCCCCTCGATTTCTCTAGGATGCAATCATGAGATAAAGTAGAATTAAAATAATTGAAGGAGTACATTGAAATATATTTGTGTCCTATTGACTTAAGTTATAATTGTGTACATCCTTTGTTGGAGATCCTTAAATATAAATAAATAAATAAATTATGAAACCTCCTCGTTTTTTTTAAGTCGGTTAAAAATATACATAAAATTTTTCATTAAATTTCATGATATATTATATTAAATTTAATATACATAATAATCTTAGAAGTGCATTAATTATAAATTTGAAACATTAGAATTTATTTGGTGTTTAAAAGCATTTTGACTTAATACCTTGAAAATGGTAAAAAGTGGAAGAAAATCATAGTAGGATGAAACCCATTGGAAACGTAAGATAACATGATAAAAATGAAAGGAAAAGTAAATTACGGGCGATCTGAGTTCAGGAAGAAGGAGAGGACGTTTAAGGGTTAAATTCGATTTATCTGAATTGCTGGCAAAACTACAAGTCCTATGGAAAAAGTTAAATGGCAAAGTTGTAGGTAATAAAAAGGTTTACAAATTTTGTATTCACACTTTTTTTACATAACCTCAAAATTTATGTGGAAAATTCAAATAACCAAGTTTTTGTATTTTTATTTTTATCTTTTGAATATTTTTTTATTACTAATTTTGGTGGAAACTTACCTTTGTATGTTCCAAATATACGGTAATTTTTTTCAATTTAAATATTTTTTTTTACCTAGTTTTGACTAAATATCGAAAAAGCACCCTAATTTTCAATCGGAAAAATTTACGTGAAAATTTCGACTTTTCAAAAAAAGTTGTTACCCTTTTTTTTCGTTAAATTACTTTGCGATGGTGTAAAAAAAATATACACTACTATGGTAAATTTTCTTAGGAAATGCAAAAATTGAAAAAAAATCTTTTCACAAAATTATCTACCCTGGACTATACTAGGTATGTCTATCCGACGTGATTATTATGCGCTTTGCAAAGCTGGGGATTTGGTGAATTAAAACCTAATACTGTTCTACGGTAAAAATTTGTCGAAATGGTCCAGTGGTCCATATTTATTTTTATGCTGTAGACATTGCTATGAGCACTAAAAGAACGCTCCACCGCAGCAGAAGTGCAAGGTGCAGTTAAAATTCGGATCGCGACTTTGCTTAATGCAGTGGAACCACAAATACCATTCCGCCGTGTTGTTGCACATATATGCGCTTATATTTGCCCACAGAAATCTACGACTCCAAAAACCTACCTTGCCCAATATCTTGCTAAGTTGGTCATAACATTTACTCCCATACTTTTGCCTACTTTATAAATAAATTCTATGGAGTCGACTTTCTGATCTTTGTCAAGTTCACTTCCTTGAACTGTAGGGTCTAACAATGCCGCCAAGTGAATGGTTTTTAAACACATTTTAATTTTCTTAGCAATATTTCTCATAAGTTGTTCTTTCTTATTATTTTCCATTAAAGTTAAATCTGGTAAAATAAACAGTAATATGGATTTCGTATTTTTAAGTGTCATGAATATATTGTGAATACTATTTTCATTTGATTCTAATTTAAATATTGCGTCAGTATTGGTTTAAAAATAATTTGCATTGCCGCATCATCTCCAAAAAAACTGTGACCTAGAAGCGCCGATTTTTCCTCTGCAGGTAATAAATGTGGCATTTTCATGCACTGCCAAAATCTTTATGGCAACCTTTGTGTTTTCTACGCTTTTAAAACTTACGTAACAACTGCCCTTCGTATATCGCACGGTAACTTTAAGCTTTTACCAGTGTTATTTTCCTTTGCAATTTTCGCAAGTTAAGATGTTAAAACTTATCTTCTTTGGTTTTAATAAAGTTTGTGTTCATTTTCTTACAAGCATATATTACTTCTATTTTAATTATGTCTTTTTATAGCAAATGGAAATTATGTGCCGCACAATCAAGGCAATTAACATTTGGATATACGTCAATTATTAGTCGAAAAGCTCTTTGTACGTTACTTTCATTGTCTCCAAAAATCGTCGCAAGCTTGTTTGAACCATATTCCGACAAAACATTGAAAATTTGACCTGAGTGTCGATTTTCTGGCGTTTATGGTTTTTGAAATTATTCCTATAAATTTTATACCATGCGAAAGCGTGTGTGTATGTATTTGTTACCACGCAGCGCCAATGTCGATAAAAAATAGTATCTAGATAGATTGGGTACTGGAGACGGACATAGGCTACTTTTCATCCCGAAAATAGTCTGGTTTCCGAGGGAGACAATACACATTTTAGGCGCGGGGTGGAGCGCAGCTAAATATTAATAATTCCTTGATTACGGCAGTTTCACCAACCATCTAATATTAAGTGCAAAACATGTTTGCGATAGTGAATCTTCTTTCAAATCCCGGTGCATATGTATAAGTTTTACCCAAAAGGCTGTAGTTGATTGAAAAATTTTATCCAAAGGGGGTGTTTAACAATTGACAGAGGTGTGTCCGATACATATTGGCCAGTAGAGAATGTAGGTTTTCTTACCACTTTCCGATAAATGTGTATCTTAGACGAAGGCGCACTAGTCTCAAGTGACAAATTCGTGTCAGATTCTGGCCTTAAATATTCTAAATTGGTGAGTTATTGCAACGACGCCCTGCCCCCGCGCATTCATAGCCCTTCCGTTGCCGTTCGTCAAAATTTAACAGAATTAGTTTTCACCCGCTCAAATGGGTTATAACTGAGTGAAAATGGGTGATAACTGGGTTTTAACCCACTCGTAGGTTATTACCCCGGTGATTACCCATCACTAGCCTTTACCCTGCAATGGGACAGTAAATAGGCTGGTATTATTATATTTTATTATTACTGTTCTACGGTGAGGGACCACTAATATAGCAATTTCACAAATAAATGTTTATTTTTTATAATAAAATCCACATTTTGATTGATGCGTACATAAATGTAAATGGTTTCAGAAACTTATTAAACTTGACAAAGATCCCAGCTATTAAGTTGAAGAAACTAAGTATATCCTCATGGATAGTTATCCATAATAATAGCTTTTACTCTCATTTTATGTCATTCATAACTAGCACATTCTTTTGATTGCTAAGACTCAATGATTATATCATATTATATTATTATTTATTTCTAAAGCAAATTATTTCGGACAGTAAATCGGCGTGTTTACTTTTGTGTGCTTTGAAATGTTGTAGTACCTAAAATAATTTTTCATTGTTAACAATGATGTGTACCGTAGAAGGTACAAGTCACCGAGACTTCACAGAATAATGATCTTTAAATCACATTAATATTTGCCCCGTGTGAAGATCGAACTTATAACACTCGGTACGAACTTTGAAGTGAATAACAATACGCCAGACAAGTAAATCCGAAATTAAAAAGTTATCATAGTTACCTATGCGGCTTGGACAAGCCGGATATAACTTTTTAATTTAGTGTAAAAAATATTAGTTACTTTATGTCAATAAGTATTTTTTGTTCGTATTATATTCTCGTATAAACAAAATATCACTTACGGACTTGACACAAAATCTCGAACACTAAGCCGAAATTTACCTTATAAGCTATTCTTGCTTATATTGCAATATTGCCTGTAGGCATGACAGAGCCGGATGCGAGCTGCTAGTAATGTTTTCTATATGCACATTCAACCAAAATTCTTGCTACATTAACCATGTCACATAAAAGCTATAAAAACGATGAGGGCTTTCCATTTTTATACTTTGTGTAGTAGGGAAATACAACGTATTATTTCAGGTTTCTATAAACAGCAAAATATTTTGTAGCCAGTATGTGCAATGTAATATATATGTTACTTCTGACATAGGTACCTATTTACTTTTTAGGTTAACGTTTGGGCTATATTTTCAGTCTATAATAATAAAATACGATAACTGTGCGAATCGTAAACTAAGCGAATTGACATAACAGGTACAACTAGAGTATTTGTTCATGACACTTTAATGTGTATCACTTGTAGAAATACGAATAGGTATGTAAGACACTATTGAAATGCACATAATATTATCGCAAACATTCTTATTTTACGACTATTGTCCATTTGCCATCTATGACATTTCCCGATAGCTATTTAACTTATAGTAGTTTGTATATGTAAATCTATTTACAAAAATACAATGACCGTTTTAGAGTCAATTTTCACGGTGTCTCTTCGACACCCTCATTGCATACAGACAGTAGAAAACAATTCAAGGCGTATCTTCAACATTGTTGAAATCGTCACATGAGCATACATGTCGGATATAATAGTCATTCTTTGTATTCTCGAGACTGTGTCATCATAAGGAGATCAAAGTCTGTCTGTGATCTATTTTGGATGCGTTATGTTTACGTGGCTTACATACCAACATAAGCCTTTTTGAAAGGGAAACGTTTTCCATGGTTATCGTTTATGGCTTCGTGGCCGAATTAGTGAACGTAGAAGGCAATATTTAGTAAATGGGAATCACTGCTGGTCGATATCTGCTCTTCTTATATTAGATACCTAGTGGTAGAAATAGGGTGATTCCATATTTTTAGACTATGACCACACGTACACACAGTTTACATAATATGTGCTTACATTAACAAATAGAAAAAACATGAACAATTTAACCAATTAGATCCAAGTCGGGCTTTTAAATCATAATACTTATAAAATAGGGTGTCATTTATGATAGGAGATTTAAAGAGAAATAAGAAAGAAAGAAAGAAAGAAAGAAAGAAAAATAATTTATTAGCGTACAATGACAAAATACAAATAGCAACAAATACAAAATTTTATAAGTAGGTACAATTAACTTATAAGCTAGCAAAGGTAGTGTAATATTGCAAGCACGGTAGGTACATAGAAACGTTATATTGTACTGCTAATGGGCCTCAGCTCAGCATGGTGCTGCAAAAGTACAAGTACAATTGCAGCGCTGATTTTCAGCCGAAGCCTCGAGCGGCTAGAGGACAATAAAACAATTTGTAGATGTGATGGCATAATAATTCAATGTAAAATAAATAATTTATAGGATGTCATGCAGAAATAAAATTTAAATTAGCATAAAATAATTTAACTAGGTTAAATGTTGTATATTGCTTAATTAAACAACTTAGATATATTAAAACAAATTAGACAAATAATATGTAATAGATTTATTGTATAATAATGTCAAGCGATTTTGATATATTGTATAATTGTAATATAATAATAATTAGCCATAATGGAATAATAAAATAAAATATGTATAAGCTGTGCAATCAATTACATTAATAAGCATCCAATATCAATTAGTTAAGTGTCTATTCATTTACTCTGTTTCCTGTGCTGGAGATCTGTGAAAGAAGTTGTGAGAACTTTAATTTGATCTTGAAATTATTTACATTAGTAAGATTTCGCAGTGGGGGTGGCAGGTTATTCCAGCACTTAGTTGCGCTATATTTGAAACTACCACGGAAGGCCGTGGATTTATGCGGAGGGACACGAAGTGGGCACGATACTGATCTTTTAGGATATTTACTATTATCACTCATCCAAACTAGCTTCGTATATAAGTACGTAGGAGCTTTGTTTTTTATAAGTCCAAACAGAAGCGTAGCTAAATGCATATCTCGGCGTAGATTCTTTTCAGTATTTTGTGATTATTGAGAAAAAGCGTCACGTGGCTACGGGGTGGTATGTCGTAACAATAGCGAGCACACGCATTCTGCACTCGTTGGATGAGACCAGCAGTTTTGGCCAGGAGTCTCGGCCCATAGGCTGCATCTAAGTAATTTAATTTCGATAGCATCAAAGATTCTACTAGTTGTTCGCGGAGTGGTATCGATAAGTGTCTACGCAACTTGTATAGAATTTTTAAGTGGTAAAAACAGTTTCTAACTAAGTTTGCTATATGTTGTTCAAAGCGAAGGTCTTCGTCCATCAACAGACCCAGATTACGAACCATGTCGACACGAGCGACACTCACATTATTAATTGAAATAAGTGGATTCTGATTAGCGATGTTCAGCCGTTGATTTTTGGACCCAAGAAGCAAGTATTTAGTTTTGGTCTCGTTTAAGACCAATGAGTTGCGCTGAGCCCATTATGTCTTAAATCTTCGTTAATTTTGTCCACTGCGACCCCAGTATCTGTTGGCCTAAAATGGTAATAGATTTGGACATCGTCAGCATAAATATGGAACTTGCAGTGTTTGATCTCTTTTACGATATCAGCCGTATATAAGATAAATAACAGAGGTCCAATCACGGAGCCCTGCGGCACCCCTCTGCCGACAGCTGCAGTTGCAGAGCGTAAGACAGTACCATCAGAATTACGAAGCTCAACCAACTGGGAGCGATTTCTGAGGTATGAGTCGAACCAAGTGACTGTATTGCTGTCAAAGCCGAGGTACGAAAGTTTGGATAGAAGCAAATGGACATTTAGACAGTCAAAAGCCCTCGAGAAGTCTAGTAGAACGAGGATTGTTCCTTGGCCATCATCCTGTGCTGTCAACACGTTATCCATTACGTCGAGAATAAATGGCACTTAAAATTAATTTTGGATAATACAAATTTGAGCTATTGCTTTTTGACGCCTGCTTCATATATATTAGCTAAATGTAAACCAACATTAGCCGAGAACACGAATGGATGTTTAGGCTAAGCGAACGTCAGCGATTGCTGAGTGTTGGCTTACTACAAGCCATAATGTTTCTCGCATTGGCACTGGTCTGTCCTGTCGGTTTATTTAGCAAATATATGGCAAAGCCTTAGCCGTGGTTTCGCCATTGTTTATTAAGATTCTTGTCAATCTTTTATTTTTTAATTTGTAGGTATTTGATGTAATGTAAGACTGTACTGTTATTCAAATTGTTTTGTCATTTATTTTGCCTGTAAACTAAGTACGGCTTACATTGACGTTAATTACATTTTGTGGCTCTTTTAACAGGTACATTTACATCATTGTCATAAAATTCATAAAAGATTAATGTGTGTATACTAATAAAGATCCTGTCTGACACCATATTATTAATAACATATTTTAGCTAGGCCTCGTATTTTAAAATTTTATGTAAATTTGGGGAACTTTTACATGATTTTATATTAATTTGATAAGTGATACATTATCTAAATGGATACTATTACATGTCGTTTAACCCGTAACAAACATATTAATTTTATAATAATTTTTGCTTTATATTTAATCAGACTTGTTTTGGCGAATGTTTTGATAACTCAAAGATATCGTGCCGTTACTTTCGACATACGACTTTATAATAGTCTTATAGACAACCGTAGGATGTTATTACAGTAAAATTTGGCACAATAAATTTGACACGTCATAAATATTTAATCTTTTAAAAGCTGAGTCAGAGAATCCTGTTGAAAGTCTCACTTGATACGGCTGCGGAAATACATATCAGTTTCACTTTTCCCTCATCTATAAATGGTAATATTCGTATCACGATCGAGGTCGCGCGTGCTGACTGTCTCGGCATGTGTGCAAACTGTTTTTCTCACTGGCTACTGAAAAATAATGTTTTATTTGGCATACACTATATAGGTATTATAAAAAAAATATTGATCTCACGACTGGATCGCATATAATGGAGTAATTTTATTGTTTTACTCGCATTTATACAGTGTAGAATTGATATCAAATATTTAGATTAACACCGTGGTAGGATCAAAATGTTTCTCGAAATAACCAAAACACACATTTTAATAAATTACATAAAAATTTAATACTTACTAATATGCTGTAAATAAATATGGTTCTTTAAAACTTTTATCAAAATAATAATAATATAGAGCATAAACTCATCAAAGAATAGTTATGTCCGTGATATAATTGTGAAACTATAAACCAACCTCCAAAGATAAGTTGTTATAAAAGATACTTAATGAATGCTATCGCCATGTCTGTTCTATTCAGTATCTAAATGGCTGTTATTCAAACAGTAAGAACTGAATGTGTAATAAACGACAGGAAGAGGACTAAGCTTTACGAGTCTACATGTACGTCCAATCGGCAGTTAAATTACTTTAACCGCATATTGAAATAGAGATGAAAATTGAAACGGCGCGGATATTAGCACTGAATGTTTAAGTACTGCATTAATTAGTGGTGTAGTACTTTAATCTCTTATTAATTACTACATAAGTACGAAGGAGCACCGCGCTACATTGCCATGCTTTGGAAGCCGAGACAAGAAACAAAATTTCCATAAATAGGCCATATATCACACTGCTACTGTACTGGATACTTTATGTTTACGCGCCGATTTCTTCAGTCTCGTAAATCCATACTTAATATGCAAAATGCGAAAGTAACTCTGTCTGTCTGTATGTTAAGCTTTTACGACTAACCCCCAGTTTCTGAAAGGCTGATCAACGAAAAATTAACTAATCACCTGGTAAATCTTATGTAAAGTACCTAAAAGCATGCGAAAAGCATGGGTAATTAGTTTAATTTGATCTAATTAGTTACTAATTAGATCAAATCTAATCAGAAACTGGGGGTAAACTACTGAATCGATAAA
This sequence comes from Parascotia fuliginaria, assembly GCA_963082885.1. NCBI lineage: Eukaryota > Metazoa > Arthropoda > Insecta > Lepidoptera > Erebidae > Parascotia > Parascotia fuliginaria. Next base: position 10,142,136 of record OY720181.1, on the reverse strand, counting down.
ATAATAAAATAATTTTAGAAAAAAATGAAAACCGACTTCAAACAATACCTGCATGTTCAATCCTTAACTAAAAAGTAGAAAATAATATTTTAATTACTTCATAGCAAAGAACATTAAAGGGGAATCAACGCAATCCTTGATACCTATAATACTTTACTATTTATAGTTTTAATCAGTTATTTTAGAGTCGGTGCCAGCCAAGAAGGATCTTTAATTCTGGCTTTGCAACAAACTTTTGAAATGCAAGGTGCGGAATGGCACGCGTGGAGGATATGCCTGAGTGCACTACACGAACGCGGTCATACGCGTGAAGGCAGACATCATTGATAGTTGTGTTCAGATATACATAAAAAATTTGACGCGCACTTATCAGATTCCGTTCGATTTCTTGTATTAAATCTATATTTTTATTCATATTATTAATAGATTAATCAAGTAGGTTATTTTTGCTAGTAGGTAGATTATTTTTATGAAGGTCATTATGATCCTTCTTGGCTGGCACCGACTCCAAAATAACTGATTAAAACTATAAATAGTAAAGTATTATAGGTATCAAGGATTGCGTTGATTCCCCTTTAATGTTCTTTGCTATGAAGTATTTAAAATATTATTTTCTACTTTTTAGTTAAGGATTGAACATGCAGGTATTGTTTGAAGTCGGTTTTCATTTTTTTCTAAAATTATTTTATTTAAAAACTTTTAGTGGGAATTAATTGTGTATAAATATATTCAATATGGATAGACCTACTAAACGTTCTGCGCAAATGAGACAGCGCCGCGCCGTTTGAAAGAAAGTAGAGACGAGGGGTAAGATTGTAAATAGAGATATAAGGTCCTTGTCAACACTTTCTCGATCGCTTGGCTTAACGACTACCAAATTATAGTGATAACCATAGTCTAACTGCTTCTAAAGAATGAAGACGCTGAAAATGAAACGACACAAATGGTCACTCATCCAGGGCCACTTCGTTTCTAACAAAAAATGAATTTTGAAAATCACTTCGCACTTGTAGCATGGATATGTCAATGTCAGAAAATTCGTCGCAAAAGACATCGACGTGTTGCTTTACACGTCTTCAATTCTTGCATACGTTTTGTTACAAAATATAAAATTAAAGCCAAACCACTAAACCATTCTTTATAAAAAAACATGGGACCCCATTTCGGAGTATACTCTTTCAAATAAAAGAAGAATTTTCCAAATTGGTTTATAAATGACCGAGTTTTGTTGTAACAAACATACAACCACTGAACCATTTCTTATAATAAAAAAATGGGACCAATTTCAAAGTATACCCTCTCAAATAAAAAAAATATTTTTCAAATCGGTTCATAAATGACCGAGATATGAGGTAACAAACATACAAAAAAAAAAAAAAAAAACCATACGACCCGAATTGATAACCTCCTCCTTTTTGAAGTCGGTTAAAAATGAAAGAGATGAAAGTTTGTATGAAAAATCGTCAATGTATAAACAGAGGCATGTTCATGATTAGAAAAAATATATTATGTGATAACCGACATTCACGTGAGCGGAACTGCGGGCAACAGCTAGTAACTAATAATTCTATCATGTTTTTGTATATGTGTAAAATGAATAACAAAATATAACTCATGTTTTCAGCTTTATTTATTATTTAATACGGGTATTGCTAAGTTTAAATTATCCTGAACACGTCCAACGTTCATTTTATTTTCACATTCTATAATGGTATACACTGCACAAAAGGAGCATGTTCTTACTTACTCATGTTTATTTCTGTCACCGGCAATACTTCGACTTGACAGCTATTATCAGGGGAATTTCGTGTACATTATAATTATATTAGACCTGAATAATAATAATTGAGATACACGACGACGTACGCATCGTGTGCAAATATTTAAATAAGTATTTGCAGGCATAATAGGCATAAGTATTGTAGGCAGTAATATTGTTTTCCATGTACCTCATTACATAAAAAAATAGAAAAAGATCGAATCAATGCGTCACACACAAACCATAAAGGTTTATATAACATTTCTGTTAAAAAATATTGTTAATAAATAAAAAAAACGTCATTCTGCTGAATTGCAAAAATATATTTTCATTCAATAGCCAGTTTTCTAAAAGTTACCTATGCATAAATGCAATGTTTCCATCATTTAATAATATATTTATTGTAAAATGAATTCCTTGGACAATTCTATTCTCCGACAACTGCTTTCCTCTTTTTCTGATCAATGTTTGTCTTGCTTTCTACAAATACGTATTTGTGTCATTTTTTGGTTTCGACACTAAATTTTGCACAGTTACTTAGATGTGTGTTTGTTTCGAACAAATTTCTCATTTAATATTTATTCCAATCGTTTTTGTAAACATAAAATATAGTTTAACTTAATCATCTTGAAATGACTCTACACAAATTAATTAGATGAATATGAAAATTATAATCGAGTTTATTGAAAGTTTTGCAATAAGTGTGCAAAATTTTAATAACACAAATCTAAAAAAATAATATTTTGTAGGGCGGGGTGAAGAGAAAGTGCAGTTAATGTCAGAAGACAGTTATTTATGTACAACATTATTGCACGGTGTATCACATGCGCAAGTCAACCAGTATGTTGTATCTTTACGTTGTCTTATCCAAGTAGGTTTCAAACACACACTCAAAACGTACTTATTAATAATGTAATGTGTTATTTTACCACTTTAGTAGTGGTAACCTGAAACTGAAGGCGACAATATATTTATTATTCAAGTCTCTAGGTATGTGCCCTTGCACCTTAGCACTTTTCCATTTTTATTAGTGCTAAGTTGCATAGGGTACATATAGACTTTTCTTTAAAAACTAGAGAACCAGCTCTACTCAGTAGAAAATCACAGACATATCATCACGTAATTACCTACCTTATTGTAGGTAGAGTGAAGTTGTTCCTGCTGTTGAGTGGCTTCCCTTAAAGAAAGCGCTATATTATAGATTGTTCCTTTGGCTATATACCAGTATATTAATATAGTGATTTTTTTTTGTACCTACATAATTATTAGCGCAGCGGGAGCAGCAGGAGGTAGCCCTAGAGGCATTGGCATACCTACTGTGCTTCTGGCCCTTGCAAGATCCATGAGGAATGGTTAACTGTTAAAATATCATGAACCGACTGCTCGCCGGTCACTATGGGCAATAAAAATAATACGTCACGATGATTTCTTTATTATGACTTTCTTAACACTAATATTTTCGAGAACGACATAATTATTGAATGGATAATTTTCCTACAACATAATTATTATTTATTAAAATAAGCGTATTTAAATATTTATTTTATAAAAAACTGGGTATGGTCTATATAATATTTCAGTTTTTTTATTAAGTGTGTTCATGAAAACGCAACCCAGCCAAGTGAGACTTCCGATCTGTACACTTTATCTTAATCCCCTGCGGCCTACATAAATTTATCATTTTATAGCTAATAATAATGCGTGTCTCGTACGGTATCATACTCATTAATATCTCTTAATATGCCTATTTTTATTCCAGGTAAGTTAAACGATGTTGAAGCGGCTAAACTCACGATCTACGTCAGGTACACTAATAACCTGGAATACTTTCTTGTAAGTTACAAACCTTTTTTACATTTTTTTATTTTTTTTTATTTAGTTACTTACGGTTTCTTATTGAATTTGATTATGCCTTTGTTAATGTATTCGTCTTATCTTTAAAATAACAACGCAGCTGCTCTTAGAATCAAGTTAAAAAAAATTACACGATTGCGGTGTAAAAGTTAATGTTATAAATTAATTGCATATTTCTTACGTAAAGTTAGAGTGTGCGTGACATCATAATTATCTACAAATTAATTACGTCGTTTAAGCGCAATTACAACAAGCTAGGTACTCAACTGCTCGTTAAATTGTTTGTCACGATTACAGCCTGAGATATATTATCTATAGTGCGATATTAACGGGTACTTGCGATTCTCACGCTTTGTATTATAGAGTAGCGAGTATCTTTTCCTGCGGCTGGACTGAGGCTTTTATCCAAGTAACGCGCACCGTTATACTTCGGACACTAACACACTGAGCTAGACAAATTCACTCCACTTTCCATTTTTCACAGGTCATTTTCTTATACACGCAGACGATATGAGTGCAGGTGGTTCGCGGAACAAAATGTAGAACGCCAAGGCTGAATACCACATCACCCACTTTTGACTCGTTATAAACCTCGTTTATACAAAATATACCTTCGCAAGTCGCGTAATATAACATTCTTCAAAACTCTGCATACACACACTTGCCTACTTACGAGAACTGCTGTTTGAAAACCGAAGCAGTCAGGGCTGTGATTGTTGGAACTTAAATAAAATGATTTTTATTCAAAAGCGAAGTAATATGCTCTGAGGAAATAACAACGGAGTTGGAGATATTTATTGACAGTTTCGACATCAGTCAGTTCGCCGCCTGTGTACTTGCTCGAATAATGGCCTTTTTATTGCTTTAGTACTAAAGTCAAATGGTGCATTCTCGCGTTTCTTACCATATTAGGTTTTGAATCGATGGAATCTAAAGCTTGTGTGATAATGGTGAGTCCGATTGTCGACGGATACACTAATCTGCGCTCCTCGAGATGACACCTAAATAAAAGAAAGCATGGGATGTCGCCCGGCACACGCACTTTACGTGCACAAGCGACGTTAGGGTAGTCATTATGGAAATCAATATGTTAATTTCGTCCATATTAAATTGCAATTATTGGTTTTAAATACCTATATGACTCGATTTTTAATTAAAAACTAGAATTTTATCGTTGATTTTTATTTGTTTAATTAAGATATTAATTACACCTTGTTACACGTAATGGATATTGAATGCTAAAAAATTGTATGAGCACTCGATATTTAAAATAAATAATATTAGTATTCAAGTAAGATAATTGAGATAAATCTACTAACCCATTTATTATCGATATTGAAAATAATTAAATCCAAAATATGAGACGTCGGCATCGTAAAGATTTGGCATCATTAATAAACTTTGTTAACATCTCTTTCCGAGGCATCTTTATTAAAGTTTTATTTGCAGAACAATTATTATTGATCAACCGGCAACAATGTACACAATGTAAACACCATTCATTACGTCAATTAACGGTAGGCCTTCACACATTATTTATATTTTAAGTTAAACTGGAATAAATGTACTCCTGTCGGTATTTACGCGTTAAATTTTATTCTCACTTTATACTCGTATTCTCACAAGTAAACCGACATGAAATTACAAGGCATATTATTATTATTTACTTTTTGTTATATGAATAGTGACATCGCTTACATTACAGTAGTTAGTGTGCTAAAATGGTATATCTTTTATTAACACCTAAACATAGAAAATTGGAGCTATTTTTTATTTCAATGTAAATCAAACTTGTTTCTTTCGAAAGGTAATTTATCACGTCAAAAACATTACGTTGGAATTATAACTGGACCCTTTTAGGGGACCAGACCGGAATAACTCTTACAATGTACCCTTATAAATAAAATGCATGCCATGGTTATATTGGTACAAGTATTTTATGTTCGAATGCCGTAATAATTAAATTTGTCGGTTCTTGTATGTTTACACACACATGACGGTTTAGAGTAACATTATAGTGTATATATTAGACATTAAATATAATTAGAGAACATTAACTCTAAAAACGTACGTGACCAATACACATTATATTACAACGGATAAACACATTTAGTTTTCCAGGATGCCCGACTAGTTTTGAACTTAACAGAGGTCCTTACTCCTTAGAGTGGTGTAAACAGTGTCGAAATGTTCCAAAGTAATTTACATACATCCTCTAATTAAAATGTTATTTACCTTAATATATGGATTTTAATTATAATATTAGGTATTTGCGTATATTTAGCTTCATACCCAACAAAAATACAGTTTTTTTTTAGAGATTGCCTATGATTACATGGCTTAATACAAATTAATATGCTTTGAACTTTTATTTGATCCACATCCAAATACATATTTTGAGCAAGCGTGGCCGTGGCGATTAATGCTCATACCTTCTCTGTATGATAAGAGACCTTCCTCTGCAGTAGGAATAACAACAGACTGGTATGATCATGATGAAAATATTTTCATATTCTAGTTTAATTTCCAATTTTCCAACAAAATGTTTCTTATTTTTTATACGTAATATAATTAAAAAAACCGGGCAAGTTTAATTTGGACTCGCGCACAAAGGGTTCCGTACCATTATGTATAAAAACGGCAAAAATACATGTTTGTTGTATGTGAGCCCCTCATACATATTTGTTATATTTTAATTATATTATTTATTTGTATATTAAATATATAATTAAATATTCGGTAAATTTTTCAAGCGTCTACTTGTTGCCGTTATCAATATCGAGCAAAAAAATTAAGTTTGTTTGTTGTATGTTTTAGTATTTTTGTTATAGCGGCAACAGAAATACATCATCTGCGAAAACTTCAACTGCCTAATTCAGATAGGTTCATGAGATACAGCCTGGTGACAGACGGACAGACAGACAGTGAAGTCTTAATAATGGGGTCCCCTTTTACCCTTTTGGGTACGGAACCCTAATAAAGGTATTCGGATTTTTTATTTACTTGCTTGCCAGAGGACCATATTTCATGATTCTGGGTCGTCAGGAAACTTCCATTTTTACAACGAAATTCCAAATCAAAACCTATTCGTAGATCTGTCCTCATGATAATAATAATAATAATAATAATATTTATTATTATTATTATTATTATTATGATTATCCACCAGCAACTTGCTTTGCGATACAAACTTGTGGACATCGAAGTGCCGTACTACAGATATAACCCCGAGCCGGTTCTCGAGAATGGTCGTGCGACATTGTACTGGGATCGCTCCATCATCACAGACAGGACTATTATAGCAAACAAGCCTGATATCGTGGTGGTGGATCGTTCCGAGCGCCTTGCAATGATAGTCGATATTACTGTCCTTCATGACGAGAACCTCATGAAAGCTGAGAAAGACAAACAGATAAAATATCTCGACTTAGCTCATGAGATTGTCGACATGTGGGATGTGGATTCAGCTGTCATTGTACCGATAGTTGTTACTGTAAATGGCTTAATAGCAAAGAGCCTCGACCAACACCTAAAGAGGCTCGCATTAGGTGGATGGGTCAAGAGCCAGATTCAGAAGGCAGTGCTGCTTGACACGGCACGTATTGTGAGGAGGTTCCTATCTCTGGAAACCTAACCGCCGGTAGCTTGGACTCTAGTCTCGATACCGGTGGTAAACTATTTTTTATATTTTTAAATGTATATTTTTCACTTTATATAAATATGTATTTAAAAATTTAAATAATATGAAATGATGTAAATAAAGGGAATAATAATATTCTACCACATTCACACAACGCCATCTAGCCCCAAATTAAGCAATTATATGATTATTATGATGGATGAACTATTAACACATTAGTTAGTACAGAAGCATTGGTGCGCAAATCACCTTGCCCGTTTTTTACTAAAAGCTAGATAATCTCATATAAATATCAGTTTAATTTACTATTTAGTCTACAATGAAGTCAAATTAACTTCTGCTTCCTCAGGTCAAGTCAAATTAACTGCACAATTTATTTTACAAACAGTAGTCGTAAGTCTTGGGGCAAAAGCTCACAAATCAACTAATTATATATAATAAGCTGGACCTTTTTTTACAAATGTGTTTTTTATCGAAGTTGGCTAATTAGGAACGAATTAATGAATTCCTTTTCTATGTAGAAACACTTCACTTTTTATTTGATCCATTTTAATGAACAATAAAATTAACTGTTCGACCACACTCAGTTACATTTTATTAACAATAATATCGATGATTTTAAAATATTCAAATGGTAGTCGTATATAAAAGCAATAATACTAAAAGACCAAATATGTTTGTCATTTAGAACCGGTGAAGGACATTAAATATCCTTTTTACTGTTAACCACTAAACATCTAATAAAGATCGGCTTAGTATTTGCAATAACATTATTATGCTTTCACACCATATCGGTGTTTTTATTGAATCTAACCTCGTTAACCCAAATCAATGGATTATTAACTATGTCATGAGTAACATCATTATGATAATAGTACCAAGAAGCAGAAGAAGAAGAAGAAGGACGAAGAACTATATCAAATATTGGTTGTAGGTACTTATGCTGCTGCTTTAATAACACAATGCTGATATTCAGATCAAAAGTAATTAATTAGGTACCTATTACATCGAGAAATCCATGGTATCAATCAATCGTTGACGCTTGTTAAACTTAAACTAATAGGTATACCTGATGAAACCAAGCCCGAATTTACTTCGGTTACAAGCGCGTGTTATATTGTATGTACAATGTGACTTACGATATACTTTTCTAGAAAATACTCACGCTGTTAAATTATTAGATCGAATCGAAAATTATTTAATTTTCGAGAACTGAACATTTGTTCAGTTTTATTTTCTAAATTTTTATTTGAATCCAAGGTCAAAGGACGCATGTGGTTACCTGTAAATGTTTTTTAACAGTATTTTAAAGTTCCAAAGTGCTAATTAACAAACCAAGCATGGTGGTAAGTGAACTAAAACTTGCCAAACTTTTTACCTCTGTGCTTAATACCTTTCTAATGTAAAAAATGGCAATATCCTGGACGCATAAAAACACCAACGTCGAGGTTCTGCGACGAGTCGGTCAAAAACGCAAGCTTTGCAGATCATCAAACAGCGCAAAGTTGCATACCTAGGTTGCGGAACATCCGTGAATTGTCTAAGATTCAAGCGCCGCCGAGCTGTTTCGCTTTGCAAAGGACAGCGACAAATATACAGAGCGCTGCCTGCCCATCCCCACTAGTGGGAGAGGCACCATGAAGAAGAAAAATAATGTAAAAAACCAATGCGTGCATACAAAACAAAATCATCTACGACATAATTATTATTATCTCGTTCCGTCAATCATCAAACTATGGTACTTTATTATCAATTAAATATCTATATACGCTGTTATTATAATATAATTTAATAGATGAGCGTCATTTGCTGCGATGTACCGTTTTGGTCCTGAGTACAAAATTATGTACCGCTAAAAGTGCAAGTCAATAATTACAGTTGATCTAAATGTAGGTATATTTACTACTTATTCTAAGGCTTTACGTCTAGGTAGAATGGTGGAATAGCATTGTTTAAATGTAGATAAAACCGCAAATATTTAAGAGAAATTCGCTTTAAACTGTGTTACTTCATATACACAGCTGAAGCTGTGTATATGAAGTAACACAGTTTGAAAACAGGAACGTGTCACACCCTTATTTCTTTACTAGTACCTACGCCCTTTATTGCATATTGCGTTTACGTGGTTACCACCGCATTACCATATTCTGCCGCATAGTACTAGTGTAAACCGTGCGCTACTCTGCTTTGTTTTGATGCATACTTTAAAGGCTGGCGCATACTACAGTGGCCGCATCGCATCGTGTAACAAAAATCATCCTTTCCACCTTCTTACATTTTATAATATGAAGTATCGCACACTGCAGGCGGGCCCCACCGGGCCGCATTGCAACGCACTGGCAAGGACGCGCCTTTTATGTGCTTTGACGCAATATTGCAACGCGTTGCGGTGCGGCCTGTCGATGCCGACGTATGCACTAGCCTTAACTGTGTAGTGATCGTTAAAAACACAAACTTCAAGATTGTCAATATGTGTGATACTTCTAGCATTGTCAGTTCTACAATGTTAACTATTTTATACCGATAAAACTTTTAAGGAGTGATTGGATTTTATCGGTCCGTCCGTTGTTAACAGGGGAACAAATAGAAGTTTTTCCCATCTGTCATCCTAGAGGGACAAACCAGGAGGATAGATGGGCATAATCCGTATTTTTGTGCATGATTTTATGACATTTGCTTTGACTTTAAATGCGCATAGCTGAAGTCATTTACACTGTAATTGTGTTGTTCATTGAGAAAAGTCATGTCATGACAATTATTTAAACGTGTATTGTTTCAAGCACCTCTTGGTTATTTATTGGTCATGAGCAAACAGTAAATGTAATGCCATCTTGATATCGGTTTCACGTCTTAAAAGAAATTTTCACTTTCTTTCTAAGTTTTGTCCTCGATTCAAAAGGTGTTTACCAGTTCTTAGAGTCATATACTAGTGTTATTTCTTTTATTTATATACTCGTGAATATATGGTTTTATAACATTTACAGCTACTTTGCTAATATCGCCACGGGTGACATACTAGCAATGACTTAATTAGGTAAAAAAAATATAAAATTCGCTAATTATAATAACACACACTGGGAAATCCTCATTTTTAATTAATATTAGTCGGATTATTTTAAATTAGTTCTCACTAAATGTGTATATTTAAGTATAATAATAGTAGGTATGGATAATATGAATATTAATGAACTTTGTACTTTTCTAGTGTATAATATTAGGATTTATTTATTTATTTAATGTAGACATGCTATCATTATACATATAGAACACTACTAAATACTGTAAAGAACTGATTATATATGTATGTAAAATGTAATTATGAAAAGTGCCATAAAATAGTCCTCAAACTAGAATAAGCAGCATTGAAAATTCCCAAACATATAGTCAAGCATTATAATTAATTTAATAGTTTCCAAATGTCGGTACTGGAAAAAAATTGGCATGACTAAAGTTTTGTTGGTTACTACAGTTACTCATAGGTTTTAGTATAATTACATGTAAGTATTCTAAGAAAGTAGGTACGCCATATATTATTGATGTGCCAGCCTTTGTGCTAGTGCCAATTACTCTATTTCGATAGTGTTCACAGTTCGATGGCAGGTAATAATAGAAATCAATCTGGTGTAAGGAGAGCAGTGGACAAAAAAAACCGCTAACCGAACTTGGTGTTAGAATGTCGACTCATTCATTATTGGTGAGCTGTGCGGTTTAGATATCTAATGAAACGTTACTTTGACACTGATAGACCACATCAAGAACGGCACATATCATATTACGCTTTGTTTTGTAAATAAAAAAAATAAACTAAAAAACAACATCGCGCCGGCGCCAGAACGTGTATTCACTTAGATACCACAAATTAAATTATGGAACTGCAATTTACAAGTTCATTTTCATTTAATGTAACTGCTGTTAGTGGATGATAAACTGCGAAGCTAAAAATATAATTTGTAGTATCGTATATTCAGTGTAACCCAGCCGAACGCGTAACTCGTGGTCATAGCGACCGGGTGTCGAGCCGGTGTACACCGAACAACGAACTGTGACGGCCACTACGTCCAGCGCTGACGAATGTCAATGGCACGCCGGCACCGTTACTCGATCTCGCGTCCGCCGAATTAATTCGCCAATGGAAATCCAAACGACGACGATTGATTCTTATATTGAAAGAGTTAATGAGTAACATGTTGGTTTGGCGCCGCGCTCCGTTATCGGACATCTCACCCCGAGTGCTCTAGGCCTCACACATCGCATGCAAGCCACAAACGCAAATAAGCTTGTCATTATTTATCATATTTTTTATTCTCATTGTCTAACTGTAGAGATCATCACGGTCAAAGACACCAAAACAACTGGAAACAAACAAAGCTGTGCTTCAAACTAATATGTGTTGTAAATAACATCTCATTGATATTGAGAACTGGAGCTGAAAGTGGACATTAATGAGAACGCTCTACATTTCAATAATACACTTACATATTGTGAATTTTTATCTGAGGAAGCCCGTTAATCTATCGACTAAAATCTCATGCTGTTATGTCTTAAATACTATTTGCATGGATCCTATGGCCAATAAAAGATAAATGAAGTCATTAATTTCTCCTAGTCAGCACTCTCCCTATAAATAGACGCACTAGATGGCTGTCTATCGGCGCCACACTTTTACTTACTGGCACATCTATCGTGATGCCTTGTTCTTATTTATGTCTCATACACTTAGGTTAGTTCGTCTTAGTAGTTTTGTAGAGTTCGTTATCGTTTCATTCTTTTTATTTATTCTCGTAAATATGATTTATAATTTAAGTAAGCATATACATAATAGTAATTTTGAAATACGATTAAAACTCTTAAAGCTAATAAATACTTTAGTAGTTAGTATCTGTCGTATAATATTTTACGTAAATCATTTTTTGCACACAAAAATGCGATCTATCATTTTTATTACTTAGCCCATAAATCAGTAACAATTACGTAATGGGCACTAGATTTTAATCTCTTGTCTACTCCTGGTTATTTGTTCACCCGCCATCGAACATATCAATTAAGTTAGTGCTTAATTCTACCATCGATCATCTGCCATCCACCTCTATAGAGGTCAACATCTTTCATATACTTGATCACATATCCATATCAATGTACGAAACTGGTTCAAAAACAATTAGGTACCCAATGGCGCAGAATGTGCACATGATAGAAATATAGTTATATTATTATTAGTTCATATGCTGAGAAGTAAAATGCAACGAGAATTCTTGTTCATATAGAAATAGTCTGAGGAAATACCTCCATTGTTCAAAATGATAATTACACCACTTACACTGCAGTAAATAATTACACCACTTAGGTAGTGTTGTGTTTTTATTGGTGAGTAATATTTACAGAACTTATTGGAAATTGCCGTAGGTGCTTGCAATAGCGTGAACTTTGTCTTTTAGAACTTCCTGTTTACGCGTTAGTAACACATGAATGTTCCACCTAGCATATGAAATGACAGTCAATGTAGCCAGAACTGTGTGATGATTCAGGGGTTTTGATAGCAGATAGATCTCTTTTGCTGTCACTAAAACAATTTTCTTCGACTACGAACAAATAATGATGTATCGTACAAGCGCTTGTTGGCTCCGATTACCATCACGCGTGTCATATATTATCCTATTTGCCACTTTGCTACTGCTATAAAATGAAGTTTGAAAAATAAACGAAGAATGCATAATACATAACGTTCATATACACCCGAGAGTAAAAAAATGGAGAATGCAAAAAAATATGAATATTTAAATACGTGTAACTATAATGTTGGTATTGTGTGTGGTATTGCATTATCATAATATGAATCTATCATTAAAATTATAATCACTATTATAATTTTAATGATAGATTTAAATAAAAAATACATTGATAAAAAAAAAATTTCAATTTAAGATGGCCATCCACCAAAAGGAAGTTCTTACCAACCAAACCCGCTTAAGGTACATAACATGTGACTTGAGTACTTCCTCGATGTAGCGTTGAAAAGTCAATCTCCTCAATTGACGGTCAATATTCGCGGCGTCGATAATAACAAGTTTAGTTCTAAGCGGAAATTCCTCTTCAGGACATGCACGATCCACGACCATAGGACACGGGTAGTGTTATGCTAAATTGGGCAAATTACCGTCACATCATCATATTTATATCGGAGAACTATTCGAAGTATTCCATTGATCAAACGTCTAATGTACCTAAGTGTTTTAGTAAGTCTTGGTGGTGTTGTCTGATCGCGTTCGGTCCATTTTAACGTCGTCACAGGAAACAATTATCCCTTGTGTTATCATAATTTTCTGCTGATCCTTGTCGCCGCTTATAGCACGTGTCTGATATCGGCCGTATACCGGCTTCAATCCCGGTAGGATATAGCTCGTCAGCGGAACACTACCGAACCACTTGACTTTGATTCTGGTTTGTTTTAATTTAGACAAACACTTGAGCGACTGCTTGTGATATGAACTGACTGAAGATACAATCAATAGAGAACTATCAAGTTAATAACTTTTTACTTCAAATTGCCTTTTTAATACTTGCGATCGTTCTTTAATCATTACCACCTGAAATACGCACTATCCAGTTTTGCTCTTGTGACTCTTCACACTATAAGAACATTCTATAGTACTTTATATAACTATTTTTAAAAATCACTTTAAAATGCAAATGAAGTGGGTGTGCGATTGCACTGCTCTCTGGGGTATTGTGAAAATATATGGCTCCCTTTTGCTGCAATGTAGTATATTGGTTACCTATTTAAAGAATTATAATTTTAAAACGTGATATAAATACATCACTGAGAACTTGTTATTATCAGCGCTAGGTAATCTATATTTATGTCTTCGAATATCAGTTAGCTATTAGTAAACGACGTGAATTTATAAACAACCAATAACAAACAAGCTTACTTGTATAACGGGATAACTGACTCATCCCTACATTACATTTTATCTGTAGTAATATAATCTACATACTGCATTAATGTATATTTTATAACCAAATTGATATAATAGTACCAGCTGCGCCCCACGGCTTCGCCAAGGCGTATAATATGTTTTGTATCCTTCGGGAACCAGACACATTTTCGGGATAAAAAGTAGCCTATCTCCGTCTCCAGCATCGAATCTCATCATACCAATTTTAAGCGCTGAGTGGTAACAAACTTTCGCATTTATAATATTAGTAAGACTATGATAAAAAAATATTACTAGTGTGACTAATGAGTTATAGTCATTGCTCTTAGGCTGCTGATCGTGATATGGTCTTATTCAGTATGTAGATAACACTACTCCCCGTTTCAATGGCAGTTGTTCTTGTCTCCGCTTACGACACCCACGAGAAGACATGTGTTAGTTCTAAATAAAAAACATAGGCCTTAGTCCAGCTGTGAATGTCTTTCGGCTAAAAAAACATCATTCAATCATAAATACAATGAACAAACTCGTGACAGCATTCAAACACATCGCAAACCGTTAAAACCGTAAATAGTAAAAGAATTGTAAATTACGTGACGCATCAATTTGTGTCAGCATAAAAACTATTTGATCATAGAGTTAATTCAGAACTATTGTATAATCAGAACAACAAGTAAAATATATTATTAAAAAACATAAAATCCGCCTGCCTAAAACAAACTGAAACGAAAGAAACCCATTTTTTTCGTGCCGACGCTACATTGATATTATATACCCTATAATCCATCGAGCCATTTAGGCTTTAGAGGGTACCAAAGAAATAGACCAACATACATACAGTACATACATACGCTCGAAAAACACTACCCTCCTTGACTTCGGTAGTCGGGTCAAAATAACAATTAATAACTGACTGAAGTCGTGATCGCCTAAGAAAGGCAATAAGCACGAGGTTATTTATGGGTTCAAAATCGGACAAACCCAATATGACTTTTTCGTCATAAATACTTTCAAGTTTACCTACCCTGGACACCGATATATGGCGACGAGCTAGTGAGCTAGTGTGGCGATCAATGTTCTTAGCTTCTCTGTACCAGAAGCTTTGTGTAGAACAAAGCTAGGACAATAATGGGCTTGAACTTAAATTTTTATGTAAATAAGCATGGGGATAAAATAAAAATATCGTCATCTTTACTAACTTATAATAACTATTTCCATAACTTATTACCAGAGATCGGAATAGTTAGAGCTATTTTTGGTACTTGTGGTATAAAGTAACAATATGGACATGTCCTACGTCCAGGAATTCGAAAATAAATAAATAAAATTATTAAATTTAAAAATTAACTAACGAAAAGTTATGTCTCGTAATTCGTTATTGATATTGTTTTTAGTTATTAACTGTAGTATTATTTTTATGACTACCTATGTTATAGTAGTATTAAGTAGGTAGGTACGTCTTCAATGTTTACGTTTCAGGACGCCGAATGATTGTACTTTATTTTCTCCAAGGCATTGTGTCAAGAATTCTTACTATATAGTTAAATATTATTAAGCTAGTTAAATATTATAAAAAAGATAAAACATGTCTTTAAAAAAGATCTCACGGTATGATAATTTAAAAGTAATTTATTATTGTTTACTAATAGATGTGACCGATAGATACATATTTAAACATAAATTAAGCACTAATACTCCAAAATGATTAGTGTATTCTGAAAGCTTTGTTGTATTATTAATGACATGATATAAACAATTTGTAGCAGGAGCCAAAATCTCTCTTGCTTTGATGTCTTGAGATAAGATAAGCTCCTTTCTTTACGCGAACAAACATGGCAGCTACGTTAAAACTGTT
Source organism: Parascotia fuliginaria (assembly GCA_963082885.1). Classification (NCBI taxonomy): domain Eukaryota; kingdom Metazoa; phylum Arthropoda; class Insecta; order Lepidoptera; family Erebidae; genus Parascotia; species Parascotia fuliginaria. The sequence continues at coordinate 10,126,093 of OY720181.1, read as the reverse complement.
TACAGAAATAGTGTTCGTCGATAGTAAATGCTTTGCTAGTTAAATTGATTATTCAAAATTGACAATTTAGAATCGTGTCAATGTATCTTACGCGTAAGTTTTATTTTACTGCTAAAGTGACCTCTGATCAAAAGCAGTATCTTACCGTTTGCTATGGATATTTATGCAATATCGAAAGCATCAGTTACAGCGAAATTATTGCCAGCAAGAACTAATTAGTATTACTTTATATTATTATATAGATATATTGAGATCAGCTGGAAGACGGTCGGCATGATCAATTGCTCACTCAATAGGTACCCAAGCAAGCTTCCTACGAGCTTGTTTTATTGTTAACTGCACATTTACAACATACATGCCGAGCAAATACTGAAGGGAAATGAACATGATCGTCCAAGTTGCTCATTTTATAATTATTCAACACGTTTTATTATAGCTTCGTGACGATGCAATAGACTTTTCAAATTAAACACGAGACACGGTTTGAAGTTCCATTTTGTCTGAATTTTATTAAATTTATAGTGTGACCAACAATAAAAACTATGATCGTTAACGTACCTGAATTAATTGCTTACCTAGCAATTATTTCATACCCTAAATACCTCCAACAATCTTTATACTAGTTGCTTCTCATAAAGATTACTTTTTTTTGTAATTTTTATTTTTTTTGTCTTTGAAAACAAGTTCTTACCCACACACTCATAATTCGTTTGCAGACAAAATACCATTGATTTGAAATTGATTTCATGGCTTCAATAACTTACTTGGCCACTGAATATTATTTTTTCTTCAAAGTCGCTAGTAATCTTGAGGTGACATGTTGATTTTTTTATATTTTTACAATTATAGGTACTAATATTTAACAAAATTCACAAGCATTGTCATGTTAATAATGAAAAGTTCATTATTTAAATACTCGTTGGCAACACTACCTATAAAGTTTAATTTATACTGAAAAAAACGGCGGTTGGGTCAAAATATAAGGGCACAATGCTACCTCTGAGCCAATGACACTAACGCGTCCTTGCGTTGCGTCCTTGCCACTCGACCGTAAAACCTGCGTTTTTCCGCACTCTTTTAATCCCATCTACTTACAAATGTAGCCCTCTCGCTCCACACCACCGATATCCACGATCCACAACGCCCTGCACTCGATACGCCGGTGATAAATCGTACCCGACGACAGTCCTCGCATCGCTGTTTTACGGGACGAGTTTACTCATGCCTGTACCATTTTTATTTACAACTGAATGAAGTCATGCGTATAAAGTTTAATCACTGAATCTTTTTATAGCACATCCATTTTCATGTCTCGCAAACGGTGCTGGATTCCATTTTTTTTTTGTTTAGTTATTATTATACAGTTAGACGACAAGGCCGACCGGATCGGGTAAACTACATTGTTTCAGGCCATCTACAATAAATTTTAACGGTGTTTAATATTTAAATAGACCATAAGCGATTCTTTACAATTTGCTAGCTGATGAATATTTATTAGGGAGTGTAGGGCGTCGGGCTGCGATGTGCCGACCGCAATCGTGTTCCCGACTAATGAGGAAGGCCCTTATGTGGACCGAACGTGTTAGAAAATCCCTAATTGTACGTAACTATGTCGTTGATATTCAAAACGCGTACTTCTACGTTCAATTAAACAAGCTTCGCACCTGTACATACTTAGGCGCTTATTATTATTGGTTTAAAAACGTAAAGTTTGTGGGTTTCTTGTTAAACCTATAATGATATGTACATACTTGACTATATAAATTGCGCTTTACTCTTTATTTTCTTAGCTATTTATAAATATCCAATAAATTGCTCTGTATGTAAGGACACTTTGTGCATTAAAATGTTTCACAGTACATAAATAGTTATTGTTTTTGTTTCCATTTCGCACTAACGACTACGCAGAAGAAACTCCTATGCATTAGCATACTATTATATTTTAAAACCATGTAAAGTCTTACGCCAAGGAATGTCGAGTAATCACGTATAAAATCCGAAATAAATCGTCTATCGCACTTTTCATAGTTATTTAGATACTCGTAAATAGGTAGATGCTTTTACACTGATTAAATCGTAACTCCAACTGTAATGTAAGAGTATAAATTTTAAACCTAATTAACATACACATAACGCTGTCAACACTAAATTAACGTTTCTTATAAACATGTTGTTTTACTTTATGAGCATTAAATGAAAACATAAATTAATATTAATTTGATACTAAAACACTGATTACCTACCACGTAACATTTTGTGATTGTAAGGTTTATCCTGGGGTGTTTGTGGGTTAGTTGGTGAGAGTATGAGCCTGGCTGGCGGCCAGCATACAGGCTCTCGTTATTGCGCCTATTTACGGCGAGCGACGACTCACATGCCTCGAGAGCTGATTATTGGCGCCTCACTGAATAATGAATCGCCGATCTAGGCTAATCGATGCATGACTTTTTATTTTGCTATACTTTCGTTCTTTTTGCCGATCGCTCGATGTATGCATATTAAATGTACATAAAAAGTTGATTACCAAAATTACTTACGATATATAAAGGTTCATTAAATTCATTCAGCTTACTATTACAACGTCAATAATATATCTGTAATAGTAGGTCAATTTGAATAATAGAATACCAGTTTTGAGACTGCATGTTTTCAAGCAACCGTTAATTAAAGTACTAATATCAACTAAAAAAAGTTAAAATCTTTTTATTCTATCAGTCTCGTAGCTACAGTCCGCTTAAATGCATATAATATATCTTTATTTCGTTTGATTCCGTGAGATAAAATCTTACGCCAAAACAATACAATAAAATTTAAATTCTAAATAAGATTTGGCGTGGTTACTTTTCAATCGTTTGGACATACGATAGTGGAAGGTATTGCGTCTGATTGTCGGTAGAGTTAACTGGGGATGCTCATCAACATTCGTTGCCAGACTCTTTAATACGATGCTGAAGCCCCTTTTACGATCGCGCGTCTCGATGCCAACCATTTAAGGTTACTGCGCGTGTTGTTCTGATATATAGACGGTAGACACGAGCGGAGCGATTTCCGTAGCGAGCTGCGGCAAATAAAAATGTAATATACTCGTTATTTTTTAAAAGACAATTTGTAGTATCTCACTTAAGAACTAGCTTTTTATCATGGCAGACTTACGCACACAAAATACACAACCTGCTGACTCTTGTAACAATAAATATAACAAACAATTTGTATTGTAAACAGAGTTAATTTATTTAACAGTACAGTTAAAAAAATCGTTAGGTATACATGTTATTGAAAAGTTTTAAAACTTTAGAGATGGCATATATTTTTATCTTCGGTAGGGCACAATCCTACGAAACTCGTATCGATAGATGCGAGGCCACCTTATCCGCTAGAACGACAGGTGCAGCTTAACCATAAGATATAAAAAAGAATTTATCAGGAACGTAAATGCAACTTTTTAACAAAAGTTGAGAATACATCTACCTACATTATTTATGTACATGTTTATTCATTCACACCGACTTCATTTGCAATTTATAAGACATTATTTACTTTTGTAAATTCTGTAACAAATAATAAACATAAAATCCAATCTGAGTGAAACTTTTGTTTTTTAGACCTGGCCCGCTCATCTCTTTTAAACGTTTATTGCACATGCCTTAGGCTTGTCACATTGCAGTATGGTGCGACGTAGAGGCGCCTTTTGATTTACAACATAGCCAAACTCTTACGTCCTTTGACAAGTCAACCTACTATTATGGATAACCGTTACGGTAGTTCTGTTAGCCATACAATAATTTTAACACGTATAAGCAAAGTAACATAGTATAATTTAGTGCTTAGAAATTATGACTAAGTCCAAACAGTATCTTTTTTGGCAAACATCTAGTTTAAATATGCTTTATGTTTAATGTAATTTATGATTTTAAATGATCTATAGCGCAATGTCCATCTGATGTTAAGCTATAGCCTATACTATTGCCTAAGAAAATATACCAAAGGAGAAATTAGACCAGAGTGGTGCTTCTTAAATAATAAATTTAACTCTACTTAGATATTGACTGGTTAGTGACTACCTCTGTGGTTTGGTCTGTGGTGTGGTTTGGTGGTACTGTGTATGGACTGCCACGCAGAGGTCGCGGGTTCGATTCCCGCTCAGTGCAAATATTTTTGCGCATGAACATGTCTATTTGCATTGGTCTGGGTGTTTCTATGTATAATATGTATGTATTTACAAAAAAAAGTATTTAAGTATATAGATCCGCATTCTAGAACCCATAAAACAAGCATATAATATGCTTACGGTCTAGATGGCGTTGTGTATAGTTGTTGAAATATTGTTATTATTATATTATTTATATAGCAGAAATTAAGTTATACCTACTTATCGTTAAATCATTTAAGGATACTGTATATGTAAAAATAAAACGGCATATTTGTTAAACAGCCTTAAACGGTAACTGTAAATTTGTAATTATGTTTTTGTTTTATAATAAATATAAGTTCTTTTACATAATTTAATTTATACATCATCATCATCCTGAAGATATCTATTACTGAACATGAGCTTTATATTTTAAATATTATGATATACTTAATACATAGATACCTTAAAAAAAAATATTGATGTAAAAATATACTTAACAAAACATTTTATGGGCTAGTTCTTAACTGTAAACTAAACGATATGCTTGTAACGATGAAACATTTAACATACAATTTTATACTATTTTAACATAAGGTAGGTAACGCAAACTCTTGTACCGCCTTAAGCGAACTATTCAATATTGCATACGAAATATATCCATTTACACAAGACAACTCGAAATTCACCATGGTTTCAAACTTTTCACACTTTCTCGGTAATAAATAATGTTTATACTACCAGTACACGCTTAATAAGCTAAGTACAAAATTACAATTTCAATGGTACATTTTCATATTTTTTATTGGCTAATGCTTCATACATTAGTCACGTTCAGAACCCAATATGTAAGTTCTAAAATATAACTGTATTCCTTTCTACAAACCTCCTTATAACCAATTGCCACTTAAAACAGCAGCAGTTTTAGTAAAGAAGGTCTTATTTAAATATGTATCGTTGGTAGCATTTAATATGCTCAAAATCGATATCGTAATATCACAAACTGAAATTATTTTGGAAAATTTTATAAAATTTATACGACGCGACGGTGACTATTCCTTCTGCGCTTGCTTTTTCTAATGAAACATTGTATTGCAATGTTTTCTAAAGAACCCATGAGTCTTAAACAAAATGATTCGATCTAGCTACCTCATTACATTCCGACTGCAGAGTAAGGTCTCTTCACACACATACATGTCAATCCCACCAAAAACATTTTCATATAAAATGTTCCCAAGACGACTTGTACGGTCAAAATTTATCGGATCTCATGTAGAACCAAGCTTCTAACCCTACATACCCTAACTCTACAAGCCCTAACTTAAAGCCTTAACCTTAGTCTACAATGTAAAAACTTGTAATTTTGTTTAGAAATATGAAAACTTATAAGAAACAAATTAGTAATTAAATGGTTTCTTAGCTAATTTCATAACAACTACCGCATGCTGAAGACTGCTTGATTATTAAAAGTGCACGTATACATTTTGGCAGCATAATCTCTGCTATAACCTATGTTTAAACTCAGATTCTTTTCATCATTTAGATGACGTGAGTGACACTTATAAACGTCAACATTCAAAATCAAGATCCTTATCAGTTAGTGACAGTCTTTATTTTATTGGTCAAAGTGTATATTCACGCCTTATCACTCTAAATTTAACGACATTTTAATGATTTCGATCTATAAAAAGTTAATAAATATTTTTCAATAATTCACTTAATTACGTATTCTAATTCATGTAAATTGTGACTTATCGTTCATAAAAAAAATACAACTCATAATTAAGTTTTAAAGTAAAACCTTTTAAATTAGTTGCCAGAGTATTTTGAGCCAAAATCTTAAATTGAAATAAATCGTGATAAAGCCTGTTTATAAATCGTCATTTAGTTATAATGGTTGCTGCTGAATTCATCCGTTTCTTTCTGATTCCGTTAAAAAGGTTAGATAGCGTGAGATTTTTTACTTTTTACCGTCTTCTAAATGTAGATATGTATCTCTATCAACAAGTTTTTATTGCGTGTATTAACCTATCATGAGATCTGTCTGATTTAATACTCACCAACGTATTTAATTTTATTTTATCCTACAGATTATTTGCTACCTAACAGAGAAGTGTAATAGAGTCATATAGGCAAAAGTGCTTATAATTTCTCGGAATCTCGATAAGTCAATACCAAGTTGTCAAGACTAGCCATAATTTTGAGTGTGACAGGTTAAATTCGCTGCAAACAATTCACCCATCAGTATCTAAAGCCTGTTCCGATTTTTTCAAGCCGCAGAAGCTATTCCTCTTTTTGCTTCTCAACCTTCTGTCTATCCCACCTCCTTATTGCTGCTGAGCGTTTAATAGTTTTTATTATATCCCACTGGAGCCGACAATCTATCGATTAAGATGACTTTTATGAAACGACTGGTTCTCGAGAAGGGCCTGTTTGAAAATTACAGATATTTAACAACTATCGAATTGAATAATTACTAATAATGGAATAATACTCAGGCGACATCGCGATATCAAACAATTTAACATGTTACTCTTGTGCAATAAGCTTATACTTCAACTATGTAAACCTGCCGTAATAGCATATGAAATTTTAATAATGTTGTAAATATTAGGTTTTCTTTGTAATTGATCGCGTTTACCCATTATTATGTGGTTAGTTTACTATGTACCTGAGTTAATGTATTGAATTTATTGATGCTAACAGTAAAGTTCAAAATAATTAATAGGTTGGCAACATGATATTGCATTAATTGGTAAAAAGGTGTTAGAAGCCATCAAATTTATACGGGTTCTTGTGAAATTATACAGATGACTCACTGTACATTTTTACTTACTACTGAACTTTTAGTCGTTTTCTGCTGTAGGTTAATTAAATTTAGGGCTGCAAACATTGCAATTTTGAACAAATCGACTGCGGCGCTCATCAACTTTGTCGACCAGCCAGTGGTCTCTAAATATGTTATTTCTTTAGACAACTGAATACAATAAAGTTTTAATGACAAATTGCAAAGCTGATACCCACCACATAAGATTTATGGTCTCTTAAGTATATAATCAAACATTGCATAGAAATGACAATATCCTTTTTATATATCTAGCTTTTGCCCGCGGCTTCGCTCGCGTGAATATCGTTTTTTCCAATAGACATTTTTATATTGTTTAAATATTGTTTTCCATACTATTTCTAATCTCCCATTCGTACAAACCCTCTTTTACCTACCTAAAGGTATCCCCCGTAAAAACAATATACAATACACGAAGGCAAATTTTCACTACAATAACTTTCCCCTTTCCCTCCTTCGCTCCCCTTTTTTCCCTACTCCTCCCTTTCCTCTTTTGCCTTCCCCTTCTCCCCTCCTACTCCTTCAGCATCCCTTGCCCCCTCCTCCAACATCCTTTGCCCCTTCCTCTACTTCCCGCTAACTTGCCTCCTCAATTTCCCCTCTCTTCCCTAGCCCTTCCCCCTCCCGTCCTCCTTTTTCCCTTCCGTCTCCCTCACTTTCGTCTCACTTTACCTCACTTTTCCTTCACTTTTCCCTCACTTGCCTCTCACTTGCCTCTCACTTGTCATTCACTGCCTCCTCACTTCTCCCTGACTTTCCTTGATTTCCCATTACCTCCGCTCCAGAGGGAGCATTCCTTCCCATCCCTCCTTCCTTACTTTCCCCTCTCTCTAAATTTTAAAGTCGCTAATTTCTAAAGCAAAGATCTTTCCATACAATATTTCTTCCCTAATTTCACACCTATAAATCCATCACTGTTAAAAAAAATGAAGGTATTTTTTATTTAAATAGAAGTATTTCAAAATAAAATTTCAAAACTCTAAGTAAAAAAATGAAAAGTTTCATACAATCGTTTTCATCCCTTTTCACACACTTAGGGATTGAATTTTAAAAAACCCTTTCTTAGTACACATCTAAACATTAAGACAAACACACTCCCCAAATTTCAAGTCGCTACGACCAGAGTCAGTCAGGACTTATGGATTAGGCGTGGAGCCATCGGGGATCAAAGCATTCAGGCTGCTAGGAATGCTAACACGTGATAGAGCCACAAAGAGCTGACCATGAGAAAAACAACTAATAATTAGATCCACACCCACACCTTTTAGTGTCTGACCTTGGGCTTTATTAATTGTCACCGCGAAACATAGCCTCACTGAAATCTGGACTCGTTTAAAACTAAACGGAAGATTATTTAGAATGAGAGGAATCCGAGGAGTAAAAACACTTCAGCTATTCCGCAACCTGTTAAAATCTCTGCTTCTATCAGGTTTCGTAGTAAATTAACAAAAGTTCGACGCGAATATTTAAACTGGCATAACTTTTTTATTTATGAACCGATTGACATGAAACATACACTAATAGTAAGTAAAGCCTACCACAATGTGTTAGTGAAAACTATATCTAAAGCGAATGAGGCGTTTCTGAGATTATCGTGAACAAACGCACAGACAAACAGATAAACAGATAAAAATTGTAATGATCATTGTTTCAGGTTCTATTTGCGTTGATAAAGGTCCCAATAATATTTTTACTTATATATCTTCCATTTACAGTACAAGTACAGACAGCGATCCGTTACATTTTTATTATTTATGTATAGAAGATAGATATATGGATTTTAGCTGAAAAAGCGTAGTAATTTCAATTCTATATTTGATATCTATAATGCGAAATATTTTTCATTAACCTAACTACTTAATTTTCGGTATAAACCGCTGTGATGTATAAAATTTAAGTTTTACTATCTGACACAAATTAGCTCACACCTATAACTGAGTATAAAGCCAGTTCAGAAGGAGATTCAGATCGAGTTCGGTAGCTCAACGTCACGACTCGCCCTAACGTATGACGCAGTCGCTCATTACTCAGGGGTTGCGAGCCGCACACTCATTACATCATGCGTCGGTCATATGTGCCAGGTTGGAATAGCTTAGGTCTGTCATTAAGGCACCCAGTCCATGATTGGTCAGATATAAATCATGGTAATGGTAGATTATTCTAGATGCATCGGCGGAACACCCGGGAAATGCGCTCGAAGCACCGATTATGCGGAACCCACTGACGTAATTGCACCGCTCATTGATACCTCACGAAATGTAATTAGGCTTTGTTCCAGCTAAGTGCTGGACAAGCATTTGCTCTCATTTTGTTATTTGATTGTAGCATTCACTAAATGATGAGTACTCAGTTCAGCAACCAAATTTTCATGATCAATCCGTAGTGTAAATTCTCTAAAAAGTTATTACACTCATTCATAAAACTTTATTAGTTAATTAATTATTAACGTTTACGACATTACCTAAGTTATTATCATTCTTAGCTCGGTGTTTGCAATGGTTTTTTACAGTTAATCATAACTCGCTCACGGTAAACCGACAGTTTCAAACTGGTACAATAAACATTGCCGAAATCTGCAGAAAGCAAATTTTTTTTTTACTGTTTTTCACCAGTCTGCTGTGCATGATGAGTATGATGAGGATGACCCATAGTCCATTATATTGAATTTATGTTCTCTGTTATTAAACGACTGCTTCTATGGTTCGGTGGTGCTTTATACGCATTACCACGCAGAGGTCTCGGGTTTAATCCTCGGGTTGGGTAAAGGGATATTGGGGTTTTTTGGCAAAAAATTATCATTTTTAGCTCGGCGTCTGGAATTGTGACTTAAACACCTCTGCCTCCTTGGGGGATAAAAAAGGCGTGAAGCTATTTATTTTAGCTATTTATTTATTTTAATTTTGGAAGACCACCACTTCAGAGTCGTTAGTTAGTTACTGACCTTGTTACAATAGTAACAGCAGCTGATTATTTCTGATGAATGTTGTTAGGCATGAGCGGTTCAAAGCAAATTGACGATGATGTGAAGTTTACGATCAATCTATGCATAGACCTGCAATACAATATCTGTAGATAAATGAACAACTATAAAACTTGTTACAACATTAGACAGAATCTGCAACATTTGACAAATTAATCTAGCCATCGAATGCAGATCCAACCAAATTAAACAACTCCTGAATCACGCTGACGTCTTACCATCAGACAGAGTGGGGTCATTTTAATAGCCTCGAAAATAATAACACCATATTGCTAGGTAATTGAGCTGTCAGTTAGATCAAGTGACAGTAAAATATTATATGTAATAGCAACTATAAGGATTACATGTGGCCCAATCTAGCAATGATGAACTCAGCGAATGAATGTTATATATGGTCTTACTAAACCAGTCCTCTTGTTTCCCATGATATGATAGACACTGACATATACATAATACGTTAGATATGCAACGCTTGGCATGCAAGATTACGATGACAGCCGTAATATGGATTAAAAAGATATCATCAATCTCAACAACGATTATAAGATCGTTTAATAATATGTAAGATCGTAATATTTTATATTAATTAATATTTAATAACTCACAACATACCTCGAAGAGGAAAACACAATAAAATAGATACTCGCAGTAATAAGTAGATACTAGAAATAAAGAAAGGTAATGTTGTCAGTTTATATTTATTCATTGTCCGCAGTGCAGCAATCATAGCTAATATTTTACCATTAATTCATCAAAAGGAGGTTCATTTACGCGTAATTAACTACATAAGTTCATTACTTCGCGTAATATTGTTGTTTTCATGCAATTATTACTTTAAATTTCACCTGTTGTTTGATAAAAGACGTTTGCAAAAAACTAACGTGGATATTAATGTGGACATTAACGTTGTTAATGCGAAATTAGTTGCTGTAAATGAGGTTATAGTGCACAGATTTATGAGATGTATATCACACAAAAATATGTTTTGCCGTTAGACGATCTTCGTAGAAATAATACAGTTGTATGTTATCCGTAGCAACGATAACCTATCGGCCCGCAGCCTCATAGCGTTCAGTGGAGACGCAGCAGGCATTATCGTGTCTAATCAGGTTCGCACGCGGCGCAGTGGCTAAATCATCCGATTATTGATTTCCGATGTCGCGGTCGTGATCGGGCGCGGGATTCAACGTTCGGCGTGACAGTGCCGCCATTGTCGGAACCGACGGCGGCTCGCGCTCCGCGACGCGCGCGCATTCTCTGTGATTAAACGCTTGTAATTCCAACAATATCATCCCGACTGTCGGATTCAATCTGCAGACGCCGTGCACCGCTCATCTCATGTCATCTTCCCCGCGAGGGTATCTACCGGCACGGACCACTTGCATGTAATAAGTCAGTTATTAAGATCACGTGCCCTGGAAACGTCCAGATTCATAATATAAAAGTGAATAACAGGCTACCTCTTAGTTGATATGAATCTGCTACAGTAATAATGTCTCGATTTATTATTTCGCTCATTTGATTTATATTATAATTAACTTGATATCAACACCTCGTTGATCTAATATTATAACGTTAGCGGTTCATTTGATGGAAAAGCCACCAGTTTATTATACGAATAAAGAGTTGCTAAATTCTTTAATAGAAAACTAAAAGGTGTCATATATGAGATCGTAAATTAATCATAGCCAATCAATATTCTTATCAGATAATAGAAAACAAAAATATTTTAACCTTTAAATTTTCTGTATCAATGTGAATACATAAATCAGAAAAAAACATTTATCATTTTACTTTATATTAGTAAGATAATTTAAATAATTTGTTTTACTTAGATACATGGGTATGTCTGGCTAAATGATTGATGCGAGCTCTATCGTCTACGTAGAGTTATTCCTCACATCTATTCCTTCTGAACACTTTGTTTGAACATTCCAATGCATGTAGGTATTTTTTTATTTTTTGGCATTTTTGATAGCATAAATTTAATGAGCGTATACGGTCAAACTGCTAGATTAGAAAAGAAAAAAATATTCTTTCAATGAAATACAATTTACTCTTAAAGCTGGCCAGAAAACATTACAAATTGTACTTGTGTCTGAAAAGAAAAGCTACAGAAGCTTAATAAGCTTAATCTAAAGAACTGTAATATAATCTTTGAAATGTTATGTAAATGCCTCATACAGGCATGTAACAGACTTGTCTTGTATATAATATCACTAATATCACAACAACTACACACAACGCCATCTCATCGTCATGCGGATATACATACTCAATTTTTTTTTTTTGTAAATTCGTACATATTATACATGGAAACACCCAGAACAATGCAAATAGACATGTTCATGCACACAAATATTTGCACTGAGTGAGCATCGAACCCGCGACCTCTACGTGGCAGTCCAGACACAGTACTACCAAACCGCAGAGGTCGTATAAAGGTTTATATTTATGCTGTTCGAAGCAGCTCTTAGTTATTATACGCAAACCTTTAAGATGGCAAATTAATCTTATCCATACCGGGACACGTCAATCTCTATGTACTTCTTTTAGTAAACTAGGTCTTTTTAAGTGTACTTACGTATGTAGGATAAAGGAGCGTGTTCGTAAATTTTTGCTTTTATTGCAAACTTTGCCGTGCTGTACAGTAATAAGGGAGGCAATTTCTCGCGACATGAGATCGTCGGTTGGTAACGAGCAGTTCGTTGTCGTTATTAAACCCCATTGTTGTGATGTGCCGTATAAAGCCTAACGCAGCCTAGTCCCTTTCTAATGCTGCCAATAAAGCACTGAAAGTGCATTTGCAATACGATTAACTCTCTCGGGTGGTAACGCGACTATGCACGATGTGAGTGCGAATTTGTAGGGTTGCCTCTACCTTACTCATATCATTTTAAAAACCTGTTGGAAGTAGGGGCTTTAATTAGTAGTAATTAGTTTATTTATTGCAGGTTAAATTTAATCAAGTCTTATCTACATTATCATATAGGCAGAAATAACAACTACCTGTAGAAAACACATTGAAGCTTGTAATATTATATTATTGTTATTTTTGATGTATTTAATGCATCCAATCAAATTCTAAAGTGACACTAAAATTATTTTAACATATCGATGCAAATATCCGTGCGATACTTACAGGAATGTTAAGAATGCCAAATCTTACGACTGACCCGTACTCTTGTATTAGCCTCACTTTAAGGTCAACTACGTGACATGATTTAACAACTCCATGTATATTCCGTGAAGTTGTAATGTGACACAACCTTAATATCGATATCGTTTGACCTTTGCGAAGTGGCAGCCCTACCAATCTATGGCTGAACTCTATTATCGACTGTTAATAAAACTAGGTAGCGCACGCGGCAGGGCGGCTGCTGCTGGTGCTAGATGGCGTCGGCGCGGGCGGTAGATGCGCCTGCGCATTTGCATAAGGAATTGGGTGCGCACGCTTTGGTATCGTCTCGCGGCGTATTTCTCACGCTACCCGCGGCCATTGCACGCTCTCGCCATCACCGTCTTCTCTTGTCTAATGGCTGTGTCAGCACGCTGCTCCTGTTCATACATTTTTTATATAGCGCCCATCAAACTTCATCAACTACCATAGACCAACTATGCAAAGTACTGCAGCAAATCATTTCGTTAACAGGTTACTAGAAAATCGTTTTGTAATATCGCTTTTAATTTACTATATTGATAGAGTAATGGTGCATACCGAATTAAATATGCGATGTTAAGTTCACAATTACACGAATCTCGATATCGTAAAAAACCGAAGGCGGTCAAATAATTTTCAACTTTCGGCAGTAAGTGTATTTAATTGCACGGTGTATTGATGGAGAAAGATAAGTGCCAAACGAGTCGATATTGACCTCGATCCATTCCGAAATACGATCACCTTACCTACAACATTAAACGCTCGAAGTCAATTACCATAATTAAAATAAGATACAAAACAATAAGAAACATAACATAGAACTAGTACTATCTAAGCAAAATAAACGTCGGACAGCAATACTTAAACAAGTACAAGACGTCATTTCAGACAGTAAATAAAATCGCAAGACCTAAGGGATAAAAGACAATAGCCAAATGAATATTTCATAAGGCTATTATTTAATGATGACGCTTATAATACAGTAGTGCTATCAATTAGAAGCGAAACGGCAGTAATTTCTTTTACTAGATTAAACACAAAGCAAGCTTTGTCCCATGACCTTTGAGGTCACAGCTTATTTTATGAACAGGTAGCGTTTTAATACTTACATAAACATTCTCGTTTAGTATTTTACATAAATATTAACGTACAGAAGAGCTTACAGTTCATTTTATTTTTGATACATTGTTTTGTGTTTTAGTGCGAGATTAATAATTGTAACCTTAATGTTAATACCGACACGGTTCGGACTTAATGTTTAACTTCTTCGTTATAAACCATTGAATCAACTAAGTGAATACTATTGCTGTACCACATATGTACACATTGTTCAGCAGTTTTACCTTATGTGCTAGTAAAGATCCCATAATTATGAGAAAAAGAACACATGTTTCAGAATGAGTAATAATTGATTAATGTTTTTGATATTACATGTTTTTGATATTACATGTATATACCTCCTGACATTGTTTAATTTTAATCATTAATTTTATTCAATCATTACATTATATTCCTGTCTATATATTTACTATTATATAAAGCCGAAGAGTTTGTTTGTTTGTTTGAACGCGCTAATCAACAGTCGGATTTGAATGATTTATATTGCGTTTGGTAGCCTAGTTCTTAAGAAACGTATATAAAATCACGCTATTGGCGACGGAAGCTAACCCGTAACCAAAGATGTAACTTATCGCGGGTGAAACCGCGCCACAAAAGGCTAGTTTATTTTATTTAAAGCAAACATTTTATATTACAAAGCTCAGCTGCAAATTATATAATCAACTTTAATAATTATCAATTCCTGCTGCAGGGTAATAGGGCCTCTTCTCATAAAGAGAAACAATGAATGTGTTTAATGTTGCAAGTCAATCAATATTATGTGTCTTACAAGTTAATTCTGCATTGACAGCAAGTTGCAACTGTAAGTTACAAGTGTGCATAAGTAAGTGTAAGTACAACTTATATTTTATACGCCATCAAAGAAAATTTATCGTTAACTGTAAACGAATAAACGTCTCATGAACTCCTTTTGTCATGGTTATATGTTTTATACACATTATTACAAAATTGTTTTATGAGTGTATATAATAGAATGTTTATTACGGTTTGCGCTTATGACTTGAAGCTGTACTTTGGCCACGGTGGTCACTATTGTAAGCAGACAGCGCTCAAGACATTCTCATGTAGGCATGTTGCCATGTTACCATGAAGTCGTCTAAGCCCGCTACGACCGTGCGCAACTACTCCAGGCCCACGTTAGCTGCGCACCGTTCTTACCACACCCGAGTATGCGTAACTGACTCGACACCTACTCGTAAAATCCTATTGAACCGTTCCATGTAACTGCCGCCAATAAAATGTAACATATTTTGTTAGAAAACTGCTTTTTAACATAACTTCATGCACGTATACCTATACAACAAATGGTATATAAATCTCTAAAGGCCAAAGAAGTTAAATTGAAATACCTAGTTTGGTTTGATAGTTGGCATCTTTAATGTTATATCAGTTAGCTACTTCACATGTCTATTAGTGAACTTAATATGCTATTAATGTCGTATTTAAGTATGTCCGCCTATTACGAGTATGTAGGTAACTAAGTAATCTAATTATAAAATAGTGTTATATCCTATTGGTGAGTAAAATTATTGGGAAAAAGCAACTCTGGCACCCCTGTTCTGATTCCGTCACCAGTAGCTTGACATAGCCTATAATAGCCTTTACATACATAGCCTATAACCTTGCTCGAGAACTGGGCTATCATAAGCAAAAATATTTTTCAAATCCTACTGGTAATTTCAGAGATTAGCGCATTCAAACAAACTAACTCTTCTGCTTTATATAATAGTATAGATAGATAAAGCTATAACCATAATTTCACAAAGTCGCTTTCATGTCATCGTATGTATAATACGTTCGTCGGAGTTAATTTATATTAGTTTGCAAATAACGTATTGCTCATCACGACCCTTTCTATTACAGAAGGTGTTTCTATTAATATAAGTTAATTGTGCCTCTAATGAACTCGCCAACTTACTATTATTTGCAAATGCTTATACTATAAATAGTTTACAATAAGGAAACTTCGTAGTAATGTTACTGCTCTTCGACATTTTATTAACCGACTTCAAAAAAAGGAGGAGGTTTTTACCCGACTTCAAAATAAGGAGGAGGTTTCTCAATTCGACCGTATATATATTTTTTTTTATGTGTTTTCGCGGATAACTCCGTCATTTATAAACCGATTTTGATGATTCTTTTTTTGTTAGAAAGGAGATATCCCAAGGGTGGTACCATGATAAGGATACCAGGATCTGATGATAGCATCTCAGAGAAATCGAGGGGAACTTTCGAAAATCGTACTGACGTCTAGTGCATTTGTTATGTTTTTCATTATGTATTTTAAGGCACTACTATTTAGTGAAGGTTTTGGAGTCGGTCTGATGATGGACCATAAAGACAGTCGAGGGTACTCCTTAACGATTAAAAGCAATTACTTGGTGTTTGGACTTAATTCATTTCTAATGATGAGAACTTTGCTCCCATATGGGTTATAAGTGCCATTACAGGTGACCATAGACAGTCGAGGGAATTACTCAACAGCAGTCATGTCGGGCTTACTTCATACGGTTCAATATGCCAAAATGTTTAGTGTTTACAAAAATAATACCTAAGTAAGATTTAGGTGTCTACCCATCACTAAAAATTTAAAATAAAATAAGTTTTAACAAAAAGAAAACCGACTTCAACCAGGAAGGAAACTAAAAAGTAAAAAATAAATTTACATAGCACATAGTAATTCGTATTTTGATTCAATTAATCAAAAATATGTAAATAAGTATTTTATAATTTTGAAGTTGGTGCCAAGTACATACTCAATAACTAAATAAGTACTATAAAAATCTTACTACAATAGCAAATTAACATTAATAATACCTACAGGTACCTAGTTATTGTTTTAAATACTATATGAACTTTACTACAATAGCAAATTAAGATTAATAATACCTATAAGTACCCAGTTATTGTTTTACTTGGCACCAACTTCAAAATTATAAAATATTTATATAAATATTTTTGATTAATTGAATCAAAATACGAATTGCATTAAAACAGAAAGATATCAAAATAGAAAGATATCAATTGCATTAAAACTTCTAACTTTGATTACTAAATTATTTACCCGCCATGGTTCCTGCCTGAAGGAGTACAGCTGTAAGCTGTACTCCTTCAGGCAGTCCGTGGTAGCGGTCTTGGCCAACTATATTCATTTGTAACTACTATGTTACGACTTACCCACTGATATGGTAATGATCTGTAATAAATTTACAGATATTGCCATTATTGAACATTATGAGCTCGTAGTTTGTTATGTATAGTAGCCATATAACGGAGTAGATGTAAAATTGCTGTTCGATGTTGTGATGTACCGTTTGACTTATGGAAATGTTTAAATTTTGCATAGCTAAGATTAATTGTTATAGTTGCAAGTTACTGGTCAAAGGTCTCTTCATATCGCCATATGTCATTGTAAATAAACATTAAAAATTAGGCATACACACTAAATTATACGAAAAGTAGTATTACTTGCATCATCCGCGGCCTTAGACCCGTAACAACAAAAACAACAAATACCACCCACGTGTGTTTCTTTAAATCTGCTTTAAGAATCCTAGGCACTATTGTAATCATCTATTTGCTTCGAACAAATAATGCCTTGCCCCTCTAACCATAAATTAAAAAATCAACGTCGATAACAAAATTTGATTAGAGCAGTACCACGGTGCTAGGTAAGGTGCCCCGGGGCAAATGCAACTAGAAAAAATAAGGTTCCAACTTTGATTTTGTGCAGTTTCATTTTTATTATAAATTTACTTTATTTGATTAATCTACACGATTAACAATTTCATTAATATTATATTTAACCTAGTTCTGAAAAGAAAGTCCCTTAGGAATTGATATAATTAAACGATTTTCTCGTAGAGGTAGAAAAAGTTGCAATTACCCCGATAAGGGGCAAATGCAACTAATGACAATCATAGTGTTTCTGTCGGTTCACATACCTAAGCTCAGTTTGGAGTAAAATAAATATTTCCTAACTTCAGGGGCAATTGCAACTATTTCGTTAATAGTTAGTGTTGTGAATTTACTTTTCACTTTTGTCGATAATCGAATTTTATTGAATGTTTGATACGAGGAAAATAAAAATAACAGCAGGATATAAGGCACAGTGTTTTAATAGGAAAAGAAAGAAACTTACGAGTTGTCAGTCTTTATAATTGAGAAGACAATTAACATTTTAACAATCACAGTAAAAAATCACACAAACATAGAAATTCCTTAATTTCTTCATCTTCTAGAGCTTTTAACAAGTTTTTCTGGGTATATTTGTTTTCTGTTTTTCGTTTATAATTCCGGACCATCTAAAACAATAGATTAAATTTATTTATGAAGCGAATGCGCTAAATTGGCCAGTCTTTATCACATCATCATTATCAATACCTAATCCAGTAATGTACACAACTACACAATATCAATAAAAATAAATATTTTCACAGAATTAAAACATCGACATGGCCCATCACTATTGTTTCATGGTTTCATATAAACCAAAACGGGGGAAATGCAACTAACCTCAAAGTTACGTTTAGTTAGGTTATTATCTGGGAAAATGTAACTAAAGACATATCTTGTTAATGCTTTAACGAATCTTTAAGCAAAAAACAATCATAGCTACTTACGGTTGTCAACAATACACTCCACTTGAAACACCAGCAATAAAACACTCTAACATATTTTTTGTAGATTTTAATCACCACGTGCGTTCGAACAAAATTGTTTCAAAATTGCGATTTGACAAATTTTTTTTTTTTTTTTTTATATTAGCCTACCAAAGTGACTCCACTTTGCCTGATGGTAAGCAGTAAAAAAAAATAAAAAATAAAAAAAAAATTGTCAAAAAAACAAATCAATCTGTTTTACCTTCATTTTTAGCTGCAGTGTGCCACCTGTTATTTTTATGTAACGACAATGGTATGCTCAGTAATCTAGAGATGGCGTTATATTTAAAAATGTAATATTATGGGAGATATTTAATTTAGTTACAATTACCCCGTAGTTGCTTTAGCCCCGGGGCACCTTACTTGAAGTAAACCTGTCAAAAGCATGTCGTCGCCGTTGCGGCGTCGCATGTAAGACCCCGCATACTAAATGACGAGTAGTTGCACTTACAGACTAGATTAAAACTTTAAATTTATTCAATTATGTGAAACGTCCTATTTCACGTTCAGAAGAAGTAGGCTATATTGCGGAAATTGAGTATAATTAAGCTTAATACTTTGTTTAATGTTTAAACAATATAAAAGCTTATTTTAGCAATAAAAATATATAGAACAATAAAGAATATAAAAACCAAATAAACAAACTTTATTGTTATTACATAATACTTTTTATAGTTTTCTATTATAAATAAAATTTAGGTAATTGTTCATTTTTATATCACAAACAGTCAATGGCCAGGACACCACCCGCTTGAGTGATTCGCAGCATATTCAGCGCCGTGGGATCTAGTATTTAAGCAACACCCAGCAAAGTATTTACTTGCATCGTATTATTTTAGTTACATTTGCCCTCTTAATGTGTTGATGTAACCTATTAAAGCGATCTATTGTCGGTAGATAAGCTTCATTAAAGCTCGTTATATATTTTTTCTATTGCCAGTAGTGGCACATGGGCGGCTCTTGTTCATCTGAAGGTAAGTGATCCTGTGATCATTGGATTTATGATTCAACTACGGTTTGCGCATCACAACAAGAAAAATAAAAGCAGTTTTTTTTAACTGATTTATATCTGCATATGCCATAAATAAATCAATGTTTCGAAATTGTTTTAGTCTATAAAAACTTATTTGATAATGCATAGCCATGACTGATGCATATAAATATGACGGATCTTACCGACCGACCGACATTTGCATAATTGAAACTACATTTTTGTTTTTAGAGAAGATTTATTTTAAAGATACTTAAGTATATAATAAAATACACTGGTATTCTGCCGTATCCTATGCTCTAAACTTTTCAAGGGTTGAAGTTTTCTTAACATGTCGGTATTATCATACGAATAAGCGTAACTTAACATTTAGGCTGGTTTTACAGTGACGCTTACCATCCGCGCAATAAGATCACCGAAAGTTCTAGTACCCTCTTGATAGCCTAGTTTTGCTTTATCCTTTCTCACAGCTTGCAGCAGCAACAAAGCGACTTGCTTTATAATTCCTTGGAATTGTTGCCACAAACCTTATAAAACGATCATATCCATTGATTCCAGTTACCACTTTTTAGCCATAACCATTAGTGAACCGTATGCTTGTTTGCCACTTTATTTAAGAAAACTGTTTCCTCGTTTTAATTATTCGGCTCGATAAAAACATAATTTTATAGTTTGTTAATTAACTGATGATGTGTCCTGTGTTATTTATAAAACGGATTCACATTTCATATTTTTTGGATATACGACTGGTTTTTAAATTAACTGGTGCTTTTGCTCACGCACATAACATATTAGCAAGATAGTGTCAGATATCAATCTTTTCATCCATTTTATTACTATCTAGCTTTTCCGGCTGTTAATTTTTTTTACTTACTGTTGCATGTATTAAGAGAGCATTCTCAAGGACGATTCGTGTCAGGTAAGCGATATAATGGTCTATTGTTTATTTGCCTAAACCGCTCTTAAAATGCCAAGAGAAAAATATTTTGTACCGACTAGCACCAGCCCGGACAGAATGAGTTTTTAATAGAGAATTACTATTATTAAATGCCTGACAGACGTTGAATACAGGCTGCTTCTATTCGGCTTTTTACGAAATCAACAGCAAGTGAACGACCTGCTATTGAAATAATGATTAAAGTCAAGTCAACAATCGGGTGAAAATAACATCCAATGCAATACTGTAATCGAACATTAGGCTTATGTCCAGCAACATGTGTGGTTGTGAAATTATTCAGTGCAAGGAGATATCAATTTACTAAAACCGGTAAAAACCGTGAGCTAAAACTTAACGGCACGCGTTGAAGTCTTTTATACTACGGTTAATTTTGTTTGCACATTAATTGCAATTAAAATTCTTTATCAATCATTTAACTTAACATAACGTAAATTGTCTTCATTACCGTTTGCTAAACACCAAAAAAAACTGTTATATATAGAGTGTTATTTTCTCAACGTAAAATTATTTTCTCTGTATAGAATATATCATTCCCACGATGCGATATTATCGGTGCGAACAAAACTAGCAGCGTCTACAAACTAGTATTAAAAAACCTTTTTAGGTACAACATAAAACTAAATTTCCAAATGATGCAGCATGTTACGTCAGGTTAATAACCCGTAACTTGGAAGACCATACTATACTAGTTTTTGCTCGGTGGACTTTTACGATGTATTTGGTGTTTTTTGCCTATCAAACAATTTACGATAAATAAACGCAATATTAAAAAAGTGTATCTGAGTGATTAGTTGCTACTACACTGTTGCTGTAATGATTAATAGTTCTCTTCCTCAATAGCGAAGTGCTTATAAAAACATGGCGTCGTGTATAAGCGGGGACGCTAAAGTTTATTAGTAAACAAACACTCAACCACAAGATTAATGTTATACTATATGTCTTATCTACAATGGTGAGGTAGCTTCCGACTTCCAAGCTCAGGTACCTTAAACCTTAGCTATAATATAGACCACTATATCACTTTTGGCCTCCTCTCGATATAACATCTTATGAAGGTATTCAACCTTCGTTCTAACTAAAGTAAAAGCATAACTCATTGGATGCGAAAGTATATTTATTGGTTTATCACTATTTGCGTCTAAACAGATCGATGAAGTTTTTGTACAGCAACCGTTTGAGGGCCGGCGATACCGACATACTTTTGCTTTTTACCCCAGGAAAAAAGTTATAACGACATTTAATAACAAGATGTTTTATAAAACTCTATATTCTTGGCACTTTATTTACGATATCAACTCTTTTTTTGTATTATTAAATATATATTTAATATATAATTATAAATTATTGTAGACGTTAATTACTTTTTAAATTCCTTCCATAAAATATTAACATCTTTTTCGGTATACGCTTTTTGGTATACTAAACATTTCTTGTATACCTAACAGTACAGGTAGCAAATTAAAATGAGCTTTAATTAAAATTTTATACAATATTTGGTATTTTTATTTCTTGTCTAACAGCTAGTATAATTTTATAGCGCATTTTAATTTTACTTAATTCAAAAATGGTTATTTAAAAAAATATTTCGCTAATTAAGTATTAATGGGTCATTATAACGGTTATAGAAAACTACGATTAACAAAAAGTCAAAAACATTTAAATGCCTTGCATTTTATTTAAAAACGTATCGGATTTACATGGTTTCTGCTGTTTGGTAACATAAGAGCGTCTTTTGATTTCTTAGAAGCGTTGTCGGCAGCAAAGAACAAGGCAAGCATAAATTGCCATTCTGCTCCTAGCCACCGTTCTAAAGAAAAGTTATCAAAGCCAGAGGAGCGATCAGAAGAGTCTGGGGGAAGGGAGGAGGGAAACACAACAACGCTTAAGCAATAAACTCTGTTATATCTTACTTATGCAGGCATACAACATTACTCTGGTAGTAATCTATACAATTATATAAAGTGGAAGAATTTTTTTGTTCGTTTGAACGCGCTAATCTCTAGAACTACCAGTCGGATTTAAAAAAATATATTTGCATATGATAGCCCAGTTCTCGAGGAAGGTTATAGGCTATGTAACATCACGCTACTGGCGACGATAGTGGAGCAGTAAGCAAAGACGCGGGTGAAACCGCACAGCAGTCATTCAAAATGGTAATAATAATGAGATATTGCCTACCGTGCTCTGAATGCCCTCAGCCTTGGAGGCCCGAAATCAAGGCCTGTGGCCCTGTAGCATCGAATACATATTTTTTTATACGTGTACATTGTAATTTTAACAACTTGTATATTTATACTCATTATATTACTATTTATTCCGCCAGCCTGTTTGTACATTGTATGACGATTATAAATGTTTCATAAAGTCCATTGCTAACATAAAATGAAAATAGTTCGGTATTCGACATTTACTCGAACACATCCTATTCTATTAATATTATAAATGCGAAAGTTTGTATGTGGGTGTGTGTGTGTGTGTGTGTGTGTGTTTGTTACCACTCAGCGCCTAAACGGCTAAACTGATTTCGATAAAATTTAGATAGATTCGGTGCCGTACATAGGCTACTTTTTATCCCGAAAGTCGGTCTGGGGGCCTACTCCGAAAATCGAACGTCGAACTTTCGACTGACGGATCGTGCACCTACCTACCACGAAATGTTTCAGATCCGAAGATCGCGAATTGACGTTTTGGCTTTCGTTGACGCTACTCCGAAATGATTTTTGACGTTAAATTATCGTTGTTTGACAATAATTTGATCGTGAATTTAACCTCTAATTTTACGATAACAACTTAGCTTTCGTTTTACTATCGTAAAAAGATTTTCCGTTTAATTGTATTAACGAAAATGGCACGTTTTGTGCTCTATGAGGAGGCCTTAGCCGAAGAAAGACAAGAGCGCAGTCGGAGGCGTCTTCGACTTCGCGAAGAGTTTTTTCAGAAACAAATCCCCGATCTGGAATTTGTCTCTCACTATAGATTAAATGCCACGCTATTTGAGGACCTTTGTAAGGATCTAATACTTCCTTACTTCCTCAAAAGAAAAATGTAAGAGGTGTTGATCCTACAACTAAGGTAATATAATATAAGAACTTCAATAATATGTTATTTACCGGAGCGATTTGGGGTGCTGCTTACTCCTGGACCAGCTTGTATAAAAGGGAGAGCTTCAGCGGGAGGGACAGGCTGAACTTCAGCAGGCGGGGCAGGTTGAACTTCGGCAGGAACTGGTATAAATATGGCTTCAGCAAGTGTGAGCTGTTCCAATGGCTGCAGCAACTTTATAATAAAATATGTTTAAAATTATTTATTTTTTTGTTAACAAAAATAAGATTTGTGGAACCAAAGCAAGATTGCCAAATAAACAAAACATATTTAGAAGAATAATATTATTAAATCACAGCAAATCTAACACATAGCAGCAACAATTTATTACCTCTGGAAAAGCTGGCACTCTGTATGCTGGTATATTAGGCGCGCCGAAACCTTCTCCCATAATAGAAATCACCCTTTGGTCATTTTGGGAGAGAGGCAAAGCTTTTAATGACCCACCACCAGTGCCAGTAGCCGAACGCTGAGCTGCTGTATTAGCTTTTTTTGCCACATATTTTCTGTCAGCCCACACCTAAGCAGATATTCTCATCATGCACACATCCTAGTTTCAAAGTACCTACATGCTTGGTTCGTCAGTAGAACATAAAAGCATGTATCCAAGTGGATACTATCTTGAAGTACAAGGTGAACATTAGTTACGGAATATTAATAAAAATCATTAGTATAATAAAAGTGCATACCTTCTTCCACTGTTGCACCGTTTTGACAACACCCCCAAGGCTGTTTAATTGTGCAGCCAGGGATTCTCACAGCCGTTTTGTTTTTGCCCGCCCCTCTATGTTGTGTATGAGGCCACGGGCTACGTGCCTTTAATAAAAGACCCAATATGACATTTTATAGTATTTCAAACTATGTTCATTCAATTGGTTGTCTATGGATTCGAAACGACGGCGGCCGAACGCAATAGTCGTATCCGAAGTAACTTGGTAAGTAGTAGGGTTGTCGTTCGACGTTCGGTGTTACTACGTTTCGATTCGATACTTCGACGTTCGATTTTCGGAGTAGGCCTCCTGGTTCCCGAGGGATACAACAAACCATATTTTTCGCGCGGGTGAAACCGCGCCGCGGAAAGCTTGTACTACATAATTAACTTACCCCCCGTTTCTGAAAGGCTGATCAACTAAAAATAACTAATCACCTGTTAAATCTCAAGTAAAGTACGTAAAAGCGTGCTAAAAGTATGGATAACTAATTTAATTTGATCTAATTAGTTACTAATTAGATCTAATAAAACTAATTATTAGCAACGCAACTGGTACTTCACATGAGGTAACAGGTGATTAGTTAATTTTTCGTTGATCAGCCTTTGAGAAACTGGGGGTAGAAACTTTTATTTTAAAATGTATTATGCTACATTGAAAGTATTCATTACATACTGCTTTTTATATCGCTAAGAATGATCAGAAGCTTCTTAAGAGGTTAGGTACATCTATACCTACTATTTTTCTCTCTACGTTGTCTCATGTAACAGGGGTAAATTTTTTTGTTTTACTCTGATTATCGAGCTGCATATCAGCACTTATACTAGGCACTACGAACACACCATTGAAACAACACAAAATGACTATTCACTAAAAGGTTATCAGGTAGATAAAAGATTGAGACATGCGTGTGTCAAATTGCGACATATGCGCATCGGAAGTGTGCGGCAGCGAGCGCGTTGGCGGGCTTACGTAGCAGCCAGCCGTCGGCGCAGACGCGATGGCATCACGGTCGTGCGCCACCGCTCACGGCAGCCGCCGGCGCTCGCGTCGCCGTGACTTATGGCCCCCGCGCGAACCTCGATCGTACGATTGAATAATAATATCCGATTCCCGTGCACCGAATTTATGTTAGGAAGTGAGCAGTGTCCCGTATCGACGAGTGCATCGCCGCGCCCGCCCGCTATTCCCAGCCACTTGTCCTTAGGCGCTGATGTGCGCTGCGATACTTGATAAATAAATTTTCGTGGAAGACCGTTTCCGCTGGACGTCGGCACTCGTTCCCAAAGGCTGTTCTCTGCCACCGCCTCTCACTAAACACTATACAATGTCAAACGGTATCGTTGTTCACGATGCAAAATTATGAAGAAATGCTGAAGGAAATCTTATTTTTATTCGTTTATTGTTTTTTTTTTATTTTTAAACGTTAAACTAACAAACACTAAAATAAGCTCTTAGGATTGTCATAGGTGTATACTCGTAATGACAAATTTGCGGCTGAAATGATAAATTATATTATCATCATAAACAACTGTCATCAGTAAACCACATTTTCTTTTACACTTGATAATATTACGAAAATTAGCTACATTAAGAGCTAATCTCATCTTGGCCACCTATTAAATTACCCGCAAGTTCATTGGTCTACAAAATTTGTTGTTAAATTATGGGTTCACACACCTAATATTTTCACTTCGGCGTAATCGTGACCGCTAAGAGTACCACTAGATCGATGCAGGTAAGAATTTGGATGATTTTTACCGTTGCATATTAGATGCCATCCCTATCACAATTCTAGCCTATCATTATGTCTAGTTATTTTATAATTTAATATTTTTTGAAGTCACGCAGTTTGTTGATCTCATTATGTAATTCAAAGTAACGCAACATTGTGCGCAATCATATACACGTACTAATTCACGATATCAGTACAAGAAAAAGATGAACCCAACCATACTTGTATAGTTCTTATTGAAACAAAAAATAAAGCTACATTTCATGTAGTCATCGAACGTTCATATACCTATAAAACAACTCTAATTTGACGAAAAGGTGTGGGTTATTATGTGTAATGTGCCGCAGATTACAGGCTGTGCAAGCAAATTATATTAAGAGCATTTGCTAATATTCTTTGCAATTGTAGGTACATACATACATCAATAAAATAACACAATAATATCTTAGCCTACTTCAATACCCACATAACCGTTGTTTTTGCACGCATCTCACGCTATGGTATAAATATTATCAAATTACTTATACAATAGGGTGTCATTATACGATAACGGATATATCAGTGAATATGATTAAATCGAGAAAATGATTGTGGTCTATCACGTACAACAGCGCTTTGCGTTTATTGTTAGTTTTGATCCAACGTTGTAGTCATGTCGTTTAGCATTACTTATTGCTATTTTACACTTGTCATTTTTTTTTTTTATAATATAATGATTTTATTATATTGTCAGAGATATCTCAGATATCTGCATGAAGTGAAAATAAGAATAGTGTAGTTGGCGTATATAACCTCGTTCTTTGTGATAAACTGTCATAATAATGAAACGTTTTATGATTTACGCACTCAAACCTTTATAATTTTATCACGTTCGCCTGGTTGACCGACTGTCCTACTGTCTGGCCTACTGTTATTAAATCTCACGCTGGGCTTCTTTTTGTAATACCAAAATGAAATCATTCAACCACTGTTATTATAAGTACTCTTTTTTTTATCAAAGTCAAAACTATTTCTGTAGTATAATAGTACCTATTATACTCATTATTATTTTTATTTTTTTGGTCAATAACCAATAAAAGCACAAATAAAAATAATTTATAATGGATGAGTTGTCCGTGTATAATGTTTCTTATTCTTCTAGGTAAGCTTTACGTCGGTGTTAATTAAAGCTGGCACCAAACCTCCGGGGCCAACAACGGCCAGACACACACACACACACACACACACACACACACACACACAGTCTACCCTATAATTATCGACTTTCGGTACATTTCGCTAATACACAATCATACAAATGCTTCTTTACGACACAGCACGCCCACTTAAGATTCTTTGACTGCAAACATACACTTTGAAACGTTGAATTGTCACTTTACGACCGATTGTTTCACGACGTTGCCGTATGTCGCAGGCAAACCGATATTATTGGGATGAATTTGCTACGCAAACATTCAACGATAACTTTAGACTTATTATTTAAACAATGAATACTGCGTTTTAATAATTTATTACGGCTGCTGTTTATCTGCTACATTAATTTATAACTACAGATCCGAATAAACGCATCGCAAAATCTTACCATAACTGTTAGTCTTTTGCCATGAATATCTTCCTATCGATTGCAAATATTCAAGCACGTCGGAATCTGCAGACTTCGGTTGATGCCCATTTAGCTGGTGCGGTCATTGTATGTGATTCTGGTATCACGAGGCTATCGTAGAAACATTAGCATTATCAAAAGGACCGCGGGCGTCATGCTCATATCGGTGGGGACACGCGACGGCCGCGGAAGCGCCGCGTGAAGGCAAAGGCCCCGACGGACGAGCGGCGATAACTCAACTCAACATACCTGAAATACAATCGTGTGGATACCATGCCGCAGAGGCGTGGGCCCGCCTTCACTATATGTTCCTTTTGTTTCCTGTTTTCTTACAAATATTCCCTTGTATTTGTACTTGTATAGTTGGAATGCTACATAGACAGAATACTTGTATAAATAGCAATAACTCATTCGTTCTGACATCTCAATATTGACTCTTGTTGCTTATAAAACCAGATGCAAAAAATATATGGAGCATAAATGTTTATTCAGTGCGTATTCGCAAGCGTCTAGAGCGCGTTTCTCGTCACATATTTTTCAACGTCAATCACTTGCAGTCTTTACAAACGTGGAGTAAGTTTCTATGCTATTCAGATCCGTGTAGGTCACTCTCTACGATTATAAAGCAGATACTTAATTTTAATGTTTATGTTCATAATAAAAGTATCTTTGTGTATGCTGTGCTTATGATAAAGTGCTTTCATATTTTAGGTGTATTTCAAGTTCACTACATTTACATATCAACAATATTGATGATAAGAAAATATTCTAAGTTGCGTTATTTAATAATAATATAATAAATAATAATAATAATAATAATATCATATTATTTTAACCTGAAACGTAAGTGTTACTTTCTGTTTTTTTATTTTGTTCATATATAAATTTATTAATTTTTCAAAGCCATGAATTTAATAAATTTTAAATTCTAATAGATATAAAAGACGTTTTGTGTCGTACTGCTGCCGCACCCGCAGCGGTGCGTTTGTAGTGCTGGGCACGGCCGGTCGATTTTTCCATACAATGTAATATGCACTAAGCGTGCAAGACGGCACCAATCCTGCTGTCGTGCGTATGTTTAGGCCCTCTCTCTGTCTTTGCGAAATTAGTTTCCATATCTGTATTGCGAGGGCAAAGAATGCTTTTACTAGGTATATATTTAATTCAATAGTGCTGTGTGATATTGAAGTCCTGACAGTCTTTGATTGTGAGTCTGATACCTTAAACTTTTTCACCTTGGACGTATTAGAAATTTGAGGCTTATGTCCATTTGTGGTATGGGTTGCTGATACCTATGCGCCTATTCTAATGCCTTATTTTATATTTTAGCTGGGTTTTGATGTTTAAATATATTGGATTGTTATGCTTCTTGAGAATTTGATCACTGACGGTCAAGCATTGATGCAGGCGCTATCATAATAGCATTAACGTAGAAAAGGCTCATTATGTTTATATTATACTCTAACAAATATAAATCAAATGAAGAATTTAGAGAAGCTGATACATGACACCAAGTTAGTTAAACTGTGGTCAAGTAACATAACTACAAGATATAACCTTCTTCAAATTAGAACAGCTTCGGTTAGTTTGCATATTTACTAAGAAGACGGTACTTTTATGGTTCATTATGTATGTATATATATGTTGCAGGTTTTTCATAAAATTAGGTTTTTGATGAAAAACCTGAACTTGAAATTGAAATTTCATTTTCGCGGATTATCAAATCAGAGAAAATCAAGAATCTGAAATTGAAACATTTCATTTCATGGTTGGATTGAAGGAGGAGAATATTGATTGATTCATGCATGTAAATTTTTTATAAATAAATAATTGTTTTCTATTTAAGTGTGTTCTTTTTGATTGTAATATTTATATGTATTTTAGGTTAAGGTATTTATTGTATGGGCCTTGATGCCTGAAATAAATGAATTATTATTATTATTATTATTATTATTATTATTACATTTAAATTTATTTATTTGTCATAAAACAAAGCAAACCCGTGATTTTGATAAGAACTTTATCTTAAACCCAAACTAGTTCAGGTTTTTGATCAAAAATCTGGATTGTTACAGGTTCATGATGGAATTGAGTTGAAAATGTGGCATTTGCCGGTTTACCACCAAAAACCTGATTTTATGAAAAATCTGCGACATATATAATTGATCATATATATTTAAAATGTTACCATAGCAATTGCATTATATAGCCGTCATAAGATTCGCTTATTACATGTTTACTTATCCTATTAAAGTGTGCCTATTCATTATGTTTAATTGACTATAATAATATGTGTGGGATAGCGGTTTATGTGGTCGTGTCTGTTGTTGTTGAACGACTGTGATATGTCTTCCGTTTTAATAAAGAAATAAATAATAATTTTCATGGTGGTCTAATATATTAAATTTAATATGACATACGATATGCACAGTTGTCATCCATTGATGACGTGCGTCGTTTGTCAGTGGGCGTAGCGCGGAAGCATCGCTCAGCGACGCCCGTGCCGTTATAGTCAACGGCCATTACACGACCACTCTTAATTATCAACAGTTACCTACCATTGGCCGTATCAATGTGGTATCATTCGCCCGCATCGAGTAACACCACACCGTAAATGAAACATCATCCACGTACGCACTCACAGTTGAATTGACACTGAAAACTAAAGCGGAATACGTAATGAATTCTAAACAAGAAAGAAGAGAGATGCCCGTACAAAAAACCGCAGTCGTTAGTCATAATCAGAAAAAAAGTAATTATGGCAAATTGTGCAGATTTTGATTTGCAGAGTTGCAAAATGAAGTAATATAGTGAACAGAATGTGTATAAATTTATGTGTCATCGGTTATGAAATTTTTGATAGAAAAAATTTAAAAAGTGTTTGTTTATTACATTGTAAAAAATAATAGTTTGCAAGTGACATAGTTCAATATTATAATATTTTTAGAATGCTGTTGAGACTGCCACCCTTTTGCAGCGCATCTGGCATATTTGCACAAAATCAAACTGACATGCCGTCATGCGCAAAAGAACCGCTTATCTAATGGCTAGGCTGCGGGCCAGTGACAACAACATTCTAAGAACTGTGGCTGATAGTTTTGATTCTCCGATTGTGAAAAGTCTTGTGAAAAGGATGATAACATAACATATGTATTGGCATCCTTTTCATCATGCTTACTTTACATACCTATATAAATAGTTTGAGCACTGTACATACTGACACTAGTTATAAGTTATAATTACTGTATAATAACAATATAGGATCTATATTATCTAATTAAATAAATTATTATTATTATAGTCTCTTTAAGCACGGTAGGGAATCTTTTGAAATGCATCTCCGACCAGAGCGATCTGTTGAAGTGACTACTCCAATATTCATCGAAAAATAAAGAAAATATTATCCGGCGATGCCGGTCTGAAGAAAATCATTTCGCAAAGATGTTTGGAGTACCAGATACAATCTTTTTTAAGATTCTTCTTCTTGCCATGATAAGTCAGACAGGTACCGAGAGTGCAAGTCAGGTACCTAGAACGCATAAAACAACAGTGCGTGAAATGTTCGCGTGAGTTTTTTAGTCTCTGCAATGAAGATAAACATGATTTAATGAGGCGTATTCTTACTCAAGATGTAACTTGGTTTCATAATCATGAACCTGAGTCTAGGTAAGACTTCATGCAGTACAGCAAGCCAAATCGCAAAGGATGTCCTGCGTTTTCACGTAATTTTCAAGTTTATAAGAGTCTCTTTTTATTGGCTGTCCTGCATAATACAGCACATAATTGGACTAAGATATTTTAATTTTTTCCACCCTTTAGTTTAGACCTGACACCAAGCTACTTTTATATGCTACCAAAACTAAACAAAAAATACGAAGAAGTGTTTTACCCGTTTTACGATTAGCGTATTTTTAGACAGAGACAAATATTTTTTATGAAATTATACACACTTTATTTAATCGTTCTAATGAATGTATAAATATTGTAAGTGAATATATAAAAAAAATAAAAACAAACTCCTTTCCGTCCTTCCGCGAACTTTAAAGTACCCTCGTATAATCAATGCCACAAGAGGTGTTATTTTTCATTTCTATTTTCCTAGAGCGTATAGCACAAAAACTATTGGGAAATTGGAGAATGTGCACCGAATGAAAGTTTTAGAGAATTTTATAAACTTCCATTGATAGAAGAATATTATTCTCTAGAATGCACCGTTTTGGAGATATTAGTGCAAAACTCAAAATTGGGAAACTTAAATCTTCCCTCCCCCCTTCCGGCTCACCTCCTATGGTAGGAGACTTCTAGCATGTTCACTCTCTGATCACCCTAAACATGTTTCTGAAGGAATTACTACGTAACTCGCTCTATAATTCTTTCTTGGCTGAAGTATAACGGGTATAACCCTAAAATCGCCCAAGGCTTATCTAGAGTGTCCTTAACTTTATTATGAAGCGACAAACGATACAGTAGAAACCAGCAGTATTCAGCCAGTAGAGTATAAGTAAAGTGTGTCGGAGAAATTTCAACGAACAGAAACAGTTCAAAAGTTATGGCTTGAATGTCCAACATACGTTAATTAACGTTTAATTACATTGCCTTTCCATGTAATTAAAAATTGGGGTTTAGTAAGAACATAATAATTATAGCAAGTAATTGTATAGCTATTGAGTTCAAATTAAGTATAGTTTTTATTTATGACAGTAATAGTGACGTTCTGATAACATTTATAAATAGTTTAATTACATTTTCTTTTGTTGTTGTTTATATTTAAAATTAATGTTTAATCAAAGATCGATGTGTGATATAACTATGCTAAATGTGCAAACCTAAAAATAAAATAAAATTATTTTTAGAAAAAAAGTAGAAAATAATATTTTAATTACTTCATAGCAAAGAACATTAAAGGGGAATCAACGCAATCCTTGATACCTATAATACTATTTATAGTTTTTAATCAGCTATTTTGGAGTCGGTGTATGAAGTAATTAAAATATTATTTTCTACTTTTTAGTTAAGGATTGAACATGTAGGTGTTGTTTGAAGTCGGTTTTAATTTTTTTTCTAAAAATAATTTTATTTTTAAACTTTTAGTGGGAATTAATTGTGTATAAATATATTCAATATGGGTAGACCTACTAAACATGCTGCGCAAATGAGACAGCGCCGCGCCGTTTGAAAGAAAGTAGAGACGAGAGGTAAGATTGTAAATAGAGATATAAGGTCCTTGTCAACACTTTCTCGATCGCTAAACCCTGAATCCCAGAAACCACAAATCAAAACAAAAAAGTGATGATCTACCAACAATAAAGAATCATCAAAAATCATAATTTAACTGACCGAGCAATCGCTTAACAGATATACAAAAAATAAACAGTGGTGCTGTAAAGGCAGATTTAAGGCCGCCCGTTGCTGTTGTAATTTCTCACGACCATAAGACCTCCAACTTGGGTTAACGACTACCAAATTATAGTGATAATCATAGTCTACTACTTCTAATGAATGAAGACGCTGAAAATGAAATGACACAAATGGTCACTCATCCAGGGCCACTTCGTCTCTAACAAAAAATGAATTTTGAAAATCACTTCGCACTTGTAGCATGGACATGTCAGATAATTCGTCGCAAAAGACATCGACATGTTGCTTTAAACGTCTTCTCTTCTTTCATACGTTTTGTTACAAAATGTAAAATTGAAGCCAAACCACTAAATCATTCTTTATAAAAAAAACATGGGACCCCATTTCGGAGTATACCCTTTCAAATAAAAGAAGAATTTTCCAAATTAGTTTATAAATGACCGAGTTCTGTTGTAACAAACATACAACCACTGAACCATTTCTTATAATAAAAAAATGGGACCAATTTCAGAATATAGCCCCTCAAATAAAAAAAAATTTTCAAATCGTTTCATAAATGACCGAGATATGAGGTAACAAATATACAAAAAAAAATAATAATAACCTCCTCCTTTTTGAAGTCGGTTAATGATTAGGCACTCTCGTTATCTATATCTAAACTATTATATAAAGCGGAAGAGTTTCTTTGTTTGAACGCGCTAATTTCTGGAACCACCAGTCGGATATGAATGATTATTTTTGCGTTGAATCGTTCAGTTTTGGAGGAAGGTTATAGGGTAACATAACGCTACTGGCGACGGGAGCAGAGCAGTAAGCAAAGACGCGAGTACAACCGCGCCGCGTAAAGCTACTTTGACATAAAGACCTTATAAAGATTATGTATATGAAAAATAAAATGTTACAAACATTATCAATGAACACGAAATAATGATCTTACCAATCATAAATTTACAATAAATTATTTTGTTAAATAATAAAGGTTTTTCAAGTCCATTAACCTAACAAATAGGTTAATAAACACCTAATAATAACTATATAATATATTTTAATTTCGTTTAAATCTGCAATGAAACTTCACTATGAGTTAGCGCATTCTCTCTGACATCATCTAATAACCATCAATTAACAACGCCACATATTACAAAAATTGGTTCTCGGGGCAAATTCCAGCTGTATTTTGCGTGCATTTTGTTAAATTTGCTTTTTGTCCTGCACTCCTCCTCTAGGTAAATTTCACTATGTTTTCTTTCACATAACCGAAAATATTCAGTGATATTTTCACGGGTTGTTCCGACGTATATAAATATTATGCTTGTTGTGTGTGCTGTTAGATTATTGTATAAAGAAAGTATTGCTATAGATTGGCCGTCGCCAAATTTTTAAATCCACTTAATTTGTAACCTATAGGTTAAACATAAATCAGTGAATAATTCTAGTTCAATTTTGGTATTAATGATGTGATAGTATAAGGTGTGCGGCGTGGCACCGCGGCCGCAGCTTGATCTCTCACATGATAGAGAGTGGCGCCCGCGCCGGATGCAGCGATAACGTCGCGTTAACCTCGCTGCCGATGTTGCCGCCGCGTGCTACACTCCACTCTTCTCTAATTACAAACACCACAGCTTCACTAAAGCTATAACCTAATATTAACACCATTAGACTTTCCAAACAAATGAGTCAATATAACATTATAGTTGGGCAATTATAAGACAATCCTTTTTAGAGCTGATGAAATCAAATCATTTAATCAGTTTTATGATAGTTTTATGATCGTCTTTATCAAGCCCGATTTTGTGAGAACGTGCCATCTATGCGACCCAAAACAAAAAACTTGCAGTGTTATGGCCTTTGTGTTACGACTGTATCCAAGTATGGACACGTGTATAAATTTTTTAAATTATGGCTGTACTAAATCGTTAAACATAATATTGTACGGAAACCTATACGCCTGACACTTCATTATATTCTCAATCGTCTGAAAGTTTCCCAAACCGCAATTTACTTCGAGATGCATTATGGTCTAACCCCTCATACTTACGTAGAAGTGTCCTGAGCCCTATTGTGAATGGAACTTACTACAGAGAATAAAAGATTAAAGCAAATAAAGAATAACTTACTTTTTTTTGCTTACCAGTCACAGATACAAATTACAAATGTTCATAATCAAAAAGTGACGTGATGTGAATATAAAGGCTAGGAAATGTATTTTTGTAATTACCTTGCCGTTTTCTTTATACTGTGTGAATACCTATCTCAAGTGCAGTCAATTCTCTGGACTGAGGATGTATTCGCTGTACGAATACCCGCGTATTGTCTAAGTGCGAGCGAGTCCTTCCGGTAAACTTCTCCACGATCTTAATCTGTATCCCAGGCTTGTACTTTGTGAGATAGCGACACATTCGTTTTACCATCAAATAGAAATTCAGTTATTGCGTTGCGTCATATTTGTACGTGTGATCTTTCAATACAAATGAAATACTGCAAGCTTCTACTAGTTGTAGGCAGAACATTTTTCTCATCTTTCTCGTATCTTATTCACATTTCGCCAACTATGTTAACTTGTATGTAGTGAAACATGGTTTCACACGACGCGCTACATTGATACTGATCTTTTTTCCATTTATCCTTCGTTTAGTTCACTCGGTGATTGGCTTCGACGACCTCGAAAGCCGACCTTAAGTTTTTAATTACTAAACAGCCACACTCATTAACAATTATTAAATTAGGCCTTGGTATTGGTATTGGTATGAACGGGCTGTTTGCCGCAACTCCATGAATGTGCGCGTATTTTGCGTGTAAATTAGGCCTTACATGTATTTAAATAATTAGCATTAAATCAGTTAATTATCGCTTCATCCCAGAAACATAATTTAAGGATTCATTAGATAATGACAAGTTTAGGTATCCGTGGGGTGGGACATCGTCAAAATGCACTATCGATTGCATGTCGACAAAATTTTGGCGCGGTCAAACTTTGATCATTCCACTTATAACCATAGTCTAGATCCATTGTTTTCTCCTTTGAACCAAATATGGAGATGTTGGTTCTACTGGAACATATATTAAGTACGTGGATCTGTCAAAGGTTCTAGCGAGATCTTTAATATAATATTCAATCAGTAAACGTTTTTGATGCATTCGGTATATTGACTAGTATGCCAAAATAGGTACAAGACAACGGCGACGCGATAATATTTCGCAAGGACAATCTCCACTTAGACCGTTTTGCCGTTAGAGCTATACTAAAAGGCAAATGTTTAGACGTATGAATAAATGGAAGTATGAATTTTTGTTACTCAATCATGTCAAAATGGGTAAACGGATTTAAATGGGATTTGCCATAGAGACTGATTATTCTGATTGTTCTGATGCAGTATGCGATTGCCGTAAGATCAAACAGGTAATTTTCTCATACTCAGTTTACTTTTCAACCTACCTACATATCTCGCATATTTATCTTTTCACGCGGACTATGTCGCAGGCAACAGCTAGTATATATATTTATATATACTAGCATACATAATTATAATTAGCGATCATTTCATTAAATTACATTATGGTATTCATTCAAAATTATGTCATTTTTATAGATTTAAATCGATATAAGGTTGTTATATTAGGTCCTTACCTATTAAATTGCCGTTTTATATCAATAGTTTTTATGTATATTTTTAATTTATTAGTATACTAGCTGACCTGCCGAACTTCGTTCCTCCTAACAGTCGATCAACATTACTTTAATTTCTAAAATAAAATAATTTTTCTGAAATAAACGTAGTCTAAGTTACTCCGTATTACATCAGCTACCTGCCAATAAAAGTCCCGTCAAAATCGGTCCAGCCATTTTAGAGATTAGCCGGAACAAACAGACAGACAGACAGACAGACAAAAATTGTAAAAAAAATGTATACACTACATATACTACATGTATATATTCATATACATGTAGTAAAAAACGGTTATTTTAATATTACAAACAGACACTCCAATTTTATTATATGTACCTATAGATATCAAAGGCATTGACCATAATTGTGTAGGTACTGTATGAACTTCACAATTTTAATAAAGTTTATTGATGTATCTGATACAAGAATCTTAGACCTAATAGGACTTTTATATTATAAAATTTATTTGAATTTGGAATTCTAAATAGGATATAAAATAATTGCAACAGTCTGAAATGACTGCTGTTGAGGAATTCCCTCGACTATCTATGGTCACCTGTCAACCCATATGGGTGCAAAGTTCTCATCATTAGAAATGAATTAAGTCCAAACACCAAGTAATTGCTGTAAATTGTTGAGAAGTTACCTCGACTGTCTTTGTGCTCCATCATCAGATCGACTACAAACCTTCACTAAATAGTAGTGCCTTTAAATACTTAATGAAAAAAATAACAAATGCACTAGTTTTCAGAAGGATTTTCGAAAGTTCTTCTCGATTTCTCTGGGATGCCATCATCAGACCCTAGTTTCCTTATCATGGTACTACCCTGGGGATATCTCCTATCCAACAAAAAAAAAATTATCAAAATCGGTTTATAAACGACGAA
Organism: Parascotia fuliginaria; assembly: GCA_963082885.1. Classification (NCBI taxonomy): domain Eukaryota; kingdom Metazoa; phylum Arthropoda; class Insecta; order Lepidoptera; family Erebidae; genus Parascotia; species Parascotia fuliginaria. Next base: position 10,088,187 of record OY720181.1, on the reverse strand, counting down.
GTTATCCGCGAACACACATAAAATATATATATATCTAAACAGTCGAATTGAGAAACCTCCTCTTATTTTAAAGTCGGTTAAAAAGACAACAATATTTATACTAACCAGTATTCAAAATCTGCACTTTCATTATATAGGTAAGGACCTAACAATTTTATTTCAGTCATAGAAACTTCTCACAGTTAATTTAAAGTTCAATCTTTGTACTTAGATATTACAGTGTGGAATTTAATTAGACGATTGCTTGTAAACTTTACTGAATGAGCAATGATTTGACCACCCAATGAGAATACGGCGTCGACGGTCTTTAGTTTCTGATCGAACTCCTATTTCTGTCAACCCTTTGACTTAATCAAATATTTATATACAACATATGACTATATTTGCTACTGACGTTTTAATACGTCAATGTACAATTTATGATAATCTAAGCAATAAAAACGTATAGCTTCTGTAACTTTGTAGTTTATTGGTAGTATACTGTCGCTGTATTTTCATTTTCAAGTTATTCATTTAGCTGTATATGATTTGTGATACGTTAGCAGCACTTACTTAAAACAACTATGTAAGTGCAAGTGTAGTTATTATAAATAGAAAATGTAACTTTTTGAAGAATATCGGTAGTAGATACGGTAGTAGATCCACGTTAGTTTCAGCATGAATGGGCCGGATCGACCGGGGCAGTACTACCCTCTCATAGAAGATCGACGTAAGAGTAGTAGTAACCGTGCTACTGCGTTTCGTTCGGTGAGTGAGAGCGCGGGAGGCCGAATTTCCCCCCTTTCCTCTTTCCTCACCTCCCTCATTCCCTTCCCCTACCCCATTCCCAGCCGCCATAGTGGAGGCCACCATACCTGCAGCTTTTGTTATGGTGGCCACATCTTCTGGATTCCACTGACTGCTTACCATCTGGCAGGATGGAGTCACTTTGGTAGGCTACTATAAAAAAATATATAATATTAATATATCACAAGTACGGTAATATACTTTTAACAGTAACATTTTTAAAAGCACTATGCGCATTGCGTGGGCACATAATACAGTACGAAATACAATTTCATGAAACAAAAAAATCTCCGCCCAGCAATGAAGATCGCGCAACGTCTTAATACTTTAGTTGAACAGCAATACTTTCTATGTTATATTATTACCAACAATCCTCTGTAAGGCACTCACTGTGTTTTACCTCTACATCTTGCACGGGTGTGGTAATTTATAGTCTATTAATATCGGCAAGTAACTGTGAAGGCAAAACCACCACGCGATCGTAATCTGCAAACAAGTGAATAAACCGTGATAACGTGCATAACAACAGTTTACCTATAATTTTTAAATCCGTAAATGTATGGTAAATATATTTAATTGATCTCAAGAATTGAATGAGAACTTTACACATGATCCGTGTTTGACATGAGCATAAATCGCTTACTAGTTACTAGTTCTCAGTTTTCCTGGCAGGGCATGAGAAGATCTTAGGGATTTTTACTATTATATCCTCGGTATTGTTTAAGATTATGTCAGTGTCTACTCAGATATGATGGTAACACCTCAATGTAACAATGCGGCTCACCTAGTCACCGGAAGAACTATAATTGGCTGTGACCCTGCCGCCGTACATACAACTAAAAGCATAACCATTTTTCGCTGCCAGTACACTGATTTTTTTAAAAGCACAAAAAACTAGTACTCATCCGTTGCTATGACTGCAACATTCAGTACATGGTCCTTCTCCACCTGAGCTGCTTCAATTAGAGAATGCAGTTCTTGCCAATGTCTTGTTTCTAGATGGTTTAATGTAGAGGCAATTGGGTCACTTCATTGAGTAAATTTTCTTTAAAACACACTGAATTAAAAAGCTCAAAAGATAGACAACTTAAAGGTTGTTCTTCAAGCTTCTACAAGGTTATATTAAACAATCTTTCCATTACTTCTAACTCTGTTTCCTGTTTTATAATCGAAAAGTTTTATGAATAAATGGTCTGTACGTGGATCTAATGGTTGGACACAATTGTATTGGCCATTAAGACGTATCTTGTCCAATACGTTAATTAGTCCACTCTCAGTTGATTAAGGTCAGCAAATATTTATTATAGCCGCCATAAGAAATATTACTTTTGAAAAATAAACTGACAAGTGTCCTACAATATGTTGCTGGAATTTTAATTGTGCTGCCAGCGTCTGACATACTTAATGTGTATTCTGAAAATTAAGTCGAATAGGTTTAATTAAATATTGATCCTCGGTCGATCCTTATTGGTAACTATGACATAAAAATTTTATTTATTTATTTATTTATAAGGATCTCTTACAAGAAATACATGTCACTTTCATCACATTTCAAACATAAAAATAACAAGTCTCATGCTTCCTCAATTACAAGAGACCACAGCATGCAGGCATACAGCATCAGTACAGACAAAGAAAAAACAGAATTCAAATCAAATAAAAAAAATAAAATAAAATTAAAATTAAAATAAAAAAAAAATACAATATTTGAAGACATGAAATAGATTAAACAATGACATAAAATTAAAAATTAAATAAATAATAATTGTTGCTACGAGAACAACCCTCGCAGATGCGTATTAATAGCTTTTTTGTATGTAGATAAAGAATTACTAAATATGTCTATGTCTACCGAGATACCAAAAATTTTATTGTATAGGTATGAAAGTCGAACAATCGGCGAGTGTTTACCCAGGTTCGTTCGATGACGAGGTGGTCTAAATAGAGAACAGGCGTAGCGTGGCAGTTTAGATGGTACATTAATATTTATCCTTTCGAGTAGATCCGGACAATCAACGTTATTGTTAAGCAACTTGTACAGGAAAACCAAATCCGAAAGACTACGACGCGACTCTAATGACATCATCCGAAAAAAGTTAAGCCTGCCCTGGTATGATTTAATTGACCTAGATATTCCAGCCCGAAAAGCTAGATGGTGGACAAGCTTGCGTTGTGTTTTTTCGATTCTAGTCACATGAACTTGATATCCTGGATTCCAAGCAGTGCTGCAATACTCCAGCCTTGTTCTGACGAAACTGTTATACAATAGTAATGTGGTCGAACAACTTTTAAATTCTTTGGAATTACGTAACACAAATCCGAGCGACCTATGAGCAGCAGCAACGGTCTTATCAATGTTCTCAATGAAAGTTAATTTGCTATCCACAAATACTCCTAGATCCCGAATGACAGTTAATTCTATCAGTGCCTTTCCTAGGATTGTGTAGCACGAAGGAGTTTTATTTTTTTAAACGCATATAGCCATTTTTGCAGATTGACCAGATGTATGGACTTGATGACAACGGGTTATAATTTATATCTGTCAATTATTATATGACGTTATGAGTTGTGACGTATTCATTTGATATACCGCAATGTTCTTGAAGACAAAACTATTTTCATAGTATAGAAACGATTAATAGGTTTAAATATATATGAGCTAAAACAACCATTATTAATATCTGGTATTTTTTAAAATAGCACTCATCGTAGAATATATGTTTTGTGTCAATAACTTACGGACACAACGAACCAATACTCGGAAACAATATTTATCATTCATACAAAGTTACGTCCAGTGTAGGAATCGAATCTCTTGCACATAATTTGCACAACCCTCTGCAACACGGCAACACCGAGGCAGTTAAACTCAAAACGTCTCTGTTGAAGCGTCGGGATCATTCGGACAGAGATCAAGAAAGTATAATCGTACCATCAAATTGTGCAATGGGCTCCCATTAAGATGTTCTCAAGAGATTAAGTGTAAGGTTCTTTAAAAGAGGAGTTTACTGGGTCCCCAGCGCTCGAGTAGTAAATGTATGCTTTTGCATCGCATTCATTTGTAAGTTACCGTAACTTATTTTTATAAAACGCTTGTTTGACATTTTAATAGTGATAAAAAAAAATGCTCGCATACCTACTACCTAAAGTAAACTCAAATCTTCAGAAAACAGTTATGAAATTCTTAATAGATGGACATCAATAATTGTATCTATTTAATACTTGTTGTAAAAAAATATGATGAATTACCGGCACCATATGTATGGTTCTTTGACATCCAAAGTTAATAGTAGGCGAGTGACTTTAAATACTATACATACGTCATGATTATCGGTAAAACTATTGTAGTATTGACAAAATCAATCATGTTAAGAACATTTTTTGCCAGCAATTACTGATACAAGTGTAATAAAAAATACCTAAGACGAGTTGTTATACAAATAATAAGTGAAAAACACAACAACTTAAGAATGACTAATCAATAAGAGGCTTTTAATGTAAGCAAACAATATTAATACATATGAACGTTATAAGTACTTACATTCATGTTATTTAGTATCAATAATCAAAAAAATACTGGACAAGTGCGAGTTGGACTAGCCCACCGAGGTCTCCGCACAAATTATTTAATTAATTATTATATACCTACCTATAGGTACTTATAAAAAAGAAAAGTGGTATTTTTTCATTCTTCGTCATAAATCGAAAACTATACATCATAAAAATTAATTATAAATCTCTTTAAGCTAGGTCAATGAAGCTCTTGCATACGATACCCCACATCATAACTTAACTAAAATAACTCAATTCAAAATTTGGACCGCCGGCGCCGGCGCCGTTCCTGGCATAAATGTATAGTTTTCAGTTTTTTTTCTATACTTGTAGTATAGATGTTAGTATAAGATGCTATTACTTGCCAAATTTCATAGTTCTAGGTCAACGGCAAATACCCTATACATTTTGATTTCTTTGAGAGTGTCGAAATATACGTTTTTCATAAACGGCCGTATATTTTTTTTACAGGTTCAAGGGACTGTAGACCTGAGTACCTATATCGTAATTTTAATTCCTGAGATAAAGGGTTTTGAAAGACAGACGGACAGACAATAATCCTACATGGATTCCGTTTTTTTTTTCTTTTGTGGTAAGTACGGAACCTTAATAATCAACAATCACCTACATTATTTTAACTTTTAAAATATAAACAATATACATAAATGCAATTTTAATGTGTCATTTACATCTTAGTCATTTTGGACCTAATCCAAATGTTTTTTTAAATATCCTAAAAAAGACATCGTAATTTAACATTCTAAATAAAAAGTTACTAAGAAAAATATAAGTCTCAATATTTTTATCGAGAATAAACAGTTACCCGTAACGATATTCCAATACATAACTTGGTATCAGAAATAATCGAGAACAGAGATAGGTGTCTGAATGTATTTACAATTTTTTTGTTTAGATCCGGCGCGTGACCGATTGGTCAAACATCATTGTGTCCAGTTTCACGCTCCTTGTCTCTTGACAAATGATGTTTTTACTCTAACATTCTAAATGGGTTCTTTATTTTTTGTTACAATACAAAAACTGTATTACAATATCTTTTTTTACAGTAAATATGATTGATTTTTTAACTTAACTAACTAGTTAATATCTAATATACGTATCTAATAGTGAGCACAGAGGTGCTTGACTTTCACATATGTATGTATTTATAGTGTTGACGCGTTCATTCACTGACTATTCATGTCTTCAAACAATTATGTAGCACTTAAAGTCTTTCTTCCCACGATTGTATCGTTGCGGGGCGAACCAAGTTTGCAGATTTATGTTTACCTACACAAGTAAACGCAGAATAGGTGTCGCAAAGCTTATCTCTATACTACGTGAACCCGCGACAATATCTGCTTGAGAATTTATTCTCTAAAGAATAGATATTTTCTTTCAAGCGTCATATAAAGATTTGTCTATTCTTTATAATTATAGACAGCCAAGCGTTGGCTCTGTTTTTAGTTAAAAATAAAACCAGTCATTTTAATTTTTTAATAGCTGGTGTTAGCTATCGAGCATGCTAAATTCACGGTAACGAATGACATTTAGACTCTAAAAATAAACTGTAATGCCACATACTGCATTTTAAATACTGAGCTATGTTTAAAATCCATAGGAATTTAAATTAAAACAGGTACAATGTGATAAAATATTATGCGTAATATATTATTATTTTGAATAAGTCAGCTCAAATTATTCTTGCAGTAGCTTTTGTGTAAAAAGAAAATACTCAGTAGGTTATAATGTTTATTGAACTAAATGTCATATATACTAACGCCGACAAACTAATAAGAATACCATCACAATATTTATTGTCAATATATTAGAGGCTTATCATGAAAAGCTATTTGCATTTACTTGTTCAGCGTTGGAGGTTCATAAGCTAGCGCACGATCATAAAAGACTTACCCTGTAATGCGGCATATTTTCTCAGAATCTTAAAATATAAAGAGTTTTATATCAACGGCATTTCTCAAACTCAGCTTATATTTGACCAAAACAAAGACACTTAGTTACGGTTGGCAAATTTTTTGCATTGGAAATTAATGTGTGAATATACGTCCTCGGTTCAAAATGTATGTGTATGCGCTGGTACAATAAGCACAGGTGCGAATTTCGGTATGTCTCTCGCCCTGCCACGATTCCCAGTTCCGCACCGTTAATTTGATATACGGATGCAGATGGCCACTTACCGATAGCTAATGCGCCTTCCGCGCTTTACTGCGAACCCTAAACTTAAGGTGCTACCTCAAGAAACACGCGATATACTGTTTTATTATTGTATAAGTTATTTTTTTTAATATTTGTAAATAACCTATATAAATTAATAGGCATTCAAAAATTAAACTTCTACGTATGCACTTAATAGAAAACGTTTCGTAAAAGGGTTGACGAGATCAGCACGTGTTAATCGCTACCAGATTTCAAACGATATTACAATGAGAATTTAATTCAATTCCGTAGGTTAATTAATAGGCTACCAGTAGACAAATGATTGGTTTTTTTTTATTAGCACTATTTTTAGAAAAGAATTTAGAAAAATAAAATAAAAGAAATGTATATTATTATATAAAGCTTTGTTTGTTTGTTTAAACGCCCTAATCTCTGGAACTACTTAAGTTCTTTTTGCGTATGATAGCCCAGTTCCAGAAGGAGGTTATACGCTATGTAACATCACGCTAATGGCGACGGGAGTAGAGCAGTAACCAAAGACTTGGGTGATACCGCACTGCGTGAAGCTAGTTACCTACGTAATAAAATCGTGTTTCATACTTTACTTAAGTATGAAACACGATTTCATTCACATTTTTAAACATACTATGAAAATATAATTGGGTATGTTTACTACTATGTTATGTGTTCTGTTCCATAAACATTATAAAACTCAACATATAAAACCAAATTTTTATTTATTTAAAAAAGAAACAAAGTCGTAATTATAACTTGGACTCCAAAACAGTATGAAAGTCAAGTGCGGGGTTGTCAGTTAATTTGCATTTTGATCCAGTAACGGGTTGTGAGATAACATTTTAATGCTTGAGATCTTTTCTCAGATCAACTATCCACATGCCTCAGCGCCGTTCATCAACACAACTTCTTTTGAACTCAGCATACTAACCATTTAAGGTGGCGACCCTGTTGAATATAAATGTTGATATACTAACCTACTATTTTTTGTTTTTATCATAAAGAAAATTCTCACAGAGTCATCTTAAAAGAATAATTAAGAACCGTAATATAAATGTAACATTACAAATTGGTACGTATCATTCAGTATTTTAGTGCGTTCGTAATTATACTTTAAAACCTCCAGGAAATAGTCAATCAGTGTTCAGTTACTCGCGGTACAAGAAGTCAAAGACCGTTCACATAAAGAACTTGTAACATGCTAGGAGCGTAATGCACATTAGATACAGCATGCATATATGATGATTGTGGTTTCAAAATTTGCTTCGGTTGTTCCTTTGGGCTGGCTATATGTGTTTTATGTGTTTCATTTATTATTCTTCTATGCTATATCACTTTTAATGATCTAGGTAGTCATGTACAGTAAGTATGATTGCTCAAGCGAGCTGAAGTTATTAAAGCTTAGTGTGGCAGTGGGCATTCGCGTCAAAGTGAACTGATTTAGGATTCATTCACCTTGCGTTACGCTAGGTGGGCCTGGACTGCGCATTGTCTCACACGTCGCACGAAAAGCGAATGAGCCTTTGTTCGCTACACTGTGCCTACAGTGTAACCCAAACCAATAGTGGAATACTTAGCGCCCACCTCTAAGCGTAACATTCACGCGTCTGAGATCACGTTCGAAAGCCATTCCAGATCTAACGATATTTACTCTGGAATAACAAGTACGTGTACTGTTCTGACGTTGATAGCTCTCAAACTGATACCGATTGTATTCTCCCAGGCCCAATGTAATAGTCCTGCGCCATGAAAGAAAAATAATAATGTATGAATGTTCTTTGTCATTATAATTACGTTCATGTAAAAAAATAAAACAACTTATTGCTTTCACATAAGCGGCAAATAAACTACGAAGCAATTTTTTATCCCCGTCGTTATACTTTCTAGTAGCAAGTAACAAACCTGTAATTTAATAAATAACAATCATATTTGATAAGCACGAAACTTTAAGCAAACATTTTTCTTTGTAAATCTCCATCCGTCGCTCATCATGTGCTATAATTTTGATAATGCATAAAGTATACTGGGTATGTTCAAATAGCCTTGTTGATCAAAAAAATAAGTATGAAGCTTTCTCTTTACTCGTTCTCTAGATCAAGTAGTCCTAACAATATATGCATCATCATATCACTGGGAAGGTTATTTTGTTTTGTGATAAAAAGTTAAGAAGGTTTTGTGACACGATTTGACACACGACACGCAAATAAGCGATACTTAAATCAATAAATTGGATAGCAAATGCTTACAGACTTGACGTACAATAATCCATCATACAAATTTGATGTAATGAAAGTGTTGAAAATTGTTTTAACATATTGTTGAAGTAAGAACTCCATAAACAGAATATCTGTTTTAATGCATATTAAATAAAAAATCTAAGAATTCTAAATAATTCTCCTTGGTTAAAACAACATAACAGATTAGATATGGGTATTTAATTATTAAACTTTTTGAACCATTAGTAGGTTTATGATTATTTATTTGTTGTTGTTTGTAATAGTTTGACAAAAAAAAACATAACTGATGATGATTTTCACACTAATCTTAGGTGCTAACTATTTCTAAACCATGAGAACAGCCTTCTGATCATCTTTCTGACTGAGATTATTACATTCTATCATATTTCTAGACTATTTAAGCTTATAAAACACTAACTGTTGACTGTTGACCGCGACTTCGTCCGCATAAAAATTCAGATGTATACCTGTATGAGAATATTGCCTGCCTGATCGTACATTGTAACAGTAATAATTAGCATAATCAGTATTTATGGCAAATCCCATTTAAATCTATGTTTCCGCTACCTACCACTAAAACGGACAAAATTTCACACAAACTTGCGACTCCTATATTCTCATTTAATAAGGGTAATTTCCAAATATAAAACATAGTGCCTATTTTTAGTAAAGAGTAATAATTATTTGAGTTTGCGAGTTTATCGCTTTAAAATAAACGATTTTCTATTCAAACTTACACCCCTTTTTACCCCCTTAGGGGATGAATTTTGCTAAAAACCCGTCTTAGTGAGCACCTACGTTCTAAAAGGAACCACATGCAAAATTTGAAACTTCTAGCGCTTGTAGTTTATGAGTTTTCGTGAGTGATATATATAAGTGAGTGAGTGACCTTTCGTTTTAAATATTATAGATTTAAGTTCCGACCTCCACGCTGTCCATATTAATGTTAACAAATTGCTACTTATTTATGTTAATAAAGTAATTGAATAATTATATTGGGCACGGCAACCTGAACAAATCAACAGAATGAGTTCTTTGTCTCGATAAGAGCAATGCCGTGGGTAGTGTAGTCCGCCCATTAATTACTCTTCAAGAAATTAAGACTAAAGACTTAACTAGCCTTAATGAGTACTAACCGGCATCGTAAAGAAAATCCTTAGTTTTATTAATCACTAGCTACTGCCACCAGCTTCGTTACTAGGAACGTAAAAGAGGCCATGGTGGGTTTCTTAATCAATGGTTAGTTTAGCGTTAGTAAGTACATCGACACCACATCAAAATAATATACTTGTACTTCAACGATAAATACATTACTATATATTATAATAAAGTAGTATTTATTGTGGTAGATAGATTTGTGCTTACATACATACGTAACTTCATGCATGTCCATTTGCTGCGATCAAAACGTACCTTCTTCAACATTCATTAGGTAATCAATTGTGCTTAATCTTATTAATTCCAATTTATACATAAATGATATGTTTTTAGGGTTCCATACCCAAACGACAGAAAAACAGGAACCTATTACTAAGATTCCGCTGTCCGTCTGTCTGTCACCAGGCTGTATCTCATGAACCGTGATAGTTACACAGTTAAAATTTTCCCAAATGATATATTTCTGTTCTCGCTATAACAACCAATACTAAGTAAAATAATTTTTAACAAAAAGAAAACCGATTTTATGTGTGTTCGCGGCAAATTTCGTCGTTTCTGAACCGATTTTGATAATTCTTTTTTTTTGTTGGAAAGAAGAAATCCCAAGGGTGGTACCATGTCAATGAAACCGGGATCTGATGATGATAAACTTGTTGGCTCACACTATCGCTTACATAAAGTCCATAATTCGTTTACGGGACTTGTTGTACGTTTATATAATAAATTACCTATCGACATAATGGATAAACCTTTAGACAAATTTAAACAAATTGTCAAAAAAAAATTAACACTTAAGGGTTAGTACACTGTTAAGGCGAGGTATTCCTAGAGATAGACACTAGAAGGTAGTATAAACGCTAGCCCAGCCTTCGCCAATTCAGTAGGACGTATTTATTTACGATCATCTTGATGACAGCGGCGGGCCTGGCGCGACGTCACGCGTTGACAGTTTGCGCACCGCAAGCTCAGTATTGTAAATCTCGTGCCGCGCCACAATGCAGACACATACAGTAGGTATTTTTTTATTTCGCCACAGTGTTGTGTGCAATTTAATGTAGGGTTATTAAATCTAAAATGAAGGTATAGTGGTGGTATTAAATAATCTTGTCGAAGTAACAATAAAATGTTGGATAAACGTTACATACTATAGTTTATTTTTATATTATTTTTAATTATTGAACATCATGCATAAAGTACAAAGGTGGAATTCTTTAGCAATCGGTTCAGGGTTAAGTTTAGGAATCAAAATCTGAGATGGAAGCCAAAAGAGACAAATCTTTAAAAACCACGTACTTGATTTTAAAAGATGTGTATGTAAATTGTTCAATATAATTTAGTGCTTGTTTCACAGTTTAAATCATTCATCAATTAACAGTTAAATAGTTAATGATTAAGAAAATAATAAAATAAACCAAATAACAAGCACTTAATAACCATTAACATACTAACAACTAGACGTCAGTCTAGTACAAAAATCAAGCAAAAAGTGTCACAACTTCGCCTATATAAACGTAGATATCGATACAATCTACTTCGAATTTTGCATAAACATTTTTTAACAGAATTGATGGAAGATGTGTTCCGTATTTTATTAATATGCATCCTTTAAAGGGTCTAGGATCCTTCCTAGCCCCTTTAAAGGATGCATTTTAATAAAATAAATAATTTTGGGAATGATTTGCTTCGAAGTTGATATCAATACACCTTAATGCTTTTGATTTAAAATATTTCATTTTGACACATGTTTCAAAACTCAATCAACCTTCGTCAAAGGAAGTTGCTATAGTTATTTATGGATAGCAATTTCTTTTTAAGAGATATTTTATAATGAGGGTGTTCACGAAAATTTTCGCCACCAGTTAGTAGACAGTGCTATCAAAACAAATATTTTTCATTGCTCATTTCGCAAATTTTAATGTTTAATTTACAAAATGGATGATTCATATGGTTGAGGACAAGAAAATTACTGAGAGGATTTTCTAAAATGCTGCTCACCAGGTGGCAGCACCGATGCGTCAGGTCTAGTTGTCAAGCACTTTTTTTTTAAGTTTTACCCTGATTGGCCAAATGTGACAATTGAAGTGGTGCCAACTGTTGGCGAAATTTCCTAAACACCTTCATTGAGTACTATGATAACACAATCATTGCACAAACAAACAGACAAACACAATCATTGCATCGATCTATCTATCTCTCATACGGTAAATTATAGTACCCACTTTTGTTGCTTTTGTTTTGCTACGGCGAGGATAGATACTTCACTTTTGTACCCCAGTAATATAAACATAGTAGTATCTGCTAGTAGTAACAAGTAGTAAGTTTTTATTCTACCGTGTAATGATTAAGAAAGGAGAAGATAATCATCTGCTATATTTTCATTTGTCGTTTAACCAGTTTTTGTTATTTGCGAAAACGAAAAAATTTAGTTATATTAGGAACAATCAGGCGCAGCTTATAGCAGACAGTTATATATACTTGCAAGACGTTGATGCTGATCAGCTTGGTCAAAAGGTGGTGCTGGCTACTTCTTTTACAGAAGGGAAGAGGGCACGCTATATAAATGAGCGGGCACAAGTCACTACGGACAAATTGAGAGCGTGCCAATGCGCAACATAAATCCACCAAAATTATGCAATGGTGCCGGATTGCAATGCAATAAACAATGTAATGTAATCAAAACAACTATAGTAACCGGTTATTCTCAAGAGGATTCGGTAGATATTTATTCCTAGGATTCCCCCTAACACCATCAAATACCCCTTTTAAATCATAAGAGTGCAGTTTCCCATCAAAGTTTGTTTCAGAATGACCATAGACAAAGCTCAAGCTTAAACTCTTAAGGTAACGGGCGTAGACTTAGAGGAAAGTTGTATGTGGCATGCTCCAGAGTAAGCTAGAGTAGCCTGGTAATATTAAAAACAAATTCTGTATATATTTAGATAAAAGCAAAAGTTCACTTACTCAATCATCACAAAATTTGAGAAAATACAAGTGCTAGAAGTCTCAAATTTTGCATGAGGGTTCCTTTTAGGACATAGGGCTTACTGAGACGATATTTTGCGATAGGGGTTTTAAGAGATGACAAAGTTCGTATGAAACTTCTATAGTTTTTTTTATTCATCATCATCATCATCATCAGCCTACGTGTACTAAGTGGGAAAATAGGAGTCGCAAGTTTGTGTGAAATTTCGTCAGTTTTACTCGTAGTGGGTAAATAGATTTAAATGGGATTCACCATAATTACGGATTATACTGATATTTATTACTGATACATTGTACGATTGCCGTAAGATCAGGCAGGCAATATCCGCGTACACATGAATTATCACGCGAACGAAGTCGCGGGCAACAGCTAGTCTTTTATATTTATATATTATTTAAATAGTTTGATCGCTTTTTATGATATTTTTTAATTATATTAAATTTCAAGTTTTTAACAATTCACATAAATAACTACTTGCAAATGATATAACAATAGCCTACTTACTAGTAGATAGAATGGAAAATGAAAATGAAAATGAAAATGTTTATTTGTAAACACAGGTATACAACGATGTTACAATACAATAATGTCCAACTATGTTTTGCATTGAAGCGTACAAATTAGATTTAGAATATAATGTTTTCAGTAGGTACATTAAGCATGCAGGCTTTTAATTCACATAAATTATTTGATCGAATAATTACTTAATAATAAGAATAATAAAAATTTTGAGAGGTATGTAAATATTAAGTTTTGTTTTTATGTCACTGGTTAAATAAGGATAAGTATATAATATTAATTATGTATTATCAAATTTAAATACGATGTCATTAAAATATTTTATTTGTCTATGTCATATTAATTTATGTACATATAGTAATGTCATAGTGGTAGGATACTTAATTAATGAGAGAATAGCTAGTGATCAAAATCGGATTTATTGGGTGTCGCATTTATCATTCAAGTAATCGTTAATTTTGTAATAGCATTTATTTATTAAAAATGATTTTAGACATCTTTTAAATTCGTGTACATTGCTTAGATCTCTGATTCTATTTGGTAGGTGGTTGTAGATTTTGGGTGCCATACCTAGGAGATTTTTGTCAAATAATGCTTTTTTGTGTTGTTTAGTGCATATTTTGTTCTTATGTCGTGCGCTTTTTAGATGTTTAAATGAATGTATATTCTCTTTAACATAAGTGGCTACTTCATACAGGTAGAGACAAGGAAGTGTAAGTAATTTAAGCTTTAAGAAATGTTGTTTACAACTTTCCGTGCAAGGTATACCACATATCGCCCTTACACATTTCTTTTGCGCCTTGAATGCTCGTTCTCTATCTGGCGAATTTCCCCAAAATACAAGCCCATACCGTAAAATAGATGAGACGTGTCCATGGTATGCTGTTAGTAATGTTGCCTGGTTTGCTACTTTTCTTAGGTTATATAGAGCATATGAGTATTGACTGAGTTTTTTGCATACATTTTCTATATGCGTTTTCCAGTTCAAATTCCTGTCTATCCAAATACCTAAAAATTTTGTGTGATCAGTCTCATGAATTGTTGTGTCCTCATAATGAATAGTTAGTTTTTCGTGATTAGTTTTTTGTTCAAATGAGATATAGTTTGTTTTTGTTAAATTTATTTTCAAATTGTTAACGTTTAGCCAATTTATAATTGTTTTAAGGTCTTCATTTACTACTCTTTCTAAAGTCATGTCATTTTTACTTTTAAATAGAGTAGTGCTGTCGTCTGCAAATAATATCATCGGATTATTAATTACTTTAGGCATGTCATTGATATATATATTAAATAATAGAGGAGCAAGCACGCTTCCTTGTGGTAAACCGCATACAGATATGCGATGATTGGACTTGTACGCTTTTTCTGTTTTATCGTACGGGCAGATTTTGTTGATGCATGTGAATTGTTTACGGTTGATAAGATAGGATTTGATGAGTTCTAATGCGTTGCCTCTGATTCCGTATTTGTCCAGTTTATTTATGAGTATGTCATGGCTCACATAGTCAAATGCCTTTGACATATCCATAAACAATGCAGTGACAGGGGTAATGATTGACAGTGGGATAATGATAACATTCAAAATAGGTAATAACTAGTGATTTAGAAATGAAAAGGCCATTATATTTTCATTATTTTCTTAATTTTCGCTTATTTTAGTGTTATTACTGTCACTCCTCTAATTTGTGGAGGATATATTATAATTTCAGGCAAAAGTCTGTAGATACAAAATTAAATGATTTTTGATTTCATTTTTCTTGTCAAAATTTATGATTTCACCCGCGTCTTAGCTTACTGCTCTGCTCCCGTCGCCAGTAGCGTGATGTTACATAGCCTATAATCTTCCTCGAGAACTGGGCTATCATACGAAAATAAATTTCAGAGATTAGCGCGTTCGAACAAACAAACAAACAAAATTTTCTGCTTTATATAATAGCATTCATTTAGGATTTTATTGACAGTGATTGTACTCGTACCAACTTATAATACAAGCAATCCAAGCGTGATGTCATAATTACATGTAATTAACTTACTGCAACATTTCTATATTGTGACACCAATAAAACGTCAGTTTACCCAAAATACAATGCACTTTTAAATAATATTAAATTTTATAATAAAAATGAATTCATAACAGAAACATAATGTTAAAATATACTTATTTACCTATTCTATTACTATTATTTGTTTAGCCTTCGTGAAGCTATTATTTTTATAAATTACGCGCTTTTTCTGGATAACAAGAAAATTGACACAGTTCCGACCTCTGACGCTGTCCCAATGGGACTGAACGAGGAGCGCGGACGCCTCAGCAAGGATAAAAACTCATTATCTTAGGAAACGGAGGAGAAGACGTTCTAAATTTTACTTTTTGATTACCGAAAAACCTTACATTTTCAACGACAATTCATTTGATATAAGTTTCATTACACAAAAACAATATATTCAATACACTGAATGAAATGGGTTTGAAAATTAGTTTAGACTTATCTTTGAGACTAAAATCGATTGAGCCAAATTGCAGACATTGCGTATTGAATTACCGAAATTTATAGATTAAAGAATGAATAATAATATATATGATTTTCAGATTTTAATTCCATCTCGTTTTGGAATAAAACAGAAAACTAAGAACCTGTTTTTGAACATTTGTGGGAAAAGCTCGCCTTAATGAGTATCTTAACGATAAAAAGTCATGGGATGCTCGCTTGACGAAGGAGTAAATTAATTATTATATATTTATCATAATAATTATTCTATGAATGACATTTTTTATGATTAATAAGAATGACATGCTATAACAAATATTTTTTTTACATTAATTTATTAATACATTTTTACATAGTAAGTATATAAAATGTTTTTTTTTTATATAAACGACATGATGCCCGAGCCATAATTGAACAAAACAAACAAAACAATACAAAATGTCTACTTATCGTACACATTTTGTATTGTTTTGTTAAAATTGTATACTTAGTATTGTTAAAATTATACATTGTGATTATTGAAATAGAGGAACATTGTGAACTCTTCTACATAGAAACATTTACCACAGTTCACATGTTGCCTTTACCTTTTATAGCAATATGCAAATTGAGGCAGTCTGTAAAGCACACATTATACTTTTTATTTTTCTTTACAACATAGAAAGCTGTAATTAATTACCTATAGAGTTAAGTGTATTGCCTGTGTCACTTTGCATGCTATTTGAAATTGTAACTTACAAAAATTGTAATGACCTGGCGATTAAAAAGAGTCATGGCCTGAGTTGAGTTTCTTGTCAGTTCTTCTCATGGCTCTACTTCGTCAGCGAACTGGCTGTAGGTTAATTTGCTGATATTTTGTAAACTTTGACGTTCATAAGTGTTAATTTAACTATCCTATATGAATAAACATATTTTCATTTTCATTTTATTTTGTAAATCGAATTGCGGCAAATTTGAAGGCGCCCTGGGTCTTGATTAAAGTCTAATATTGTTATCAAAAAGATACATGTATCACACCTCGACTCAATAGTTTTTTTAAGAAAGATAGAGCACATCAAAATTTTACTTAGCAGATTTACTGTTTAGATTGACTTACCCAAAGTGCTTCCACCGATGACCAGAGTTATAATAGTGATTTTGTGTACTGTTTACGTAACAGTCGCAATGATCATAAGAAACACAATATACTTGCACTGTCACTGAATAGATTGAGGCACACCCAAACTAAGCACACCTAAAGTATTCCAGTTAGCACACCCGTAGGTAGACTATAAAAGAGGCGTTTGAAGTTTTAGAGAAGAGGTTTTTACTTTGTGAGTGAATTTGTGAATAGGCTTTATAAAAAATGTTCTTCTGAGTTTATTTTAGATATTACTGATATAATATTGAAGGAGAGTATCGTAAAAAAACTCTGCTGTAACAAAAATACGGCACAAAACATTTTCATGAGTCGAAGCGGGCTGGCTTGCTATACAACTATATAAAATAACGATAAAATAAAAAACACATGTTTTCTACCACACACGGTCTTTTAACACTTTTATCGCGTACTAATTAAGTGTATTGACTTTATTATGAAAATAATTTGTTTTACGACTTTAATTGTCAAGTTTAAATTAACTCATACAATTATTGTAAAATCATGTTGTTTTCCCAACACTTCAGACTATAAATGATGTTTAATTGCTACCATAAAATAATGACCAACGTAAAGTAGATTGATATCTTCCGCTCTGTTCTTAACACCTCCCAAATTGTATATAAATAACTACCTATACTAAGTCATTGCCTCAAAGTTCATAGCACCTGTAATTTAACAAACTGTCGGATGTGAATCAATTAGTTATCTCAAAATAAAATACATATATGTAACGCTGCGGCATAATTAGTGCTTAAGAAGCTCATTGACTTATCAAAATTACTTAAAACAAAATATATTGATTTAGGAAGTTTGTAGAATTTTTATTGGATAATTCAAGAGTAAATAAAGTGTACAAAAATGTAGAAAAAAATGTTCTAATACTTTGGCATAAAACGGTAGTAGATCCACGCTGATTTCAGCATGAATGTGCCGGATCGTCCGGGAAAGTACTACCCTCTCATAGAAGATGACTTAAGAGTAATAGTATCCGTACTACTGCGTTTCGTTCGGTGAGTGAGAGCGCCGGAGGCCCAATATCCCCCTTTCCTCTTTCCTCACCTCCCTCATTCCCTTCCCCTAACCCCATTCCCAGCCGCCATAGTGGAGACCACCATACCAGCAGTTTAAGACTATATGGCTTTTAGTATAGTGGCCGCCACTTCTGGATTCCACATTGACTGCTTACCATCAGGCGGGGTGGAGTCACTTTGGTAGGCTATAATATAAAAAAAAAAAAGCACTCATAAGTAGTCATAAGCGAGACCTAGAAGCCTGATCATGATCACCCTTATCGGTCCTCTTCTTTTCTTCTCTCGTTCCCGTTTTCGTACACAATCGAGAAAGGCTTGGTAGTGTGTTTTTGCGTTGTTTCTTCGTTGCTTCCACGACATTACCATGCCCATAGGCTATGTTAACCACTTACCATCAGGTGCGTAATCTTAAATTCTTTAAGTTTACTTTCAACGTAAAAGTTACGTTAACGCACTCTTATATTGCAGTAATCTGCACATCACACATAAAACTAAATGCAAAGCAACTTTTAGTCAATAGATTTGTTTCATACGTGATCTTATATCGAGTGGGTATCATATAAAACCACACATAAACTTTTATGCATCTCAACTAATTTAATTGTAATTTTTATGCATCACAACTAAATTAATTGCATTATATAGTGTGGGTGGTGGTGTACATGGGCACTAATTTTAAATTAAATTTATATTTTTATGATTTAAACTACATCTACATATAGTCTTACTTCTAATTTATTACACCGTTTATATACAGTTACTAATAACACCTACGAGTATTACTGTAAAAAACCTGACATATTATAATGAAGATAGCCGACATATGAACTTTAATTTGAAAGTTAAGTATATTAACACGACTAATAGCAAAGACAATTGTAAGTTGCTCTATCAATTACTTAGCACTCTCACGATACCTCCCGATATCGCCATTATAACTACATTAAAGATGGTGCAGTCACGCCATAGAGGCATTACCACCATCTGTAACACGGTCACATCGTTTCTTGACCGCCCAATTTTGGTTTTTACTGTATACTTTTATAGTTTGTAAGCAATTTTTACATGAGCGTGCGAAAACATGTTCGAGCGATTCGGTTGTAGATTTATGATTTATCGTGTTACGACACTCACTGTATCCGTAATTGAATTTACCGTTTTCAATCAAAAAAATCTGGGTGCCTTATGAAATGCAAGACAAAGTGATTAGACACAATTTGAGTCCCAATTCTCCTAACATGAATGAACGTCATGCAAACAATATCTCACCGGACACGATAGTGCATATCAATGTCTAATTTTCTATATTATTTGTAATGAGGCTTAAGTGCAGGTACTTGGAATTAGCCTGACTTTCTAGTCGTGTGACATTAAAATTAGGGTGGTCTATTTGAATGTAGTCTAATGCTGGTAATATAAAATGAATTAACATTTTCATGTAGTAGGTTCACGACCCAACGCTCCCACACATAAATCGGCAGAGATGTCGCGTCGTGAGCGCACCGATGCGCTTGCGCCGCACCTCCATTACTAGTGCGCATAGCGCCACTGACTCTCTGTTGTCGCAATTAATATTAACGACCTAAGCTGTTAATAGAAATGTTTTTGTTTTATGAATAATACGCTTACACTTTATAAAATAATATACATAAATGTGTACAAATGCACTGAACTAAGCAACGGTACCATAACAAATAGACACACTTATTTATTATCGAAGAAACAGCACATTCATCCAGCGTCAAAATGATAAATTTTATGTTTTAATACTTTTTACAGCTAAGGTAACAAACAAGAATATAATGCGCATCAGAAGCATCATTATAGGTGAGCAATTATTGTAGTTCCACAAGCTCATAATGTGCATTTGTGCGTTTTCACTTTGTAAAAGGCAAAAAGCTGTTCATGCAAGCGTGCAACAGACACGTTAACTTCCTCTTCTAAAAGTCACTTATCTGTACCATAATAATCTTTGTAAACTTCTCTTTAGTAGAAACAAAATAGTACACAGAAGTTGGAGCAGGTAGGTAAGTAAGCAGTAGGTAAAAGGTATACATGTATGTAGGTATGTAAACAGAGCGAAGTAGAGAAGAAAGACGCGAAAAGACCCCACTACTATGTTGGAATAATGCTAAGGAGAGAGAGAGAGAGAGAGAGAAAGAGAGAGAGAGACATGTTAACCATTGAGAACATGCATTGCTATGCAGATGACAGCACGGGTGATGCGCGGTACACTAGCCAACAGAATGTCCCTCGGAGCTCCGTGCATGAGAGACGGTTACAACTTGTGTCTGAAGTTGAGGGCTCTCTCGGGCGGGTTCTCGAATGGGGTGAGAAGAACTTAGTTCATTTCAACCCCACGAAGACACAAGTATGCGCGTTCACTGCGAAGAAGGACCCTTTTGTTATAGCGCCTCAGTTCCAAGGAGTTTCTCTCCGTATCTCCGATGACATTGGGATCCTCGGCGTTCAAATATCCAGCAAGGTCCAACTTGGGAGTCATTTGGAAAACAAAGCCAAACTGGCGAGCAAAAAGCTGGGCGTCCTGAACAGAGCCAGACGGTACTTTACGTCATCTCAACGGCTTGTGCTATACAAAGCACAAGTCCGACCGCACGTGGAGTACTGTTCTCACCTTTGGGCAGGAGCCCCCAAATACCAGCTCGACCCACTTGACTTCCTCCAACGGCGAGCTGTTCGAATCGTCGACGATTCCAATCTCACAGACAAATTGGAGTCACTGGAGCAGCTGAGGGACTTTGGCTCTCTATACGTGCTTTATCGTATGTTTAACGGGGAGTGCTCTGAGGAACTGTTTGACTTGGTGCCATCGTCTCCTTTCTATCATCGCACCACTCGACATCGCAGCAAAGTTCATCCATACTACCTGGACTCGATCTCGTCTAGCATGGTTCGTTTTCAGCGTTCATTTCTGGCAGGCTCTGGAACGAACTACCAGCTGCGGTGTTACCCGAGCGCTATGACATGTCCTTCTTCAAACGAGGTTTAAAGAGAGCATTAATATCACGGTAGGCAGCGGCTTCGCAGAGCCCCTGGCATTGCAGAAGTCTATGAGCGACAGTGACCACTTACCATCAGGTGGGCTGTTGGCTCGTCTGCCACTGCAGGCAATAAAAAAAAAAGAGAGAGAGAGAGAAAAGCAGTAGTAGGTATTTTAAGACTAATTCTCGATTTTAATAGAAACATTTGTGAAGCCAGATTTGTTTTCATTGAAACATGCCGCGTCTCTCCACGTTATATTATAATATTATTATCTTTATTATTGTGTCAATTGCATTCAAATGCGGATACGGTAATAAAGTTATGTTATTTTGTTGTTTAAACAAATTAAAACGTTGACGTTGAACAATAAAAACATATCTTTATAGTATTGACTAGCTTTAAAACTAAGTAACATATCTTTTCAATTAGACTCGCGAATTGTAGACGACTGACAACAACTGCGAGTGTTCTTACTTTCCACAGACATTAGTTGCCCATGTTACCGACACTTCCTCTCCTAACTCATTACTGATTAACTAGTAAGTAGGTTTTTATTCGCCTAGTACTTTGATTCTAATACTGCACTGCTCTGCTAATGGAAAACGACACAACAACTTAGTAATTAAGTGGTAAGTATAGCAAAATCGCATCTACGGTCGTTTATACCTACTTTTAGACATGAATCTTTTAAACACTGTCGTGTAATTGCGTTTTTATTTTCAACGTGTGTAGTGTAGTGTAGAACAGTGACAGATTTTTAAATTAACAAGATTCAGCGATGACTTTTTTAATGTTACGATACTGTCAACAAACATTATCTTGTTTAAACATTCGTGTGAGCAAACAGAGGAGAAATCCAGAAAGCAGACAAGCGAATATAGCGATTAGCAACACGGAAGAGAAGATAAATTAACTAATCAACTGGCCTTTGTTTATTGTGAGCGGCGTTTATGACAAATATATGTACCTCATACTTACAGTCGGAAACGGTCTGAACGCAGTACGCCACATATTTCGTTAATTGATTAACTGTACCCGACTGTAGTAAACGGTACAGTTACTTCACATATTTAATCATACGTAAATTGATTTATACAAACACTTATATATTGACACAAGTGGTCATTACTATTATAGGTTTTCATAATTAAGCAAACGATAAACTAACTCGTTAAACGTTTATTAATTGCAAAAATATTGATATTCTCCGCTAAAATTTACGGTTAATTATACACCGTGTTCCTGTATTCAAATTAATTGGATTGTATATAAATAACCGAGACATCATATCATCAAAATTTTAGTTAATTTTTATTAGCAACCATTTATAATTATTTATGGACTATAATAATGGAGATGAGAAATTTACTTATTTTTATTATAAGATGGGTTTGTTCGAATCATTATAAAACTGATCTCCACATAACGGTATAGGGCGCAAGTAAATCAGATCGCACCATAAAAAACTTGATCAGTAAATTGAACTGTTATTTATGCTGAGACTGACTTTCGCACAATCAAATGAAATCGTTTCATAGTCACATTAAAATGGTAATCCATGAATTTATCCACTACGTCAGTTATATTCAAAATCATGCCAATATCTCGCTGCAACCGTGAGGCTTTTACGAGATCTATATAAAATTTATATGCGTTAATTTCAGGTTTCATGTTAGACCGCAGCGTCTATTACTAGCTTGCTTCCACGTCCAAACTACACACCACACTACTCTATTCTGATGAAAAACTCAATTATCTACTGGAAATCACATGGAGCCTAATATGACTTTTTCTTGCAAATGTTAATTTTGTTTTTATACGACTAAGGCGACGAACAAGGGTCTGCCTGATAAATAATATAAGATACTGCGAAGAAATTAAATAAAAATAAATTTAAGATATCTATGGTCATTGTCACCATTTTAATAAAAAACTAGCTTCCCGCAGCGCAGTTTCACCCTCGTCTTTGGTTACTGCTGTGCTCCCGTCGCCAGTAGCGTGATGTTACATAGCCTATAACTTTCCTCAAGAACTGAGCTGTTACGAGTATACGCAAAAATAATTATTCAAACCCGGCTGGTAGTTCCAGAGATTAGCGCATTCAAACGAACAAACAAACAAACTCTTCCGCTTTATATAATAGTATAGATTAATTCTTTATATAAAATTGACAAATTAAAATGATAATTGAATACCTACTACGCTTGCAGTAGGTATAGCAGTTCGTTGCTTATTTTTTTACATATCATCGATCTGATACATTTTAGCAGCAGATTTAATACATAGCATTACCTATAGCAAGTCTTGTTGTTAGCTGCTCTCAGTCGTAGCACTTACACCTATAAACAACTAATGCAATAACACAACATGCTCGTTTGATCATAAGAAATTAGCGAACCTCTCCAAGTAACATGAAATTCTGGAAATATCGACCACGTGGCAATAAGAATGCATGTATAAATGTGTTGCAATTTTAAAGTTTAGGTTGAATAACCTACTTGATAAACCAACGTCATTGTGAAGGTCGCGAAGACCCGTTAGACCATTCGCAAATTTGATTCCGATTGATGTTCGAAGCACTACTCTCATTATTTTAAGCGACAAAGTTATCTACGAGTATACGTAGATGTCATAATAAAATATTACTAGCTTTCCGCGGCACGGTTACACCCGCGTCTTTGCTTACTGCTTTGCTCTCGTCGCCAGTGATGTTGCATAACCTATAACCTTCCTCGAGAACTGGGCTATCAAACGCAAAAAGAATTTTTCAAATTCGACTGGTAGTTCCAGCGATAAGTGCGTTCAAACAAACAAACGAACTCTTCCGCTATATATAATAGCATAGATTACTACTAAAAGACAAGAGAAAATGTATGCAATTGCCATGAGAAAAAAACAATTATATATTTCGATAATCGATTGATCATTAACGTTGTTCAGAAAGCAACTCAAACGCTCTGCCCGCGCATAAAGACATTGCGGTATTTTTAAATAACAACCGTGGTGGTATATTAATTGACTGTCAAAAGTTAGTCAGCATCGTCAACCTTCAAACACGTCTGTCCGCCTCTTCCTATAATACATTAAATACTACCCACTCTCGAGATCAGTTTAGCAGATAAGCCAACTATAAATAAATTAGGATTATTTCAATCATAGAACTTCATTATCCATCACGTCCAATATTAGTGTTATTAATAATATCAATTATTTTTATCACCGTACTAATTAACACCTAATGATACCTAGTTAATTTATATGGGCTGTATAGATAAATTGGGAGATATTATCATGGCAATTTTGTAAAGCCGTTTACAATATAAAGTAATTAATTACACCGGAGATACAAAACGCTGTGCAGTATCGGGTTATTAGCATGGATGAAATTGATTTGACTTTTAAGTGCTAAATAATACGAAATTCGTTTTAGAAAAGTTATGGTGGATACACCTATAATTCTGGGTTACTGCCTACCATAAAAATATCCAATAAAAACCTTTGCGCTTTATTATAACACTGTCAGTTGAGCTGCAGCTTAACTCTAATCAATAAGGTCTTAAAATAGTGACATTGGAAAAGTTAGAAGCTACGTGCTTATTATGAAACTATCTGCGGCCACGCTTCGCCCGCGCGTAAAATATGTTTTGTTGAATCCCTCGGGAACCAGACCGACTTTCGGGATAAAAAGTAACCTAGGTCTACATATCTACATACCATTTAGGCGCTTAGTGGTAACAAACACACACACATACACACACACAAACTTTCGCATTTATAATATTAATAGGATTGATGTCAATATACAATTACTGAACTTCATTTCACAGTGACTTATTATCATACTCATTAAGCGTGATAAAATTATATTTATTTAAATAAATTTTGTATAGGTATTTTACTTTGAAAACCAGAACGAAGAAAAAAGTCAGTTTGCACCTAATTATAAGTTTTTATTATTAGATTAGAAATCCAATGCCAGTCAAATAATTTGGTATATGATTCGGTAACTCCAGTATAATAATGATTTATACAGCAGTAGATCCTGCCGATACCGCATGAATAGACAGGATCAAGTTTTAGTTGTCATACTAATGCGTTTCGTCCGGTGAGTGAGTGTCGGAACCCCAATTAATTACCCTCGCGGTGCTCTTACTTTTCCATTCTCATCTCCTCCTCCTTATATTTTCGACAATGCTTAGAAAATACAACCATGTTCATAGGTTTTTATTACCCATCAGGTAAGTGGTATGCTTTTTTATCGTCAAAGTTGATTAAGTTTCATTAAAAAAAAAATTTCATCGTCAGAAACGAGCCGATCCATGTTACTATTCGATGTCAGTGTAACTTATCTCGGTACTTAAAAGCTTCTTCTATTTCAATGGTAGTTATTATACAAAATGGTTTAATAACTGCGTATACAAAATAGCTTATAATCGTCTCAAACATAAATAATTTTGTATCAAGTTATATAGACTGGGTTATGGGAATGAGACTTGTAACAAAAACTCATATTAAAATAGAATAAAAACGTGCTATGAGTTATTAGGCCACTTCACGATAAACGTAGAGGCAAACAATCGATAAGTACTAACGATACGAATTAACACGAGTCAAACACGCCATGGACACCAGTAATGTGAGAATTGCTCAATGAGGATGATATCAAGCATAGTAGTCGTTAGCACATTACCTTCTGAATGCAATACAAACAGTATGCTTCTTATATTTTTAACAAAGCCTATTTCTTGCCTCTACCTGCATTCGTAATTAACTTTATAAACAAAACTAGTTTTCAGAATTAAGATTATGAAAATCGTTTTATTGACTCGACAGAGTCACACGCAAAAACTATACCTGATTTAAAGCTATCACATTCAATTTTGACTGCATGTGTGGTCTAACGGTCATAACTCCGCGGCGCCGTTACGCCGACTATCGTACGTTTCCCGTACGAGACAAATATTAGTATGATGATATCAATATTGTATTCGCGTATTGCTCTTATTTTTGTTATTTGTTTGTAAAGTCCTGCTTGATACAGCTCTTGGTCCTTTACGAGAGCTCTCTTTGAAAAATAACGATTTATCGGAAGGAGAAAGGCAGAAACGTGTAGGTTTCTGATGCCTTGACATATCACTACAAATTTCAGTATGCTTGAGATTTTAATGCCTACTAAATAATTATAATACCTACTTAATATTCATATATTGAAAACTTTTCAAACAAATTGTATTTTACAATATTTTTATGTACAGAATTAGATAATACTACCACAATACTAAACTTTATGTATGACTTGCACTCACGTTATAATAGCTCGGTGGCCAGAATATTATCGTTACATTGTTACTAAAAGTAGATAAACCTGCAAAATGCTACAAGAATATTTTACAAAACAGAGAAGTTGTTAATTGAAATGATCGTAAAATGGTACAATGTCTATTATTTCTAAACTACCTTAGACCAAACCTGGTATAAAATATTTATTTTATACAAAATAACAGTTCTCTAAGGTATTTGTAAAGTTACGTACAAAATATTTTTAATTGTTTTCTTGTAACGGATTGTAAACTCCCACACAGGATCCTAATTATATGTCGAATTAGTGAAATACTTGCGAACGCTCACTCAACATCGTTAACGCGTTTAAAGATTTGAAAATAAAGCTTTATGTACATGTCATTGGAGTTGAAAATAATATAAGAACACATAAACTGCAAATAAATTATAGCACAAGCCTTCATTGCAAATAGGTACGCTCTGTTAAAATTTCGTAAAAAATATATAATTCTTTTAAATTGTTATAATTGCATGCCTGAGCTTTAATTGTTTGAATGCGTCAAGATAGCGTTTCTTATTAGATATCTTTTTAAAGGAATTCAGCCACTCATCAATAATACTATCATCAAAATTTTATATGAATGTTTATGAGACAAAAAAACCTAAAGCAATTACTTTACTAGTTCCAAGTTCATGATTAAGTATGCATGCATGTATTGCACGCAATCTTAAACTTAAAAACATTAAGTCCAGCAAATTATTAGATACAATTACGAAAGTTTTAAATATTACACGGTCTTTCAAATTTGTCTATCTGATCAAAACGTTGTCTTGTCCTCTAGCAAAACATTAAAGTAATTTTCCCAACAGCTTCTATAGCTTCTTTGATGTCGCTAATGCAATTTCTCAACTATCCTGCTTTATTTATCCTTAGCTAAAATATGTTTAAGTGCTTACAAGATACCATGCCACGCAACTGTTGTCAGTTTTATAGTACTGTACTTACGCCTTTATTATCAGCAATTAAAATACTTTCTAGAAATACCTATAAATAATGTAGAGGCATGACATGTAAAGCTGGCAACTTAACGCTCACGCACGCGTTCTGAAATGCTAATTTAGAGTTTACTTGTAAATAACTCTAAATAATTATAACAAAGTAAATATATGTGACTACTACACTCGGTTAGATAATTGGAAAGGAAATATATTTGAAAATGTGTTGTTAATCCTTACTAATATTATAAAAGCAAAAGTAACTCTGTCTGTCTGTTACGCTTTCACGCCTAAACCACTAACCCATTTTAATGAAATTTGGTAAAGAAATAGATTAGATCTCGAGGAACAACAAAGGCTATCTTTCATCGCGAAAAAATGACTGAGTTGAACTGAAAAGGTTGAAATAGGGGATGAAAGTTTGTATAAAAGGTCGTCAATTTATATAGAGAGATATAACCGACATTCACGCGGGCGAAGCTACAGGCAACAGCTAGTATCAACATATTACTAAACAAAGTTAATTATAACTCAGATTTCACCAAAAAAGGTATTACCTTTTTAACCGACTTCAAAAAAAGGAGGAGGTTTCTCAATTCGACCGTATATATATTATTCTTTTATATGTGTTCGCGGATAACTTCGTCGTTAATGAACCGATTTCGATGATTCTATTTTTGTTGAAAAGTAGATATCCCAAGTGTGGTACCATGAAAAAGAAAAAAAATGAAAAATGAAATGAAAATGAAAATTTATTTATTCACATAGGTTAATTAAATTAACACTTATGAACGTCAAAGTTTACAAAATGTCAGCAAATTAACCTACAGCCAGTTCGTGACGAAGTAGAGCCATGAGAAGAACTGGCAAGAAACTCAGGCCACCCTTTTTAATCGCCAGGTTATTACAATTTTTGTAAGTTACAATTTCAAGTAGCATGCAAAGTGACACAGGCAATACACTTTACCATTAACCATGATAAGGAAACCAGGATCTGATGATGGCATCCCAGGGAAATCAAGGAGAACTTACGAAAATCGTACTGGCGACAAGTGCATTATATTTAGTGAAGGTTTGGAGTCGATCTGATGATGGAGCCGAAAGACAGTCGAGGGAACTCGACAACGATTTACAGCAATTACTTAATTATCATATCTACTTTGACGGTTTTTACCGAATTGTATTACAATAACATATAATCTCCATTTTTAAACTGGGTTCGTACTGATAGTCCAGAAGAAAAACTGTACCTACAGCGTTATAGTCACAAAACATTACACAGTTACTATTGCAGTTTTAATAAGAATATATACAAATATATTCAGATAAATATCCAATATTAAAATTGCAATATAAAATTAATGTAGTTACAGTATATATATTTTAGTATTCTGTCTGTAGCCTAGTATTATTCATTAGATGAGCAGTCTGCGTGTTTACGCGTGTAAGAAAAATAGTCATTATATAAATGACTTGATAAAATCTCATGATAGCTACTACAGTTACAAAATTATTCTCTCTTGCATAGTTTAAAAATTATATTCACAATACAGATATAAGATACTGGAATTAGAACGATAATCGAAACAAAACAATATTCTCAGGAGCACATTGACCCCATATTCAGTTATATTACTTCTAAACTAATTCGTAAATTCACTGCATGCAAATTAATGGTATCCGCGTAATTACTTGGCGTAGAATATGAATCAAACTTGTCTTCCTCAATACTTAATTAACATATATTTTCATTTAGCATTTATATTATTATCATTACTTTTCGTAATAATTACTGAAAGAACTTTATAAAAACACATTGCCATTATTAATTTGAAGATTCGCGTCTAATGGATATTTTCTAGCTCATCTACATACCTGCTTAATATAGTTTCACATAACTGTTCTAATATCAAGCAATTTATTTGACGTTCCATTCTGTGAATTAAGACCAGATCTAATTAAAATAAATTCTATATTACATTTATTCGGTCACAAGTAAACATACAATAACACTATTTTATTAGAAATCTTTTGAGTATCCCGGGAACTTGTATTATGTGGAATATTTATAACGCTAAATCTACCTACGTCATGTTAGTCAATAGTAAGTTTTAGAATTAAACATTATAGTTTAACAGGAGCAACACTTCTTTCGAAATTTATTATACTTTATTTGTTGAACACACAGGTACCTTTCAAATAAAATACAATATATTATGGGTAGGGAGACAGTGGCACTAGTAAGTAGCTGGGCTCTGTAAATAACTAATGGCAGCAACCCGCGGGCGGCTGCTAGTTGATTGCATCTGTTGTCGCTCTTCATATCGCGTACGCTTCTGTGATTTAACCGCCACCTGTCGTGGTTTATGTCCTCCGATAGCCGCACACGAGGAAGTACAAGGAACCAGAAACGAGGCGTGACACGCCACCTACCTATAATTTGCACTAGCCTCCCCCTCAACAAATATTTCTCTTTATATTATTCTGTACGCATTTCTTGGTCGGTTTCTTAAAAGATGTTATTATGATGAGATAAACAGATTATCTCAAACGAGCGTAATAAAAACCGGCGCCAACGTGTATCTCATAATAAACAAGATGAGATTTTTTTTGCAACTTATCACTTCCGCGATGGTGCATGTCTACTCTGATATGCATGATTTTATCACAAAATAAGCCTCTTTATACGCTGCTCGTCCCGATAGCATAAACCTTCAAATATCAGACTGATGAGCATCGCAATTGTCGTCGTTTTTACGTGTTATTACCTATTTAGTGTACTCGTTTAGTTATCAAACAGAGATAAGTCGCGTATTCAGTAGCTAAATGTGGAGACTTTATAAATGGATTCAGTCGTGTAGTCAAAGTAATAAGTTGTGTATTTCTGAGCAACGCACCGCAGCTGGAATTACTAATGAGAGCGCAATTCAAATCAACTGATTTATAAGGAGTAAGTTATTTCGCCGGCCGCTCTTACAATATTTACTTATGTTCTAACGGGCACGCAGATATCGTGGCCTATTATTGAGATTAATATAATGTATAAGAGATAAGCAACTTTGTAAATGTAACTCACTAAAACTCATAACATTATTCTTTGTCATTACTTTAGCCAATACGTGTTTGGTAAAGTTGTTCCAAATTGTCTTAATAAATAATTGTACAATGATGAGGTCAGCCAAAATCGGATAGTAATTAGTTTCCTTTCAGCAATAAGGCCATTCACTTTATATTGGATACTGATAGGTAGCTAATATCGAATTGTGTCCATTGGGAGGTCTGTTTAGTAGAAATGTACGACGTCAGGTTATATTAGCTCGTTAAGAGTCGGCGAGCCTTGTCCGGATGATATCGCTTAACCCCCTCAATTAGTGTGCCCTGACTATCGCCTGGCAATAACCCGAAACAGCATACAAGCGCCCCGCACTCGTGACGCGACGAACGAACCAAATGAGTGTACTCTTAATTAGCCGTTATACTATAAATTTTAAAAGCGATGATAAGGTCCCGTTGTGCGCTCACCAGGAACACTACCTGCTGGGTAATGGTGCTTCGAGAATTAAATTTAATTAATTCCTCTTCGCCAAACAAGTTTGCTTGTATAAATTTGGCTAGTAAATGATTATTCTATGAAGGTGAAGGCGAAACATCCATCTTAAGCTAAGTATACAACATGACAGACTCTAACAAACAAATTCTATTCCACATTCCTTATTTGGAACTTTGCCATACATGTGATTGTTTGAATATTCGAGGTGCACACAGGTCAATCGCTTCTCATAACATCATTAACGTCTTTTATTACTACCATTACTTTTTTCAACCTTCATCTAACATACCGTTTTAAATATTTTATAATCATATCTAAATTTGCAGTACGTGTTGCAATTTGCTGTTCGCTAATAAGTATCTTAACAACAGCAGGATTGATGCGTTGCGACTTAACACGTTATCGCTATCTCGGATAATAGGGACATCCTTTAAAATATTAATTTAAAAAGTTCAATTAGATGGCAATGTGGCTGGTTCCTAGGCGGGTGGCAAAACGAGTAGGTTCGCTAAGCGTGAGCCCGGTGTATTTAATTTACATGAGCGTGTGCCGGACGAGTGGCGTTGTTTGCCGCACTATGCGCCTCTAGCTTTTGTTTATGTTACTGTTTACTGTACGTAAATGGAATGAAACTTGTCGACTGTACCGTCCGATAACGGAGCGTTTTGTCTGTAATTAAGAACGGCGAGAGCGGGTCAGCCGTCCACTCGAGCATTACCACAGACTTATGGAGACATTTTAAGCGTGTCTAGATTGTTTAACCACTGTGGTGTCATGTTTTAAATATAACCGTGTTGTAAATCTGCCATAACGCCATGATCCCACTTTGTTAATTGTGTATAAACAATTCCTCCCTAATGAACCGAGTACGGAGTAACAACATTCAACGGTACGGCATTAGTATTCTACTATAAATTTTATACGCCCCCTCTTACTTTGTGTCATAAGTGTCTCATATTCATTACATTTTATAGGCGCCTATAACAAAATGTGTTTACCATACCTACACCTGTGATTTGTGAGGAAGTCAATCTTAACATAAACGCAATGCTTTTTGTAAATAGTGAGCTCTGTTTCCACAAAACACATTACAGTATTTAACATTACCGTAAACTCATGAGTCGTTTACAAACTGTGACATTGAAGCAATTAATAGGCACTTTAGATGCAAATAAGCCTCAACAATTTCGTTCGTGAGACATCGATTTGGTGCAGTGCAGCTAAGTGAAACTGTGTGAAGAGATCACGATGCTATAAAGAAAAGACAATAATCGTTGTTCGTGGCGAGCCGGGTGCCACGTGTAGAACCCCTGTCGTTGTCGTCTGGTAGCTTGACAGTAGCGCCATTTGCATTTTATTACACAACGCCGCTGCTACTCGTAAATAATATAAAATATTTATTTCTCAAAAAAAGTTTGTAGTAGTTTAAGCAGGTTGTTAAAAAATGTTACAGTACAATTAAAACAATCTCCCCCCCAAACGGGGTTCTCGCCTTGTCGCGGTGGGGGGGGGCTTAGTAACCGTGGTTACCCAGAACCACGATGAACCAAGAGGAACCCCTAGGAGGCGCCGCTCCTCTGGGCTTTGGTGGTAAGCCCACGATGGAGTGGCTCAGGAGGGTTGCGGTGCTGTATGGGCGGCACCGCAACTGGGTCGAGCTGCGGTGTTGCTTCGGCGACACTGCGGCTGAAGAGTGGTAGGGCCGCAGCGGGAGAGGAGTGCCGGTATCACGGTGCGCCGCTCTTCCTACCTTCCGCGCCGCGTATCGGGGCCGCAACCGCCAGATTGCGGACGCGGTGGGGCCGCAGGGGAAGAGGAGTGTCGGTATTGCGACGCGCCGTTCTCCCTATCCTCTGCGGCCGAGTTAGGAGGTGGCCTGCGGGCGGCGATCGGGCAATCAGCGCCCGAACAGCACGGGCCGAGATGGCAGTGCGCATGTTCCGCACGCATGTATGCATGTGTGTGTGTGTGCGTGTGTGTGTATGTATGTATGTATGTATGTATGTATGTATGTGTGTGTGTGTGTGTGTGCGTGTGTGTGTATGTATGTATGTATGTATGTATGTATGTATGTATGTGTGTGTGTGTGTGTGTGTGTGTGTGTGTGTGTGTGTGTGTGTGTGTGTGTGTGTGTATATATATATATATATATATCAATGCTGTCTCACCAGTGTGATTATACATTGTCCACTATACCTTTTATTGCCATTGCCATTGCAATAGTAGAAATAAATTTAGACCGATATTAAATAAGGATTCGTTTTCGTTTGTTCTAGCACACACTGACGGGTCATAGCGGTAAAGTAATGGCGGCAAAGTTCCTCGGCGAGCCCACGAAAGTTATAACTGGAAGCCACGATAGAACGCTTAAAATATGGGACCTCAGAAGTAAAATGTGTAAGTAAATACTATTTTAATGAATAATAGGTACCAAATTAATCTTCTTATTCCTAATCATTAATCTAATCGTGGATTAGAGGTAATCCACGATTAGAGGATTAATTCGTTATAGGCTTTATGAAACGAGAACAAACTAAGGTACACAGGCAGATAAAATCCTAACCACAAATGTGACAGATAAATTGAATTTTACGTAAAGAGTCACTCGGCTCGCAGCGACTATATCAAAGCCTTGCCAACTCGTCAACTGTGGCCGCATGAAGTACCCAAGCCAAAACATAGATAGCCCTGTCAGTACAATATCGCGACAATATCTGAAACTACCAGTCGGATCTGAATATTTCTTTTTGCGTATGATAGCGCAGTTTTTAAGGAAGGTTCTATGTAACAGCACGCTACTGGCGACGGGCACAGAGTAGTAAGAAAAGACACGGGTAAAACCACGCCGCGGAAAGCTAGTTAAGAATAACTAGCACTACTAATAACTCTCGTTTTCTAGACGTGACGAGATTCTTGTCTTTTTACTCAATATAAAAAATACTCGTAATTAATCTTTTTAATGTGAACAAACTTAGAGATAAATACAATTTATTTATCAAAAATCTTAGGCGGTATAATTACCTACAACATTTTATTGATATTCCTTTACAGAATAATTGGAACGCTTTCTTACATGTTTTTACTTTATTACTTACGTAAGTAATAAAGCCAAAAAAGCTGATAAATATTATACTGATTAATTAACTTTGATGTGCGGCCTAATTGGACATATTCAATTTAGATAGAATGTTGATTGTTAAGTGTTTGTATGCAACAAGAAAATTACATATATACGCATAGAAGCAATTCGCGACGTTCAATTTTATTAGTTTAATTTGACTTTATTGTATCACGTAGACAATTTTCTCCAATATCTCTAATAAATAACACATGTACTTTAAATATCTTCACTTTACGCGAACTAATTTGATTGTACCCAATTTAAAGAGAATGTTGATGGTTAGCTTGCGTGAGGAAATATATCAACTTTAAGAAGGGTTATGATATCAAAATATAAACAGTAGTTAAATTCTTTAAAAACAATAAATGTTTTAACTTTAGAGTAACCCTTTTTAAACAGGTTAAACAAAGTTAAATTAATAAATCAACCATTTTACTGATTTCAGTATTGTATTTTATTTAATCTACTTTCAAAGTAGTACTGTAGTCTTAAGAATTTCACTAGTAGGTACTAACGTTCGTGCATTCCTGACGACAGAAAGCTCAAAGGCTCAAACCTCATATTTCTTGCACCATTTACCAACGATACATCCTTCACAATATTTCGAACTAATCATCTGTCTTATTATATTTGGTATAGATACATTTTACTGTACCTATAAAATATCCCAAAAAAAAAATAGAATTTGACGACCGAAATATATAGAATTTGAACCGTTATTTTATTATTATATATCGCTACAAACGTATGTACCCAGTATGAGGGAACGAATACATAAATGGATTTAATTTATTTCCTGATCAAATAGATTATCAGATTATCTTTACTATAAAATCCAAAGCTAAATGCTGTAATGGCGTTAGTGATCTTATTTATTTCTTAATTCTTATTCTTATTTATTCTTTAATCTTGAGCTTCTTCTCGAATCTGATTAATATCTATATTTTCCTGTCTAAAACGCATAAAGCATGTATGTATCCACAAACACCAGTTCTGGTTTGTCTAAACTAGTTTTGATTATCCTCAGGAAATCTCAGGTTACCTTCTATAAATATACGCAACCCATTTATTTATTTAATTAGGACGATAATAAAACCAATTACACCAATTATTATTACTCACATTTATGTAACGTATAAATCTTTTAAATTACTAATTAGCTAGAATAATTTAATACTTAATTTTAGTTTAGTTGAATTAGCGATTTATAAAACAGGGCCGTGCACTCAAGATTAAACTTTAATACGCGTTGGCCTCGCATGAGTGTCCGTCACTGAAAATACCCGCGGCACAAGGTACAGGACTCGTGCCACCACTGCAGTGTGAGGTCACTGTAGTAACCATCATTACTTTTAGCTAAAGGTCGTGATGATCTACTGGTTAAAGTAACCGATTCTTTAGTACAAAGTTTGATTTGTTGAAACTCTAGTAACCAGTGTGATCATTCAAAGTCATATTGGTAATTTATTTGTAGGTGTAGTTTTCCCTAAAATGTAGGTATTTATTATTTTCGATTATCTATTGCACCGATTCATAGTAGCTCGTATAGGTAGGGTGCACACTCTAGTGCATATATTTAAATTGCAATTTGAACTGTAATGATTAAGTATAAAACGCCTGCCTTAGTACCCTATTAAACATGACCATGCGTCATTAAATAATTACATTCATAAACTGAGAGCGTCTTACGCAACTTAATGATCTATTTATACACCAAGTATTTACAAAATAGTTGACAGGGAAAGTTGGTAGTGGTCGCCCTAGACGAACATACGTAAACCTAATAGGTGATGTGTTGACAAATGGCACAGTTACAAGCCACGTAACCGACGTGTGTGTATGAGGACATTAATGAATGTTGAAGAGGCAAAGGAGATATATTATGTTTGAATCGCAGCAAATGGCGTTCTATAGTCTATGCTTACCCCAGTAATGGGAGACAGGCGTGATTTTATGTATGTATGTAGTAATATGTTTTGTTATGTCTTCTGTGATCGTCATCACAAAACAAATAAAATAATATTTTGTATCTTATGTGTAGGTAATAGTAATACATTGGTGTGTAAATACATAATATGGTTTTATTAATAGGATTAAAACACTGGGAAACGCCTTAAAGACGGATTATACTGGTATTTATTGCTGATACAATGTACGATTGCCGTAACATCAGGCAGGTAATATTCTCATACAGGCACACATTTAAATTGTCACGAGAACGCGAAGTCGCAGGCAACAGCTAGGTTTTAATAAAAATGCCAATTTAGTATGTTAACAGTCAATTGTAGAAGTGTAATAAGGAGTTACACGCATAATAACACATATAGTAAAAGCACGTAATAGATGCAATTTTCAAATAGAGAAGTGGTCAGACTGTAGCCAGTGAATTAGTAGGCAATTCAAATTCGATTTCCAAATTCTCTTTTCTCCAATCACTACTCATCATAAGTTCATCATCATTCATATCATAATTATCATATCAGGATCATAAGTTACTCTTGGAAAAAATTGCATATAATGGCATTCGCGGTAATTTACTACGCTGGTTTATGTCTTACATTTCTAATAGGACTCAGAAAGTCGTTATCAACGGCTTTGAATCTGTATCTACTATTGTATCTTCTGGTGTACCACAAGGGTCAATTTTAGGGCCGCTTCTCTTTATTATATACGTGAATGACATTAAGCATTGCTTTCTGAATTCTCAATTCCTGATGTACGCCGATGACATCAAGATTTACAAGGCATGTCATACCCCAACAGATTGTTCGCTTTTGCAGGAAGATCTTAACAGACTCGTCCAATATTGCTCGCTTAACAAACTTCAGCTAAGTATACCTAAATGTAATGTAATAACTTTTACTAAAAAAAAGAAAATTCTCGCATATCATTACTCCTTACATGATATTCTCCTACACAGGGTCGACCACATCCGCGATCTAGGTGTCACCTTGGACTCCAAGCTACATCTTGATCTACACATAGAAAACATTGTTAATAAAGCATATCAGATGTTCGGCTTTATCATGAGATCGTCCAAAGACTTCAAACGACCATCTACTTTATTATTTTTATATAAAAGTCTTGTCAGATCGCAGTTAGAATT
This sequence comes from Parascotia fuliginaria, assembly GCA_963082885.1. NCBI lineage: Eukaryota > Metazoa > Arthropoda > Insecta > Lepidoptera > Erebidae > Parascotia > Parascotia fuliginaria. The sequence continues at coordinate 10,051,045 of OY720181.1, read as the reverse complement.
CGCAGTCCCGATTTGGAATCCAATTTTTGATAAGTATATAAAAAGACTTGAAATGGTACAGAAAAAGTTCTTAAGAACCTTAAATTATAAATTCTATCGTTCTAAATACCCATACTCACTTTTACTTAAAAAATACAACTTGTTAAGCTTGGAGTCCAGACGTAAATTGCTAATGTCCATGATGTTACACGGCATATGCAACAACAAGTTTGATTGTAGCGATATTACCAATAAGATATGTTATGTGGTGCCTAGAACTGTAATACGACGCGGGGTGCGCGTGCCCCGGCTGTTCTACACGGCTAAGTGCCGAACACATGCCGGCGCGCGGGCTCCTCTGCGCCGCCTGTTAGATACATATAATACACACCTCGTTGATATAGATATTTTCGCATTTTCACACTGCAAGTTCAAAAGAGCAGCAGTTGCAATCTTAAAATGCTAGTCTTGAGATTGCAGCTGCTGTTCCTTTTCCGTACACACACACATGTATATATTTTTTTTTCTTTTACTTTATTCTTTATTATTTCAACTTAGACGCACATAGACTGTTATGTTCTTATTTCTCCCATTAGAATTACTCCGCGGACATTGGTGTGGGTTATATGTTCACTCATACTGACATACTATAGCATTATAATAGCATTGTACCTAACATATAACTGTTAAATGTCCCTATGAATAAATAAATAAATAAATAAATAAATCATCAACAGGCTTAGTACTACACAATAGTACTGACTAGGTAATGTTACTAACACTAGAGTTTTCTTCGGGATAGAGATACTTCGCCAGTCGGACTGTTAGTGTATAACGTCCCTATCTCTTGTATGCTCTATAGCGCTCTTAAAACTAAATTGATTGATTTTACTTTATGCTCAAGTCACGATTTCTGGTTTAATGTTGGTAAATAATTAACATGTTATCAAAACGGCTTCCGTGTATATATTTAAATCGTTATGTAGGTATCTTGTTTTGAACCTTACACCTTCCAAAGAAAACGCTTTGGTAATCTAAATAATTTCAATATACAAAAGTTCAACTTATAACATACGACTACAAATATAAACTACTCAGTTGATGTTTAGCTGTGGCAATAATAATGTGCAAAAAGCAATGAGTGAATGCTTCAATTTAAGTGAGAAGTTTCACTGTGCTCTGTCTTATCCCTTTTTTTTGAAAAGTGAATACGTGCTTCAACGATCCACTGCCACCTATTGATACTATGAGAACGTAAAGTTATTATGTTCCCATAGTTTATAATAATGTGAATGATGACAGTGTTTATACGCCTACCTACCCATTTAGAAGATGCTGTCTACACCATTTTTATGTTTTAATTATCTTTGGCTCTAATAATTGTATGTTACTATACGATCTCATCGCCGCCTAGCAGGCTAGCTTTACACAAGCAGTTGATGACGTCCTTAAGTAATAAAGCTCTGAGTCGTTCTCATAAACATATTACAATTATTGTGTCTTGATGTATAGCGCCATTTATTGCATAAATTGTGCTTTTAACAAGCATGGCTAGGCCATGTTATTCTGCGTAGTGATTAACATCTAAGCAGTGTAACGTAGCGTTTTAGTACATCCCCCGTATACATTTCGTCTAAGACTAATTGGAACATACTAATGTGTGTTTATATTTTCCCTTGCCCTCAATAAATCTATTGAACTTGCTAAAACGGATACAGTCAAGTTGATTTATATGATCTTCTTGTTGTAAACCCTCTGCTTATTCAGAGAAACTGACGATAGCATATTTATATCCAGGGATAGGGTGTAAACCTAATCTTAAACCTAACATAATTGTGTAAATTTATCAATATTCTATACCTCAAACTCAAAGCATTCATGTAGTGTTTAAAACCAATGTGGGTAGATTTGTATGTAAAAACACAATACAGTTAGATACATTGCGAGCTATATTCATACACAACACACTTTCGAAACAAAGACACAGTGTGTATTAAGCAACAGTAGGTACCTACCGCACAAGTCAGTGTAGGCGCAAGATCCGAGGCCCGAGTGCTTCACAAACGGTTTGATAAAATTTGAAAATATATTAAATGACTTAAATTATGTACAAACATTATGGAAGATGTCAAAGGAGCGGGCACGATCACAACTCTAACAGAACATCATCTAAAATTTATTATAAGCCATTTTGGTCCCATCTCCATCTTTTCCACTTATCGCGATCTTGCGATTCCTCCTTGCAATTCCCCAAAAAAACTGTCCAGATCGTCCCGCCATCTCTTCTCGGTCTGCCGCGACTTTGCACTGGCTCAGGGCATCAATTTTAAGCAATATTGGCCCACAGTTTGTTCGGCATGCGGCAGACATTTCCAGCCCAGTCCCATTTAAGTTTTTTTTTTACTTTTTGAGCAATATCAGCCATTTGAGTTTTTGAGCGCAGTGTTGTGTTACGAACATGATCACTTACTATAACACCTAATATACTGCGCTCCATAGCTCTTAAGCAGACCTTGAGTTTGGACTTCTGAATACTAGCCAAAGACCAATTCTGTGTTAGAACGGGGACTATACACACGTCCATGAGGTTTCGTTTCATGTGTCATGGGTAAATCACCCTTAAATACCTCTTTCATGGACCAGTGCAGACTTATCCAGGCCATGTATTTTCGTCTTGCGATCTCTTTGTCTTGCCTTGCATGGGAAATGACTATCTGACCCAAGTAAATGTATTCTTGGACATGTTGTATTGTCTCTCCATCCACCGTTATGAGTTTTGGTTTTTCGGTGGACATAATTTTAGTCTTTGATATATTCATTTTCGAACGAAGACTATTCGACGCCAAAGTCCAACTGATTTATTCATACGCATTAACTTTTAGGTATATAATTATTTTTGTAAGCACTTTATTATATTTAAACCCAGCGGGAGGACCATCGTTATTTTGTATCAATGAAATACAATGTTAATTAAAATGTTTAAGTTAACAATTTTAAATAAATTTTTTTTATTAAATTATTTAATTTTGATAGGTGTTCTAGTTGGAAGTATAATATCAACATTTAATTGTTTAATAAATTTACATAAAACGGCTGCGTCCACTGTAAAGACATTTTACCTCTGCCCTAATAGGACCTAGGTTGTAGTTGTAGGGAGATAGAGTACAGTGTTTCGAGTTGCACCAATAGGTACAATAATAACTATAAATATGTACATTAACCTAGTATTTTTAACCTGGTAGCACTTCCTACAATATTCACCACGAATTTTCATTGTTACTCCAAAGAGCACGGCGCGACCCTAGCTTGGATCGCCTAAAAGCAGCGTACAACAAAGCCACTAGGGAATGCAAGAGGGCTTACATCAGAGCGGATGCCCAGCGCATTGCACGGATTTTGCAAGAACTCATTCGCATTGCACGGATTTTGCAAGAACTCATTTCGCATGCTACAGGTAGCCGTAGCTACTGGCGACTAGCCAAGGCCGTGCAATCCAACTTCTGCAAGCCTTCGCTGCCCCCCTTGAAATGTCCTGATGCATCGCTGGCCCACGAGCCGCAAGAGAAAGCAAACTTGCTTGTAGAACTCTTTGCGGCTAACTCCCGAATCGACGACCGTGGCTTGCACCCGCCGACTATATCTGGCTGCGACTCCATTATGCCTAATATTCGTATTAGGCATCGTGATGTCCGTGCGGTACTAAGGTCGCTCGATGTTCGGAAAGCCAGCGGACCGGATGGTATTCTAGCGGTGGTTCTCAAGAAATGCGCAGTGGAGTTGTCTCCTGCATTGACGCGCCTATACCGCCTATCTTATTCCTCGGGAATCGTGCCGGAGGCTTGGAGAGAGGCGAATGTTCAACCCATTCCCAAAAAAGGGGATAGGTCCGAGCCAGGCAACTATCGACCCATAGCTGTCACCTCAGTTCTCTGCAAGGTGCTTGAGCGGATAATAAACTCCCAACTAGTCCACTACCTAGAGGGTCACTCGTTAATTAGTGACCGACAATATGGCTTCAGGTCAAAACGGTCTACGGGTGACCTTCTAGCGTATATCACGCACCAATGGGGTGAAGCTATGGACAGGCATGGAGAGTCCTTGGCCATCAGCCTTGACATAACCAAAGCCTTCGATAGAGTCTGGCACCGTTCGCTTCTGTCCAAGCTTCCAGCATATGGTCTACCACCCCAGCTGTGCAACTGGATTGCCGCATTCCTGCGTGAGCGCCGCGTTAGAGTCCTTTGTGACGAATCGGCCTCCAATTATTTGCAGGTCAACGCTGGGGTGCCTCAGGGTTCCGTCCTGTCGCCCACCCTGTACAGAAGATACAGATCTTCTGCATGTCAATGACATGTTGTCCCTTGGCAACATTCATTGCTATGCAGATGATAGTACAGTGCATGGGCGATATCTCGGACATCCTGTGGCTAAACAGACTGACATCGAGGCAAAACGCCTAGAACTTGTCGCTGAGCTCGACCAAGTATTATACCGCATTTCTAAATGGGGTTGTGAGAATTTGGTCGAGTTCAATGCCAAGAAAACACAGGTGTGCGCGTTCTCTGAAAAAAAATCTCCGTTCCTTCCCTTTCCCTCTCTTCAGAACACAGCGTTACCACTACAGGATAGCCTAAGTATCCTGGGTATGGACATCAGCCGAGATCTCAACCCCAAGAACTACATCGAGTGCGTCATTAAAGCCGCCTCCTGTAAACTCGGTGTCCTGAACAGGGTGAGGCGGTACTTCACGCCCGAGCAGCTCTGTCTTCTTTATAAGACACAGGTTCGTTCCTGCGTGGAGTACTGCTCTCATCTTTGGGATGGCTCCGCACAGTACTTACTAGATCCACTCGATAGGTTGCAGCGGCGAGCAGTCCGTATCATCGGAAGCCCGGAGGCTACTAAGACCCTTGAGCCTTTACAGCTGCGAAGAGACATCGCCTCAATGGCCGTTTTCTATTGCCTTTACCATGGAGAGTGTGTTGTGAAGAGCTGTTTGAATTAATCCCAACCTCTCCCTTTTTATCCAGAACGACACGTGCGGGACTGAAGTGCCACCCTTTCACAGTGGAATCTAAAGGGTCTCGAACCAAACGGTTCAGCACTTCATACTTTTTTGATTGATTGATTGATTGACTGGCCTGTTGGTCTAGTGGTTAGTGACCCTGACTGCTAAGCCGGAGGTCGTGGGTTCGATTCCCACCCAGGACAAACCTTTGTGTGATGAGCATGATTGTTTGTTCTGTGTCTGGGTGTTATTTATCTATAAAATGTATTTACAAAAAAAAAAAAGTATATAAGTAGTATATCAGTTGTTTAGTACCCATAACACAAGCAAATATAATTGCTTATTTTGGTGCTAAATGGCGTTGTGTGAATGTGGTAGAATATTATTATATTATTATTATTATTATTATACTTTTGTCGCTCAATTAAAGCCTGGAACTCTTTGCCAGCGCATGTGTTCCCATCTAATTTTGATCCCGGGTCTTTTAAGCGGGGCGTGAAAAAGCATCTCACTAAGCCGCCATAGTGGAGGCCACCATACCAGTAGTTTGGCTTTTGGAATGGTGTCCGCCACTTCTGGATTCCACTTACTGCGTAGTACTAGTCACTTTGGTAGGCTAATATAAAAAAAAAATTACATGTAAAAAATCGTAATATAGCATTTCACATAATATAACTTAATAAAAATATAATTAAACCACAAAATTATTTAAAATTGATAGCATTCAACCAAATAATAATAAATGAAGTCCCACAACCAGGTAGTCGCAACTCTATAATGTTGTTTATAATGTCATAACCAATCAACTACTAGTGAATGCCTTCTGCCGCAGTGTGATAAACAAGACGTCCCGCTGCGCAAACAATACCATCAAATTTATTATAATAATATATATTTCTTCTCCAATCTTGTATATTCGGATTGAATCTCGGGAGATTAACATCGAACAACGATATTATATTGACAGACCATTTATGCTTTTTAATTGAGTAATTACAAAACATGTGTTAACGATTTGATGCCTATTAGCATAGACACGAATTGGTAATTTTAAAGTAATTATGTGGCGTATTCTACCTTGCTACTTGTGTATTTCTAATTTTTGGGACTATGTATTTGAAAGCAGTGTTTAATTACGTTTATTGAGGAGGACACTTTAGAAGGATATACTATATTGTTCTTTCTATTAAATTTCTTAGCTTAAAGTTATAGCTGTCTCTATCGATGCAGCAATGGGTCGACCCATAACATAATTTTATATTATCTATTAAATTTTTCTGACACTAACTACATAACAGGCATCTCAAGGGTGATGCTTTACTTTCACTTCAACTACCGCTAGGTATATAAAATGTTATTTAATTCGAAAACTTATATAGTTTTGATAGTAGGTTTTCCAAATTACTATTACATACTCATTATTTAAGGTAATTGAAATGTATTAAGGATTATTATAGGATCATGCCCTACTTGTTGATGAATCTATATTATTATATAAAGCGGAAGAGTTTGTTTGTTTGAATGCGCTAATCTCTGGAACTACTAGTCGGATTGAATAATTCTTTTTGCGTATGAAACCCCAATTCTTGAATGAGGTTATAGGCTATTTATCATCACGCTACTGGCGATGGGAACAGAGCAGTAAGCAAAGACTCGGGTGAAACCCCGCCGCAGAAAGCTAGTTTAGTACTAAAAATACAAATGCAAGCGATTGCCGATGTCTTAAAAACACAAATCACACCATTAACATGAAGTGATGCGATGTCCAATGAACTATTATGTACCTACTATTTACAATCATCATCATCATCATTTCTACTCGATGACATCCACTGTTATCTAAACGTGACGTTAGCCATTCGTTCCCATTAGGGTCCGTCGTGTCTTTATATTGTCTTGTTATTACGAGACAGATAGATTTGTAGAATAAAGGCACGCGTAGGGCTTCACGTTTTTTTAGTATAACAATATCAGTATTAGGATACCTTAAGAGATACTCGTTAAGCAGGCTGTTATGGGTTACCCATTCATTGTGTTGTAAAGCCCTTTTTATAAAATGTCTTATTAATTACCCAATAATTATGTAAATTTAAAATTAATTTATTTGCGATAGTCCAATTAACTCTCGAATAAAGATTCCCGAAAATCGGTCAAAATAAAGTAACTTAGATTATCTGCAAGAAAAGATTAAACATCTCTTGGCTGAAGTGATGATTGTGATAAATTGTAGCTAACTATACAAAATTAATTGAAATATTTACTTTTTTCAATTATAACAGTAAAAGAAAATTCATTCGGCGCCAGAACTTATTTAATGCACGTCAAAAATGACCTCGGGCCAGTACTATAAATAACGCCTACTCAACGATATGTAGATGATTCCATGACAAAAGATATTAGAGGGCTGTCACGTTTACGACTACTGGATCAATGAGTCGTCGAGTAATTTAGTGCGTAAAGTAAACCTGCTGCTATATCATAACATTGTTGTGCATTGAGGCATAAACCTGCTCACAGGAGAGATGCGAGGCGGTGCGGTTAGCCGCAATCAAATGACGTACGTGTGCTTTTTGCGCACCATGAATATATCCAAATAGTTTATAGTCAATTTTATTATTTTATTTGTCATTCAATAAGGAAAGCATTGATCTGTATCACGCTCTACTTTAGTACACAATAGAGCACTTATTTATCATGATACTTATGGTGCAGTAAGAAAACCTAGTATAACTTTTTTTATATGTCAGAGTTTTTTTTTTTTTTTTTTTTTTTTATTGCCTATAGTGGCAGACGAGCCAACAGCCCACCTGATGGTAAGTGGAAACTGTCGCTCATAGACTTCTGCAATGCCAGGGGCTCTGCGAAGCCGCTGCCTACCGTGATATTAATGCTCTCTTTAAACCTCGTTTGAAGAAGGACATGTCATAGCGCTCGGGAAACACCGCAGCTGGTAGTTCGTTCCAGAGCCTGCACGTACGTGGGAGAAATGAACGCTGAAAACGAACCGTGCTAGACGAGATCGTGTCCAGGTAGTATGGATGAACTTTGCTGCGATGTCGAGTGGTGCGATGATAGAAAGGAGACGATGGCACCAAGTCAAACAGTTCCTCAGAGCACTCCCCGTTGAACATACGATAGAGCACGCATAGAGAGCCAAAGTCCCTCCGCTGCTCCAGTGACTCCAATTTGTCTGTGAGATTGGGATCATCGACGATTCGAACAGCTCGCCGTTGGAGGGAGTCAAGTGGGTCGAGCTGGTATTTGGGGGCTCCTGCCCACAGGTGAGAACAGTACTCCACGTGCGGTCGGACTTGTGCTTTGTATAGCACAAGCCGTTGAGATGACGTAAAGTACCGTCTGGCTCTGTTCAGGACGCCCAGCTTTTTGCTCGCCAGTTTGGCTTTGTCTTCCAAATGACTCCCAAATTGGACCTTGCTGGATATTTGAACGCCGAGGATCCCAATGTCATCGGAGATACGGAGAGAAACTCCTTGGAACTGAGGCGCCATAACAAAAGGGTCCTTCTTCGCAGTGAACGCGCATACTTGTGTCTTCGTGGGGTTGAAATGAACTAAGTTCTTCTCACCCCATTCGAGAGCCCGCCCGAGAGAGCCCTCAACTTCAGACACAAGTTGTAACCGTCTCTCATGCACGGAGCTCCGAGGGACATTCTGTTGGCTAGTGTACCGCGCGTCACCCGTGCTGTCATCTGCATAGCAATGCATGTTCTCAATGGTTAACATGTCATTGATATGCAGAATAAACAGCGTTGGGGAAAGCACTGAGCCTTGTGGTACGCCAGCATTAACCATCATGGTATCGGAGCAAGCACCATCAACAACGACCCTAATGCTCCGACCATCCAGGAAGCTGGCGATCCATCTGCAGAGTCCCTCGGGGATTCCATAGGATGGTAGCTTCGATAGAAGTGCTTTGTGCCAGACCCTGTCAAACGCCTTGGCAATATCAAGGCTGACAGCCAGGGCTTCACCCTTGCCCTCCAAGGCTTCTGCCCAACGGTGTGTGAGGTACACGAGAAGATCACCAGCTGACCGACCGTTACGGAAACCGTACTGGCGGTCGCTTATCAGCTGGTGCTCCTCAAGGCACCTCAGGAGTTGGGAGTTGATAACTCGTTCCAGAACCTTGGACAGCAAGGATGTTATCGCTATCGGTCTGTAGTTTGACGGGTCCGACCGGTCACCCTTTTTAGGGATCGGGTGGACGTTAGCTACCTTCCACGAAGATGGAACCCTATTAGCGGTATATGAGAGACGATAAAGGCGCGTTAAAACGGGAGTCAACTCAGGGGCGCACGTCTTCAGAACCACTGCGGGGACGCCATCTGGTCCACTCGACTTGTTGACATCTAGGAGCCTGAGCTCTCGCCTGACCGCGCGTTGAGTGATGCGGATTTCCGGCATTGAGCTTTCACACCGCGAGATGTTGGGTGGTGTGACTCCCCCGTCGTCTAGAGTCGAGTTCGAGGCAAAGAATTGGCCTAAAGTGTCAGCCTTTTCCTTTGCACTATGGACCAGTATGTCGTCTTGTTTGCGCAGTGGCGGGAGATTGGACGAGCAGAAGTTGCCTTGGGCAGCCTTGGCGAGAGACCAGAATGCACGGCTCCCTGAAGGATAGCTTTCTAGCCTCTCGCCAATTCTGGCAACGTGTTCTGCTTTGGCCTCAGCGATAACCTTCTTGTTGAATCTGGAAGCGGCATTGAACTTACGCTTCTCTTCCCTGACCCGCGGGTCCTGGCGTTGCCTAGCACTGTTCCAGGCCCTATATGCGGACTGCTTAAGGTGCGTCGCCTGCCTGCAGGTTTTGTTAAACCAGGGGCGACTGCGACCGCCGACCGGGATTTTTGCGTTGGGGATGAATAATTCCATCCCCTGAAGCACCGTATCGGTAATGCAGTCCGCACATGTGTCGGGATTTCCGGAGGAGAAGCAAAGCCGCTTCCATGGGTAGGACGCGAAAAATTCACGAAGCCCATCCCAATCTGCTGAGCTATATCGCCAGACTCTGCGAGACCCGGTTGCCGAAGAGCGATCGGGTCTCACAACAGGGGCTTTACTACGGATAAGGCAGTGGTCAGATGATCCGAGTGGAGCATCGACCACTACCCCATAGCCGTTTGGGTGAGTAGTCAGCAGAAGATCCAACAAAGAAGGTTCATGACCCTCTACGTCTGGAATGCGGGTGGGCTGCATTACCAGTTGAGAGAGGCCATAGGCCGAGGCCATATTGAAGACAGTTCTGCCCGGGAGGTCAGTGGTCCGGGACCCCAGCCATTCTTTATGGTGAACGTTGAAATCACCTAGGACCACCACCTCCGCAGACGGATGCTGTTCCAATATTTGGTCAATCCCCCCTTGGACGTTCTCGGTTATTTGGGTGACTCCCATATCACTGGCCGGAGACCTGTAAAGGCACGAGTAGATTCGGGTAAGACCCCCATGGTCTACCCGCAGCCATAATAATGATAGGTCCCGGCGTTCGAGGGCCCGAAGGCGGCGACAGCAGATATCACCCCGTACGAAAACGCACACCCCGGCTTTCCGGTGGAAAGCATGTTCCAGCTCGTAGCCGGGGTATTTAAGGTACGATATATCGTCCGGGGTACATATCTGCGTCTCCGTTAAAAAGAGCAAGGCAGGCCGCGCCGACTCAAGGTGTTGATGGACGGCGTCGAGATTACTGTGAAGACCCCTTATATTGCAGAAATCCATTGTAAATGTGGATTTGGTGTCCGCCGTAGATACGTTGCTCTTTCTCTTTCTTGTGGCCATGGTTTGTAGAGAGAGTGGGGGTGAGGTGTAATTTGGGAGGCGAAGTCAAGGTGATACCCAAAGAAAGAGCGGTGTGTTGGACCCGACCAATCCGTGAGTTGAGTGAAAAGCTGACGCGGGGCACGGAAGGGCCCCCGATGCCCCCCCGCTCACAACCGCCGGGATCCACTCCGGTCTCCCATTCCGGCACAACGGCTATGAGACGGGATTTTCGCCAGCTGGCGGGACAGCCTCCCGTGCGGGATACACACGGGTTCGGGTCCCCTACTGACTGGCAGGTGGCCGACGGATAACCATTCCCATCGGGTCTCCCTGGACCCCGCGTCAACTCGTCACGCTCAACGAACAGGCCAAGACTTTTACCACCGCACGTCTCAAGCATCACCAAAACTTCGCCACCCAATTGGGAAAGGAAATAGGAACACAGGAACGGCTGTTTCCCCCTTTGTACGAAACACAGCTGAGCTGCTATTACGGCCGAAATAGGTAGAATTGTGGTACCAACCCGTGCGGGTCTAGGTTAGACCCTACCACTATAGTCAGGAGAGGGAAGGAAAGACGGGGACTTCATATCGCGGATGTATAGGTGTACGATAATGAAGGCTCGAGGTGCCGGGGGCGCGTACCCGTATCTCCCGAAAAGCAACCGGACAGGTTGCAATCCAGTCGATTCTCTGACAGTAAGTTGACAAACAAGCAGTGGTACTCCTGATGGTAAGCAGTTACCGTAGTTTATAGACACTTGCACCTCCAGGAGTATCACTTGCGCGTTTCTGACATCATTAAAAACCTTTAATTTCTTAAATTGTCACGTATACAACATAACACGCGAATAAAAGTTATTGTTCTATGTGAGTCGGTTTGCTTTTGGGTTTGGCACCCCATAACATAAGACGGAATCCTTCGGAAGACGGATCACTTCGTTGTCCATGTCTCGAACGTTTAGTATCTTAAGTTAAGTTTTTGCTATAAGATTCCAGAATAGTAGGTACTACTTTCTGTTGAGCTAGAACCATAAAATTGATAAAAAGCAAGATCTCACAGCACTATTCAAGAGAAAAATTTGAAGTTCGTTATTTCGTAGATTAAACATCGATTTATAACATTTTTTTTAACAGAGGTCTAATATAATAATATATTTATGTTCATAATCGAAAAAACACGGTCAAATATCTCCGAAATTCACACTGTTAACGTAGTATCTACATAGGGTACAAATTTGTATGGAAATTTTGGTCCACGAGTCAGACTCATTCTTGTCCGGTTTTTTCTTTATTATATTCGTTATCTTAATGTTATCAAAATTTCTTCTTCGGCTTCGTCTTGAAAATAAAAGAATTAGGTGTTAATTTACTGCACTCAGAAACTGTTTTCATTTCTGCATGATAATTGCGATAAGGTTCGACATGTGGAAGCCTGTGTTATACTTTCATATCATTATAATATTTTTATTAACTTTCATCTACACAAATCTGCAAATCATCTCCACATCATTCCATGTTATTATTTTACAACCGCAAACAGTCATGTTAAAACACTTTTGAATGATGCATTAACAGGTACAGAAACAAAGTTCGCCGGCTCATCTTGTAATGACTTGGTGACGTCAGACGGCGCGGGCTCGACAATTATCTCAGGACACTTTGACAAGAGAATAAGATTCTGGGATACACGGACGGAAATGTCAGCAAACGACATCATGCTACAAGGGAAAGTTACATCACTAGATCTAAGCAGAGGTATGCTACATTATCTAAAAACATATGAAGTCCTATAGATTACAGACAAGTTGGTATTTGAGACAAGTATATTAAAGATCAGAAGCGTCAACAATCTCAACTATCTACTGTTAGATTTAATGACGAACACATTGCATTACAAATCTGATAGCTGTTTACACGATAAACTACTTGTAAATCGCCGTAATTGAATGCATTGCATATTAGTATCGGTATTCGTGTCAGCAACACAACGTGACGGGTGCGCAATGCCCATTTCCGTTACGCGCGTCTCGATCAATCCCTTTTTTGTCAATAACGGTCTGTGCATCGCACGAAACGCTGAGATTGATACCTTCAATCAATCGGAGTGTCGGGACGTCTCTACCTCGGAAACTGATTAAATCACGTCGAATTCATCCGACAAATGAATAGGGAGACAGTTCACAGTTAACCATCACGCTCGATCCAGATACATCAGCGCTATCGCCTATCTATCATGCGCGGGATGCCTGCCGCTATCATAAATATGTCAGTGTACGAAAGCTTAATGAGCTGTTTTACCATTATGCTTTTTATTTTTATTTCCCTTTGACGATGATGTGATAACTAAGGTATTCATAACCTTTATTATCATTGCACTAATTGCGGACTACCGGTTCAATTACTTTAACTATAAGTATACTATCCTACTTTTGACCATCATGAAACAACAGCGTTAAAACATGAGAATTTATCGGCAAGACATTTGATTGCTCTTTACACTCGCTGACAGTTAATGATTTCAAGATAGTATCATACAACTTAAACCATCTCGATCAATAAAACGGTGTTCCCAATTGACTAACATTTACCCATTAGAATTATTAAGCTCGATTTGAGAGGTTTAAGGTTAAACATTAGGTTACCGCCGATTATCTGAGAAGCAACATAGAAAATAGCGGGTTCACCGTTACAAATCATCTAAATTAGGAACAAAGTTTAATATGTCTCCGTATAATTTAGCAATTTTTCTTGTGGCTAAATGTTGTAAACTCATAATTTTGTTATTAATCTTGTTAACTGTCTCTTTTAACTGTTAACTTTTAGGAAATGCCGTATTTTAATGTTGCTTGTACGTGAATTGTGATTTCAGATAACAATTATCTATTGGCGTGTGTCCGTGACGACACAATTCAGCTAATAGATCTGAGAATGAACACGATAGTACGCTCTTTCAGGTACAATACACCATTGTTTAAATTTTATTATTAATACCACATTGCCATCTTAAGTCATAAATATATAATTGTCTTTTATTAATTTACAGTTAATAATTTATGTTTTATGGCGGAAGTTTGTATCTTATCTTTCAACACTAATTAAACATCGTATGAGTATCTTCGTTTACAATATCCAATTTATGGTATCAGGAACTTGTCCATGAATTGATGACTGTTATATGAAGCTGTGGTAATAGTTAATGTGGTACTAGTAGCGATATAAGAAGATAGTACAAGGGTGAATATTTCAATTTCAGTCACGAGTGTTTCAAGGTAGGTTGCGACTGGTCGCGCGCGGCTTTCGGGCCGGGAGGGCGCCTGCTGTCCGTGGGTGCGGCGGACGGCGTCGCGTACGTCTGGAACACGTACACAGGACGACTCGAGACGATACTCAAGGACCACACGTATGTATCTATTGTATCTGTCACTAACCACTAAACAATCCCAAAAAAAAAAAAACAACAAACTTATTGTTAGACAACATCGTCATCATAATACAGACGATTTTACCAAATATGTACGAGAATACTGATCATAGCCTTAGATAACTAAATTCCAAATAAGTACATGTCACATAAATATTTGGTTTATTAGTCATCATATTTATAATCATCTAGCTTTATATAAGGTAGTCCAAAAAAAAAGGGGTAGTTATAGCCATATAAACTAAAGATCTTAATTAAATATGCTATTAATTAATTATGAAGAAAAAACTACAACTAAAACTCTTTCATCATAGTAATAATATTTCGCAGACGTATTATTGCAATCTTATTTTTTTGTAGGGATTTGTTGTGAGACCGAATGAAACTTTTGATACCGAAGCGGATCTAGGGCGGACGTCTAGTATCCATTATTTTAAGAGTGAGTCAGTCATTACAATTTATTTGAAACAAAAACTAAATAAAATATATGATTACTGTATAAAATATAATTATGATTTCTTTATTAAAACATACAATACCGCACTAGGGATCAAATTTGTTGCCCACATAATACGATTAACAACGGTCACAAAGTGCACCCACATTATGGATCACACAAACTTTGCCCCGTCTAGAAATCAAACACAAACCTTTGCACAACAGTCGCGCTTACTCTAAGTAGAAGGTATTCAATTATGGTATACTTACTGATCATCATGTAGATACACTGCTGCTGATGTTCTTAATTTATCTTCCCCTCCCCTCTCCTAAGGCCTTCAACTCATGTTCTACCCGCGATATGTATTATCCGCCCATCTCGACTTAATTCACTTCTTGAACTCCACTCCGTAACAGTTTTTCTCCACCTATCTGTATCGCGTATTACCCCGCCCAATTCTATTTAAGTTCCATTACTCTATTTCCGACATTAAAGCTACTACAAAACAACATTGATCGCATAAAACGCTGGTCATGATGCAACAAATGATAATAATAATATGATCTTATAACAAAAAAATATATGTGTAAGGTTATTTTCGTTTTAAGGTTTACTTATTTTTTGCTAATAAATCTTAAAAATCGAAAGCAAAACTACCTATTCTGTCAATATAACAAGCTACTATTGAATCATTCAGGGTAAATTGCAGGCATATAAACAAAGTTATAGCGAAACCTACCAGCTTTCAAGCACCACTTCAACTAGCTCGCATCCAATGTGTTTTCTCTTAAGATATTGATCTCTAATCCATCTCTTTGAAACCTCTCTTGGCTTTTACTAATGTTTTATTACAGTCTTTAACTTAAGTCCTAGTAAATTTAAACATTTTTATCTTTTGACCTAGATTACTGACATTTTAAACAATAGAATTCCTGATGCTTGTATAGCAATTTGTTACTATTGCGTTTCTTTGTAACTGTAAACGTAATTTACCTCCGATGTAACCTTTTAGATTCGTAATAAATTTTCAGCGGACACATTTCTGACCTTGAATTTTAAACTGGAATTGTTTTACTCGTGACATCGTTCGGTATCTCCGTAACATTTCGCATGGACAATTGAAATCGTGAGGTCAACATTGGCTCGGGCTGTCTCACCATTGCAAATTTCTCTTTCCCATACCGTACACTGCATATTTATTTGGCATTAAGCTATCGTCACACCTGCTCGATGCGATTAAACTGAAGAATAACATTTGAAAATGATTGATTTATTTCGCATACCTAATATGATTTATAGTAGAAGATAGACCTAATTAGTTATTAGAATTTCAAGTGGTGCGAATTGAAAATACATATATTTTAATGATAGGGTTTATTTACGACAAGAGCTTCCTGGTTGTTGGTGCAGCTGTGCGACAGTTAAAGGACTATTTTACCCTTAGGTCTTGTCGAGCGCGTTATCGGCTCACTCGCTGCAATAGGGCTTGATCAAATCTTTGTCAAGAGCCCCGCGCACCCGTCCGTGGAGGCCATTCTCCTGCAAATCGCCGCAAATAGGACATATTGTTCCCTCGCCGTATCCACCGCAAGCAGATGCCGCGATGCTATCGCGTTTAATTCGCGCCCAGACACCACACACAATAGTGTAAACATTTTACCGTATTAAGGACAAAAGTAACGCGGAAACATTCCTCTACATCTCGACATGCATATTTTTGCTCAGTTATATCCGCCATATTTATGTTAGTTTGAACAGTATTAGATATTAGTTTAAACAGTTAAGTTGCTCATCCACTTTATTGCTGTATTGTCTGATTCAATATTGAAACTAATAATACTACGGTTCTCTTCAATATACCGTTGTAAAACAAAATTCTTATCATCTCCCGACTAAAATTTGACCACAACAATATCGATATAAAGTGAGATGAACAATAAAGATTGCTTTCCTTTCGACATAACCATTGTTTCTGACGTCATACTACTAGAAACAATATGCTTTCAACCGCGGAAGGGATATACATATTTCCTGTAATTGAAAATGTTCAAGAACCTATCTTACATGCATTAACTAACCGGTTTATTTCAATCAGTAAACTATTGTGTTTATAGTCAAGTAACTGTATTGAGGCTTTTGTTCTAGCTTGCTTTTGTTTGTTTTATGTAAAACTAGCTGCGTCCTACGGCTTCGCCCGGGCGTATAATATTTTTTGCGTCCCTCGAGAACTAGATTGATTTTTATGATAAAAATCCTATGTCCGTCTTCGGCACCGAATCTATCTACATACCAATTTTCATCGAAATCGTTTCATCCATTTAGGCGCTGAGTGGTAACAAACACAGACACACACAAACTTTCGCCTTTCTAATATTAGTAGGATTAATAGGATTTAGTAATCGTACTTATTGCAAACTCGTTTATGTTTTCCTTTCCTGGCCTTGGTAATTTCTATAAATGTATGTATGCTGTTTATAATTTTTTATAAACAGCCTAACTGGTCTATCTTATTCTACTAACAAAGACGTGAGTTGATTTGAAGGGACTTACTTTTAAAAAATTGGCCAAAAGCATGTATATTTTCTACACCGTAAGTAGTTGGTAAGTGTTTTAAGTATTACAATTAGTACCCAGTTTCACACCTTAAAATCATTAGAGGTTTTGCGGTGTCGAAGCAATTGTCTCTGTTACGTATTATGAGTTACTGGAATAACCTATTCAGCATTTTACAATAGATCAGATCGATAGTGATCTTAAAAAAAGGAAGGCCCTGGAGTAGAAACACGTTCGTGTTAGTCCTGATATTAAAATTTTTATGGGCTTAATAGCATCTCCAAATGGGCTTTATAATTGCTTTCTATCCTAGAATCAAACATTATTGTTATGTAAACAATATTTTATTATTAAGTACCTAACACCTTCAATAACTGTATTCAATGAACAGTAAACTCTGTCTGCTCGTTGACGCCAGTAGGCAGTAGATAAATAATTTCTTACTGCGTTCCTTATTAGTTCTAAAATCTATATAAATAAAAATTAATCCCTATTTCCCTTGGTCATGGCATCACGCGTGAACGGCTAGATCAATTTCGCTAATTCTTTTTTTGTTGTGTTTGTTATTGTCAGAAGAAGGTTCTTATGAAAGAAAAACTAAGAAAACTGCTAAACCGATTTCGATGAAAATTGGTATGTAGATAGATTTGGTTTCGAGACATACGCTACTTTTTATCCCGAAAATCGCCCTGTTACCCGAGTTACATTAATGAAACACATAGCAATTTTCGCGCGGTCGAAGCCGCAGGGCGCAGCTAGTATAATATAATAATGTAACCAATATGTAGGTAGGAATATTATTGTGTAAAGCGTACAAGGTGTAGACTGTTTCCGACAACGACAACGAATCAACAATGGAACAGCGATGCAAGAGATGGTGTGCTTGCGCTTGCGTCTTTGTACTTTATTCATGGGTACGTACTTACGTCCGTACGTGCGGAGTATCTTCCTTGTTCGCTGCTTTTCTCCCAGCATGCGGTCACAACACAAAATTAGCTACAACATGTGCGACATATCGTTATTGTAGTCGGCGACGACTCTCATGACTTATCTCTAACCTCCTTATAATTTAATGTTATCAGTTACAGCTCGCATAAATTATAATGGTCTAAATACCCCTTATTTGTTTCTTCGTTACATAAGCCATATGAACATCGCCTGGTGGCCATCAGTGGTTTACTGCGGGACGCCTTCTTAGTTTTATCCCTATATTTATTATTTCTCTAATATAATAGGTCTACCACCTACCACAATCATCTCTGCATCACCTAAAGGTTGGCTGGTAGAGAATGCCATTTGGCATTAAGCCCTCCTATGTACACGTAGTGCATAAAGTTTAAATAAATAAATAAATAATAATCTAGAGGTCATCAAATCGTAAAAAGGTATCGAAAGTTTCATTCGATATCACAACAAACTCCTCCGGAAAATATTATAGCAATAGTATCATATTGCATCATTTGATTTACGAAGGCTCTTAAAATATTAAAATTCTGAAAATAATATGTTAAACATAATAAAATTTTAGCCTAAGTTAGCTGCATTTATTTATTTCTATAGGTGATGGAATTTTTTAAATCGGTAACATAGTTTTTTAGTTAAATCGTTGCAAACAAACAAACATACAAAAAATCTAATCTTTTCTTTTTATAATATTAGTTTAGATAAACATATTATTATTATTTACACCTACGAACACTTAAATGCTTGTAGCATCTTTGCTTAAGTATATGTTAAAATATTTCAAACTACCAAAAGCGCCGAATTGCTAAATAGTACCGAGTCGCAAGCAGAAAGACAATAATACTTATTGCTAGCCGAGCTCACCTGCTAGGTGGAGGTTAGATAATAAAACTGCTCAAATTGTTAAATTAGACCTCACTGTACTCCACGTCTTTCTGTGATTATAATTTATAAACACCTAGCGATTATTTTACACCAAATCGTTTTTCAACAAGAACAATGTTTATGTTTATTACACTAGTTAAAGAAATGCCGAGTTCCTGACAAAAGATATTGTCAAAATCATAAAAATGACAATTGGCGATAACTACATCGCGTGCTTCGACTAAATAAGTTTGTACCATATAGTTTATTGGTTCAGCAACAGAGTTATCTATACTACTAGCTTGCCGCGGCGTGGTTTCACCCGCGTCTTTTACTACTTTGCTCCCGTCGCCAGTAGCGGGATGTTACATAACCTATAAACCTTTCTCGAGAACTGGGCTGTCATACGCAAAAATAATTATTCAAATCCGCTGTTTCAGAGATTAACGCGTTCAAACAAACAAACAAATTCTTCATTTTTATATTAATAGTATAGAATAGGATATAAAGTGAAAGAGCATGTTTGTTTGTATATTTGTTTGTTTGTTTGTTTAAACGCGCTAATCTCTGAAACTACCAGTCGGATTTTAAAAATCCTTTTTTGTTAGTTCTTGCGGAAGATTAGGCTATGTAACATCTGGCGTCGGGAGTAGAGCAGTAAGCAAAGACGCGGGTGAAACCGCGCCGCGGAAGGCTAGTTGTCTAATAAACATTAAGAATAAGCGGAGGCTCATCTTCTCTTGTGGAATAAACAAAATATGTTGCAAGCGATGCCAGCTGCACTACATACGAACCAGTACGCACTTAATATTCATGCAGACTATGTCTCGCGTCCCGGCCTCGTTGTTAAGTTTTCAAATTATGCTCCTTAGCCACGCTTATGACCAATTTCTTGTTGTAATACTAGCGTCAATTTAGTCTACCCTCTAGATCACACGAGTAAATGTGTTGCCAGTACACACGGACATTGGTCCCGACTAATCGCGGTGCATGCTTTTTGTAGCGGAAAGGCTAATGGCCGACGTGGATAGGTTCTTGAAATTACTTTATTGGGTAACCTGTTTACGAACACGGTAGGCGGGTGAAGTGGTTATGAATCAACGCGACGCGGGAGTAAGATATACGTAACATGCATGTTGATACATTCATTTGTAGTAATCTAAAACCCATCATGTAAATATCGGCCACTTACTAATTATATTTTCATGTACAGAATAAATTGATCAATAAATCCGGTTTACATGTTTTATATCTTTCATTCAAGTTTAATTATTATTTACAACATTTTCCGAACGGTGCCCTTTATAAAGAACCATTAAAAGCCATCTCTTAATTAACTGTCTGTAAATTCCAATATATAAAACTGAATAAATTAACGGTTATTAAGTTTGGGTCGAGATGAAATATCATGGATACAGTTTGTGGATATGTGAATAAATTAGCAAACACGTGAGTACCGACTCCTAACAAACAGATTAAATAGTTTGGTGTTTGAGTCTGTGTCGACAAACTTATATCCTACTAGACGTCCGCCCTAGCTTCACTTCGGTATCAAAAATTTAATTTGGTCTCACAACAAACGGCTACGAAAATATCATAGCAATAATGACGTATTATTGCACCATTCTGATTTATATATACGCTTAAAATATTAAATAAGACAAAAAAAAATTAAACATAATAAAATATCGCCTATGTTACACGTCCTATTTGTAGCTTATAAGTAAAAGAATTTTTTTTAAATCGGTTACGTAAATCTTGAGTTAAATCGGAACAAACAAACATACAAAAAATCTAATCTTTATAATATTAGCATAGATATAATATTACAAATATCTTATCGTCACTATACATTTGACTTTGGCTTCTTCAATTCTACTCCTCTGCTATATACCGCCATATGAGGCCATGTTTAATTGGTTACATCGTAATCAAAGTATATTCGATATATATACTAGTCAAATTCTATAGGCAATAAAAGAAATAATTTTAATTTGTGTGCGCAATGAGAAAACAATTGCAAGTTATGGTTATCAGATTTGTTGGTGTTCTAGTGCTTCCTGGTCTCCGTATTGGATATCCCCGGGTAAACTCGTTATACACGACCGGGAGCGGTATGTGTAAACGAGCCGAACAAACCCGACGCTAATTCTTGTTTATGAGGAGTCTCGCCCCGCATAGATACGATGTAAAGCCTTTAAGCGGCCTCCGACAATCAAAGCTGCGTACAAACAGTTTGTGAACCTACTCAAAATTGTACAACTATGGAATAGTTCGGCCACAATCCCTCCATATACGTTTAATGGACATTGAGATCGGGCAATATATTACAGTCGTCGTGACCGCCTTCTATTTCTCCGATCATTTCGGCAAACAAATTGAAATACAGTATTCGACTTTTATACGTGTTATTAAAATGGTGTGCATTATTATAAACCGTGATGAGTATCTATAAGTGCTAGTGACACAGATGTAAGCGTCGACATAATATTCGTAATGTACGACCGTATAAACGTGATACCGTTCATGCTTTACTCATATAATATTCTAAGAAGCGTAACGGTCTACGCAACATAGAAAAACGCTCTAGTTTAGTGACTTTTGATGAGATGGTCTTGATGATGCCACTGAAGACATTTCGTTTAAACACAAGATTTCATTTACACGGTAGTAGATCCATGCTGGTTTCAGCATGAATGGGTCATATCGACCGGGGAAGTACTACCCTCTCATAGAAGATCGACGTAAGAGTAGTAGTATCCGTACTACTGCGTTTTGTTCGGTGAGTGAGAGCGCCGGAGGCCCAATTTTCCCCTTCCTCTTTCCTCACTTCCCTCATTCCCTTACCCTACCTCATTTCCAGCCGCCGCATGGAGGCCGCCGTACCAGCAGTTTAAGACAATGACTTTTGGTATGGTGGCCACCACTTCTGGATTCCACTGACTGCTTACCATCAGGCGGGGTGGAGGTACTTTGGTAGGCTAATATAAATAAATTAATTTACATTTCTTGTTATGTTTGATGGTTTTACTATTATACCATTTCATGTGGCCTATGTCCAGCAGTGAACGTCTTTTGACTGATATGATGATGATGATGATGATGATGTGGAACAATGAGTTGGATCTCTCCACGATCCAGAAGGCGCATCCTTCTTTTATTAGGTATTGTACTCACAGGTCGTAATAATTCATGTACCTTTTACCTATTCGTGTAAAATTATGTAACTATTATTCGTATGTGTACTGTATATAATTAAAAATATTATGCATATCGTTAAACATTCACAATTCTATTTAATTTACACAATCATTGGTGTGATTCTATGACCTAATAATAACTAGCACTATAATATGTGTTACATTAATTGTACTTTTATCAACAGATCGGCAGTAACAGCAGTATCATGGCACCCACAGTCTGGGTTGCTAGCGTCAGTGGACCGCGGCAAGAGGGCCGTCATCTGGGGAGATTTGTGACAAGCCTGGGAGGCGCCCCTGACCGTGCCGCCCGTTCAACAGGTTTCTATCACCTTTCTTTAGAAATCCCTTCACCTTAAATTTATTCCCATATATTAATTTATAAATATTGGCTGTTAGATTTGCATTAAAGGTCAATTGCATTCATATGTTGCATTGGATTAACTATGTCAGATATTTTCTCTTCCTCGTGACATCCAAACATAAAATATTAATTTGTTTGTGGCGAGTTATGTGTAGTCAATTACAATGCAGAGGCCATAGCTACATACTCTGTTGTCATGTGCTAGTGACTTTCGTTTTCTATCGTTAAAGACACTATCATCGCATATTTATAACTCTCTTATTGGTCTAGTGGATGTATCCTGTATTATGACTTCTGGAGGACTTTTTTATGTGAGGTTCTGGACTACACGCCCAATTCATGAACAAAAATCTACGCGTGTATAGGCCGTCACAAAAAAACCTGTGGCACTCGAGGACTGCCGCGGTAAAGCTATTGCATACCATTTTTATCTACTTATGCAATTATAATTATTTATTTATTTTTTATTTATGCAATATTTTTTTTCTTTGATACTAATTCAAGTTTTCTTTGATATTAATTCAAGTTACACTTTTTGAGCGTGATGACCGATAAGAAAACATTTTTTTTTCTTTTATTGAATAAATAAGAAGTTAATATCGTTTAAAATATTTTTATTATCTTACAATATATGTAGGTTATTCAGGAATTTTTATCATCCTACTAAGTATTTTTACTCCGAAAAAGAATAAAACTGGGACATTCCATTACATTGATGCATTATTACACGTTATTAAAATCTTTGTTTCATTTCTATAGTTGTACCAGATAAAATTTATGGCAAATGTGACAACATATTTGGTGGTGTGGTAAAAATTAGTAGCCACTAGTGTTTATTCTGAGAAATAAATTTTTCATGGTAGGCGGTGGGCGGTGTTAGGTTTTATTTTCGTTACGGAATTTCTTGATTCGGTCGCCGCGCTCAAAGCCCGCGATAAAAGCTATGCAATAGCTTAAAAATTATTGGAGATTTTTATTAAGTAATTTAAATGTGTGGCGTGAGTCAAATATAATTATGTAAAACAATCGGTCCTAGTCCTGATTTATTTTAAACTAGAGATCCGCCCTGGCTTCGCTTCTGTATCAAAAGTTTAATTCGATCTTACAACGAACTCCTACAAAAAATATCATAGCAATAGTGTCGAGTTGCATCATTCGGATTGACGATGGCGCTTAAAATATTGAAATTCTGATAATGACTGGAAAAATTTGGTAAACATAATAAAATATAGCCTTTATTCTAGCTCAATTTATTGATTTCTAAAAGTGAAAGAATTTTTCAAATCGGTAACATAGATTTTAGTTAAATCCTTGCAAACGTTGTGAATGCGAGAGTTGTCTTTAAAAAAAAGATAGAAAGAAAGAAACAAACAAACATACAAGAAATCAAATCTTTTCTCTTTATATTATTATTATTATTAGTATAGATGTCTATCTTAGAATAAGTGTGCAGTTGTACTTGCGCATACACTTTTTCTAAATGTTAATAGCTCCTGCGCAGTTGGCTGTTTTATAATGAAATTGAAACCATGAAAGGAATTTATTACATCGTCAGTACATTTATATAATCGCAGTGTTATTATGTGTTTCCTAACTTTCTATATCGTAATAAGCTTCCAGTACCACATGTAGCAACTAAAATCAATACATTATATTGCATCCCTGGTGTTCCATGACTGACTCGTCTAGACTTCTTAGGCTTGTGACTATCCTTAACGAGTTATCATACATATTCGTATTTTAACGAAGAACAACGTCATGAAATGTAGTGCGTAGGTTCTATAAAGGTAGGTATCGGTATAAACAGTTGCCTAATATTATTATGTTACTCGCTAATAATATAACTTTTTACAGATACAAGAATTGTTAAATTTAGTATTTTTTAGTTTATTCATTACAAACAAAAATACAAATTTTAATTATTTTATTTTATCTATTTTAGTACAGTTAATAAATTGTTAATAAAAGTGACGAAATGATGACACACAACTATCTAGCACTCGATATGAAATAAACATTTACTTATTGAAACCAACTATTCCACATAAGTAACAATGTAAGGTATTGAATCACCTTGTACTCAAGAAGACTGTCAGATCAATTTTGTCCACACCAGCAGATCGCATCTAGAGCTTGTAATACTTTTACATTGATACGTTTCTTTCGTGTTCCTTACAGTCATGTCTCTCACGAGTTGAACGAAGCGTAGCCTTCTTAAGTAATAAGTGCATCAACATCACTTATACTCATTGGCAGTAATAACAAGTTTTTATAATTATGTCGAGATCTATCGCTCTTTTATTCTTGTCATCAAATCGACGAAGCCTTTGATAAGATTAAATGAAGGCTAAATCCGTACTCCTGACGTATAAAAACGATTATTAACAAAGACTTATATTATACTCGCAAAAAATAATCTTAAAATAACGGAAGATTGAATCAAGGTATTAATTAATTAGAAAGTCATAACGCCCATAATCGCCAATTTGAATGTAACTTCTGTCGAACGTTTATTTATATGGAAAACTCTTCACTATAATACATTTTTTTATTATTTGGCTGTACAGTTTTTTTTTTTTTTTTTTTTTTTTTATTTATTTAGGGCACTCCAACGGCGCATTCACAAATACATTACTATTTACATTTTATTATTATTATCTTAAGTGAAATTGCCACTTACAGGTGTGCACAGCACTTACAAATAAAATTGGTCATACAATAATAAATTAAATTAAATTATAAATAGAATTTCATTACATTAATAAATTAAATGAAAAATATATAACATTAAGTGATATATAATATAAAACAAATTCAATAAAAATTTTTTTATTGAATTTGTTTGAAAATTAAATTTAATTAAAACTTAAAATAAAAAATTATAAGTAAAATACATGGATTTGAAATTGAAAATAAAATTAAAAATTAGGATGAATTTAAATTAAACAGAATATTAAATAAATGTCAAATGTCAAATAAATGTCAAATTATTTTACCTGCTGGCTGAGCAATATCAATTGCCTTCGAAAATGTGGCTGTGAGTTAGCGTAGATGTCAATGCTATTGAAGCGAGTTTGGTACTCGTTGTACGTCCTCATCAACCGGTTCATTGGTGCTGAGTGGCCGAGGTTAGTTCTGCTCGTGTTAGGAGCGAACACAACCTGCTCTCGGACAACTCTGGGTGAACAGTGACGAGGTACAGATATATTTATTTCTGTGAGAAGGCTAGGGATTTGTATAGATCCGTTGATGAGTTTATGTAGCAAGCTTAAATCATGTACCTGTCTACGGCTTTCTAAGGATGTCATATTAAAGTGGTCCAGCCTTACCGAGTAGTCAGCATCGAGAGAGCAATTACTACATTTATACCTTAGGTAACGGGTAAAACTCTTTTGAATACGTTCAATACGATATATGTGTGTTTTGTAGATAGGATTCCACACAGGCGATGCGTATTCTAGAGTACTACGTACAAGGGAATTGTAGAGTACTTTCAAAGCTTGAGCTGATTTAAAATCATAACAGGTCCTCTTTACAAAGCCTAGGGTTTTAGCTGCTTTAGCAACAATTGAGTCAATATGTGGTATGAAGGTGAGCTTGCTGTCAAGGATAACCCCTAAGTCACGAATTGAGTCAACATTTTGTAGTACTGCTCCATTGAGCGAGTATGTCGATGCAAGTGGTCTATGCTTTTTTGAAAATGTTATATGGTAACATTTAGCTGCATTGAGAGACATGCGATTTACAATGCACCAATGGTGTACTGAGTTAAGATCACTCTGGAGCTGAAATACATCTGTGGCTGAATCAATTTGCTTGTATAATTTCAGATCATCTGCAAAAATGGAGCAGGTACTGTGTTTGATACAGCTTGCGATATCGTTGACAAATATGATAAAGAGTATTGGACCCAAATGCGAGCCCTGCGGGACTCCAGATGTTGAAAGATATTGTGACGACTGGTGACCCTTGACCACGACTCTCTGTTTTCTTTTAGTCAGGTATGAATGGAACCATAGTAGAAGTTCGCCGAAAATGCCAAAGTTAGATAACTTTTGTAACAGTATTTTATGATCTACTTTGTCGAACGCGCTGCTAAAGTCAGTATAGATGGAGTCAACTTGCTTACGTGAGTCAACCATTTTGGAGATATTGTTGACGTAAAGGACTAAGTTGGTAGTGGTAGATTTATTTACGCAAAAACCATGCTGTTCAGGAGTTATTTCTGTTTTAGAATACGAGGCTAAGATTGGACACAAGAGAGATTCAAAAACTTTTGAAAATACTGACAATATGGATATAGGTCTATAGTTCACCACATTATCGTTCTCACCCTTCTTAAAGATTGGTACAACATGAGCTAGCTTCCACTCATCAGGAAATTGTGAAAATTTTAATGAATGATTGTAGATTATTGTAAGAGGCAAAGACAGACTAACTGCACATTTTTTTACAAACAATGGTGGGAGACCATCTGGGCCTGCACCTTTAGAAGGATTTAGCTTTTTCAGTACTCTACAAACCTCCCATTCTGAAAACGCAACTCTGCCTAAAGATCTCTGCGGAAAGTGATGTGCGCCAACAGAAGTATCATGTTCAAGGTGTAAGTCAGATGATACAATAAAAGTTGACGAAAAATGTTGCGCAAAAAGTTCGCATATGCCACTTCCAGTAGTGGCAATTTTATTCTCCAACTTCATTTCTGACGGTATATCTCTAAATCCCGACTTTTTATTCTTAGTAAATGACCAAAAAAGTTTGGGATTGTTTGTTATGTCCTTTTCCATGTTCTTCACGTAGTCTTTATATCTACTTTTAATAATTGTGTTAGCTCTCTCGCTTAACATTTTGTACTCGTAATTGTCACGGGGGTTTTTATACTTTTTGTAACGTTTTCTTAGTTTTTCCTTTTCGTTAAGAATATTTATAAGGTATTTAGGGTACCATACTGGGTATTTGATTTGCTTTATTTTAGCTGTTGGCACATTTTCACTTAAAATGTTGTGCAGTGTCTTATAGAGTACTTCAACCATAGCATTGACATCCTGACATTCGGCAAAGCTGTCAAGCCAGTTGAACTGACTAATTTTCTCATTTATGATATGGTAATTCGCTCTTCGAAAATTGAATTTTGTAGAAGGCTTACATTTTAAATGTGTTAGTGAAACATTCGCAATTTCTATACACAAAGGCGGATGATAAAGGTCTACTGTTGACAATGGATTTGCAGACTCACTAACAATTACTTGTTGAATATTAGACAATATTAAGTCAAGCGATTTACCTTGGTGGTTTTTTACATAATTCAATTGTTCTAAGTTATTGACTGATAAAAAATCTATGAGAGAGTAGCCCAATAAGTTATTGTAGTTACTTGCGGTTGTGCTCGTTGACAGTGAGGAAGCGTTGTTCAACACCCATCCGATGCTTCCTAGATTGAAGTCGCCTGCTATGAGTGTTTGATTACCAGTTTCGTCAATTATAGAGGTAACCTTGTCCAGGAATGTGTTCAGTGTTTGAAGTTGTACAGGTGGTGGCAAGTATACAGCACAGACGTTAAGGTGTTGTAATCCACTCTTTCCGTCTAAGACTAGTCGCAGCCATAGATCTTCCGAATCCGTTTCCCATTGCGTCATGCGAACACAGCGAATATGTTTTAAAACGGCGATCAACACGCCTCCACCCTTTTTGTTACGCAAAGAGGTCGAGCATCGGTCTCTGCGATATATTGCGTACCTAGAGTCAAATATTTCGCCGTCATTTATTGCATCGTCAAGCCAGGTTTCTGTAGCAATAACAATATCATATTGGTAGTTTTGAACTGCAAGCATTATATTTCTTACTTTGGTTCTTATACCTCTAAAGTTTTGGTAATAAATATTGAATGTTGTAGTAAGATCCAAGGTACTGTAATAATGGTTTCAATAGGGTCATGATGTATGTATGTTAGAGCATTTCAACAGCTTCGAGACTCCGTACTTGTTTGGCTTGTGTTCCGTCAACTTTCCGAACCAAAATACGGCCATCACGGACCCACACGTACTTATACCCCTTGTCACGGGCAGCTTTCCTTGTAGCTGCGTGGATCTGTTTATTGAGTGGCGAAAGATGTTCGGACACAAATACTGGCTTTTTTGTGCCACCATATCCTAGTAGATGAGAGTTAAGCTTGTTGTCCGGATGCATTTTGTTGTAACTCATAACGGACGCTAACAATTCATCACGATTTGTAACACTGTTTAACTTGACAATTACTGCACGTGGAGTATAGCTCTGAGGATCAAGTTTTCGTACACGAACAGCGGATACAATATCATTCTCCTTCAGAGTGCTTGAGATTGTCTTCCCCAGCTGCATTACAGTACAGATCAAATTCTCGGATTTGTTTTCAGGCACGCCATTAAGTTATTCTATAATAGTCATAATTATAATAATAATAATAATAAATCGTGATATAATAATAATATATAATCTGCATCGTGATGTTGTCGCAGTGGACAATGGACTAACCCCGCTTGCCTTGGCTAAGCAGAACTGGCACAAGCCTGTAGTGCTTGGCGTCGACGACCGCCGGGTGGTATGGCAGAACAAGGAGCTCCACGGCAGGTTCTACCGAGCTTTACACGGTCCAGATGTGGACCGAACTGCTTCCGTGGCCTGGCTACGCTCCGGTGATCTTTTCGGAGAAACCGAAGGGTTTGTTTGTGCAATTGCTGATGAAGTTATCAAGACGAACAACTACCGGAAATATATCTTTAGAGACGGCACTATCGACATATGTCGTGCATGTCATCGCCCAGGTGAGTCTCTCAGGCATATCGTTTCCGGCTGTTCGCGTCTTGCTAATGGAGAGTACTTGCACAGACATAACCAAGTGGCCAGGATCATCCACCAGCAACTTGCTCTGCGGTACAAACTTGTGGACGCCGAAGTGCCTTACTACAGGTACAATCCTGAGCCGGTTCTCGAGAATGGTCGTGCGACATTGTACTGGGATCGATCTATCATCACTGACAGGACTGTTGTTGCCAATAAGCCTGACATAGTGGTGATAGATCGATTAGAACGCCTTGTAATGATCATCGACGTCACCATCCCTCATGACGATAATCTCGTGAAAGCTGAAAAAGACAAACAGATCAAGTATTTGGATTTAGCTCACGAGGTTGTTGACATGTGGGATGTGGATTCGGCGATCATTGTGCCGATAGTGGTTACAGTGAATGGACTTATTGCTAAGAGCCTCGATCAACATCTTAAGAGGCTCGCGTTAGCTGGTTGGGTCAAGGGCCAGATACAGAAGGCGGTGTTGCTTGACACGGCCCGCATTGTGAGGAGGTTCCTATCTCTGGAGCCCTAACCGCCGGTAGCTTGGTTCCTGTACCCGATGCCGGTGGGTCTCCAATTTTTATATTTTTAAATGTATGTGTTTTTTTTATATACTTATATTTATAAATGTAATTTTGAGAATTGATTTAAATAAAGGAAATAATAATAATAATATTCTACCACATTCACACAGCGCCATCTAGCCCCAAATTAAGCAATTATATTTGCTTGTGTTATGGGTACTAAACAACTGATATACTACTTATATACATTTTTTTTTTGTAAATAACTACATATTATATATAAATTACACCCAGACACAGAATAAACAATCATGCTCATCACACAAAGGTTTGTCCTGGGTGGGAATCGAACCCACGACCTCCGGCTATGCAGTCATGGTCACTAACCACTAGACCAACAGGCCAGTCAATTATGAAACTATAGAGAATTATTTACTTTTATAGTAGTATCACAACAACTACAACAACGCCATCTAGACCTAAAGTAAACATATTTATATAGCTTGTGTTATGGATTCTAAAATGCGGATATACCTACATATTTAAATACTTTTTTTTGTAAATACATACATATTATACATAGAAACACCCAGACCAATGCAAATAGACATGTTCATGCACACAAATATTTGCACTGTGCGGGAATGGAACCGGCGACCTCTGCGTGGCAGTCCATACACAATACCACCGAACCACAGAGGTCGTCAATCTTACTCTTAGGTATATTTATGTCAGCGGTCGTGTATTATAGAGGCTATAGTTAAAATTAAGTAAAATCTGTGACTCATGAGACAATATACTGCTGTTGCTATTGCTAAGTTTTAAACATCATATTTGATTGTTCAACGGTTCTGAAAATAGTTCGTCACTACTGTAGGTAAGTATGTAGTGCATACATGCTACATCTGTTTTGAAATTGAATGAGCTTTCTGGGATTATTATAAGCAGAACCAAAAACTCTACCTGGTAGGCATTAAAGATATAGCTAACCGATAAGAAAAATAGTAGGTTTTTTTGGCACGTAAGATCTCAAAAAAAGTATTTATGCCGTTAAATGATAATGATGATGATGATGATGTCCTCCAAGACGTGACCGGCGTCGGCGACGACACCCTGTCAACGTTCAGCAATACTTTTTGCTCATGTGCCCTAAGGTAACTGACAAAACCGAATCTTGTTTTAAATACAAGATTACATGAAGGGCAGTAAAGCTCTCTACGAGTATTGTATGTGAAATTGTATGTGGGTTTGGGTCTTTTTTTACCAAGATCCTCAAGATGGCTACGTTCGTAATTTTGAATACCTTGGTTAACGGCTTTACGTCAATCTAGCCTTTTGGTAGCCAAATCCTTCCACGATATTGAAGACAGGTTGGATGCTGTTAGTTAGCACTTCAATACATCCCTGTATCGTAGATACTGTCCCCTACAGTGACGTTTACTTAAACTGTTACCTGAGTAAAAAACAGTTATTGGCAATCTGGAGGACTCCATACGTACGAGGTGTCCGCACCATCGCAGCTGTCTTTTATTATTATGACTATGTCCCATAAATTTTGTTTTTACTGTCCTACCAAGTTTGGAAGCATTTACTTTTTAAAATTCGCATTGCCGTTGTCAGTATTTAGTTAATATTACTAGAGGGATAGCGCCGGCGCGGCGGCCCAATTTTCTTCTATCGTTTGTCCTCACCTTCCTTATTCCCTTCAACTTGTGAGTCCCTGGCAAAGTTCATGAGCGACAGTTGCCACTTACCCTCAGGTGGGCTGTGGCCTCGTCTGCCACTCACGGCAATAAAAAAAACTAATCTAATATTTATTTAACTCGTGCATTTTTCTATGCTAAGAATGATTTAAATAGCATTGCCAATTTGATCAATGTATGCCTTTACTGCCACCGCTCACATTCTACCGGAGAATACTTTTCTTTAATTAGCTTTCATTCATGCCTCTATACGATAATGGATCTCGCCGCTTAAATTACTGGACGTAGATAAGCCCCACACTCACTCAGGTATTGCCAGATCAACTAATTTATGTTCACTTGACGGTACTGTTATGTGTATAGAGTTAGAACACAAGGGGCCAATAGCCCGTAGCTCCAATATTAATTACGCCTGTAGCTCTGAACTGACCCAACGACAGACTCACTCTCACAAGTCTCACAGACCATGATGCAAGCTTTCGGTACTAACGTGGGAGGTTAAAAGGTTTATAACTCTGTGAATTCTTGGCATCATTGTCTGGTTTTGCTTTCAACGAGTTTAGTAATACCGAATAGTTAGCCCCTATAACTTAACACGTCGCCGTCATAAAACATTAACATTAGATGTCGTCAACAAAGCTGTTTAGATGTTACCTGGCGTTTTTATTTCACCTGTAAGCATAAATTTAAATTAAGTTTCACGTTTTCTACAATGTATTTTCTGCACGTTTCTTGTTCATTACAATCACGGAGACCTGCTTAGTTCTGTCGTCACTACGTACCACCATTAATGACTATAGACTTTCGAGTTATTAACCATACATTGTTAAACAGCTTTTGTATCCGTATCATTTATTTAATCTTGTTCTATTTTATTAAATAAAAATAAATCCGTAAGTATGCTATTCAGGAACAGTTATTATCCGACTACGGCTAAGCCAAACAGAGGGTTATAAATTTGACGGGCTATGTATGTATGTTTGTATCTATACTATTATGTAGAGCTAAAAAGTTTGTTTATTTGAACGCGCTAATCTCTGGAACTACCAGTCGCATTTAAAAAATCTTTTTGCGTATGATAGCCCAGTTCTTGAGGAAGGTTATAGGCTATTTAACATCACGCTACTGGCGACGGGAGCAGAGCAGTAAGCTAAGACGCGGGTGAAACCGCGCCGCAGAAAGCTAGTGTATGTATATAGGTACGTTCATCTGTTCCCACGTAGCTTTTAAGCTAGCCAACATAATTTGACAAAAGATTAGTATCATTACAAATGTCTTAGCCTTCCGCTGGTTAGTTACGTCACGCAAAATTCAATATGGCGCCCTCTGGAGAGCAATAGTACTACATTAAAAAATATTGAAATACATCGTGATAGGTATCAAATGATAGGTTTTAATTGACTAATTTTCAATCTATATACATTATTAGCTTTCACTCACTACTTTGTTTGCATTTTTCTTATTTTCTCGCGAATAAGCACTCCAAAGTAATTCAAATCAAAAATAAGTTTAAAAACTAACTAACAGGCGGCAAGGAAAGAGCACATTCCTTGCCGCCTGTAAAATAGCGTCTTAAAACAGAAATGTAAAAATGAACTAAATCATTAAGTTTAAATTAATAATTCGCACATACAAGAGATACGACATCAAAGTTAATATATTTTATGTTACGATTTGCTATCATATATAGCAGCTGCGACTATTACCGCGTCATAAAATAACTTGTTAATTTAATATTATAATATATAATATTAGTTTAACCACAACTATACTCTGACGGTGATCGCTAAAGCGGTGTTACAAGCTGCAATTTATTGAGCAACGCAGGTACATAAATTCATATTAAAAACATGGGAGCTTAGATAATAGGTACGCGCAGGCTAACATAAAATGTTAATAGTTATAAGGAAGGAGGATGTGTTAATACACAAAGCATTATATTGTATATTTACTACTATGCCCTTGCCTTTGATAAGCGTGTATAGAGAGTTATATTATCCGTTTATTACCAGCTTATAAATATTCTGATAGTCATTAAGTTTGTTTAACGGTCAAGAACTTAAGATTACAATGATATTGAAGTTACCTCCATGTCTCAGCAGGGGCACTCCATACGATACGATCTCTGTCGTAAAATTCAAAGTGGTAATGCAGTTTTAGTTCAGAAAATTCTCAAGTATTTGGAAATAGTCTCGCGTTGTTGTAGGTAGAATTCTATTATTTACTTTAAAAAAATATTAAGATGGTATGTGGCACCTTATCATATGGACGTACTCGTAGCTAAGTTTTCTAAGCATTAAAGAAACATGCTAAGATAACATAATTAAGCTGTTGCTTACTGTACTGCACTCTATGAAGATAATGAGGAAAAAGAAGGGTAAAAGGGAACCGAAACAGTTATTTATTAGAAAAATGATATAGATCGACATTATACAAATTTGTTTAAAGTTGTTTTTCACAATAATTACATTACCATACACGCTTTAAAATGAAACATACTGGCTTGATCTTCTACCCTCCCTACCCCTCCTCCTGCATCCGCCAGTATCAGTAAATCTGAAATTATAGCATATCTTAAATTTGTCCACCAGATGTATCATGCTCATGCATTCTCTGCTTGATAAGAGACGTTTGCAGTAACCCTAATTGAACCAAGGTCTTTTTTTTTAATTTTGTCTTTTACGTCATGCGCCTCTTACAACCTTTAATGTATATTGATCGCATGCCTTCAAGGTATAAAACATTCTTTAATTAAGCTTAATTACCCCCATAATAATGAAAACCATTCGTAATAAGAAATAAACCAGATCTGTTCCACAAGATTTTCAACGTTTCCTGTAATCGTGCGTGTAAATTATAGTATTTAATGTAGTCTGCGTTAATTGCTTGTCATTCAGCGTCTAGCATGGGATGTCTAATTTTCAAATGCTATTATTTAATCTATTGTTTGGGAGTTGCAGTACTATAATAAAAAGCCATATTCTCTTCTCTAGGCCTTCATAAAAATGAATCCTGACTGACAGATACATTAATCAATGCAGAGCTAATGTTAAAACATAGAATTTAAATAATAAATCATTTTTATCGTCTAGGCAGGCATTATGGAAAGAGCTAAGTAATTTATCTGAATTCATCCCGAGGCTGTTACAAAACTAATTAGATCGTTCAACATTTACTTAAAATATTTAAAGACACAAGTTAAACGTATACCTGTAGGTTGATGCTCACAACCCACCAATTAAAAACGCTGACAGTCTAGAAATATCGATTTCAAATTCCTACCGTATACTGGGCATATATGGTTCTCCCTCTATTACCAGCATCGATAGCTATAAGATCCGTCCTTGGAATCTTATCTTCAAAACACAAAAGGTAAGGCGGGTCTTATTTTTACGGAGGGACAATAACTATAATATACTCAGTGATGATTCCACTCCATGTTACTACCTGTGCTCTGTGGCAGAGTTGGGTCTTAAACCTGTAATAACCCTAAAAACTCGTCAAGGGTCATGTTTGGATCACATATTTGTTGACTCCAAAATTCCTGATATGATGGAACTGGTGAGTGAAACGAGCATAACTGATCATCAAATAGTCATGGCTGGATTAATAACAGCACCAGCCAGAAAAACTCGGCAAAGGCTAATTATCAAGGTTAACTACGACGACATCATACAAAGATTAGAAAGTTATGACTGGAGTATGGTGTTGAACTCTTCTTGTCCTTCGCTAGCGGCGAAGAATTTTACTGACATCTTACTAAAATTTATACAAAGTAGCTCTGGGCATATCCGCATCAGCAGCAGAAAGTGGAATCTAAAAAACTGGATTACTCCAGGACTTATGAATATGTATGCGGTGGCGAGATGTCCTTCATTTGCAGAAATCTCGTACAAACGATACCTTATTTCTTTACATGAACTTTTGAAAACTTAAAATCAAAATACAAAGACGATCACCTAACAGAAAGCGCTGCCGATCCTAGAAAGCTATGGAAAACTAAATTGATATGCGAACTAAGAATAAGCATAATTCTGATTTATTAAAAGCAAAGGACACACCAACAGAATCCCTTTTTTGCTTGTAATGAGTTTTTCTCCAAAGTTGGTCAAGGCCTAGCTGACGACATAACGAGAGGCTTGGAGAAAACAGTACCACAACTTGTACAGGAAATGGCCGTAGATAACTCACCTTACTTCTTCTTTATATTACCAATTAATCCTGACGAAATTTCATCTATTATCTTTCAATTAAAGCAAGGTAGTTGGCATTATGTCTGAACTAGTTAAAGTAATACGCCCGTTTATATTGGAACCGCTTACACACATATTTAATTTTAGTCTTGTATGCGAAGAACCTGAATGCTGGAAAGTAGCTGCAGTTATCCCAATCCACAAATCTGGCTCTAAGAACGATCCTTCTAACTACAGACCCATCTTACTCCACGGCGTCTTTTCAAAAATCTTGCCAAAGATCGTAAATAAGCGGCCCAGAAGCTATCTGAACAAGCATGATAAATCTCGCTTGCTCAGTTCGGCTGTCAGAGTGGAAAGAGCTGTCAGGACGCAGTTACAGCTCTCTTGGAAGATGTGACAAGAGCTCTTGATAATAGACAGTCATGCCTTGAAGTCTCCTTCGACCTATCCAGGCGTTCGACACTGTCTCACATTCCATGCTCTTAAAAAAGCGGAATGGTATTGGTATCAGGCGTGGGGCTCTGAACTGGTTTATCTCGTATCTTACAAATAGAAAACAGTGTGTATTTGTGGACAGTCATGCCAGCACCCTATTGGATGTCTCATGTTTTGCAGAGCAGAATTTACCGCCCCGTCATGTTCATCATTTACATGAATGATATCACTAAGATCCTTTCCACACAGAACGGGGCTCAGATCATCTGCTATGCGGACGACACTACCATTAAAAGTTAATTTAAAAAAAAATTGTGGATATAATCCATAAATTTTCGTCTGCAAATAGCGCTATGTCGCAGAAATCTTGCACAAAGTACGGCAAATTATTTACATACAGCAAAAAGGCCATGTTTTGAGCCCCGTTAGACACCCATAGCAACAATCATCCCATTTGCCTACCCTTAGGGTTGCAATGTTTTTCTAAATTTATATAGGACCAACCTAACTGTTTTTGTTTGTTTTAAAAAGACTACTCCCGCACTATGGAAAAAGCCCTCTGTCGTGGAGGACTTTACAAACATGCAATTAACGGACACAAAGTACACCCAGACTCGGAACAAATATTTATGGATCACACAAAGTTCTGTCCCGTGTGGGAATTGAATCCACAAGCTCGTGCTTTAACAGTCGTTTGCCCATTGCACCACGGGCATAAATATATATATATATATATACATACGCTTCGACTTGATAACCTCTTCCGTTTTTTTTTGTCGGTTAAAAAGTGACCCCAATCCGATTTAAACTTTTTTTTTTGATTTAGTCATTTGTTCTATATCTTCATAGTTATAGAACAATTGAATGCTATAAGTCCTCCAAGTAAGAGGTGTTTAGCAAATTGATAATGTCTTCATTCCATAATCCTGTGAAAATTAAGAAGTAATTAATACTAACTGTTCTCCCACAAGAACATTTCATGAAAGGTAACTATTAGATTAACAGTCACCTGTTCTTGTACGAGAACACAGTAAATGACTGAGAAATAAAACTAAGTAAGAATTGATTATTGACATAAATTTTATCACAAAAACAATAAATATGGTCTAACCATATTTATTTATTTTATTTATTTCTTTAAGCACAAAACACTGTACAAAAGGCGAGCTTAATGCCAAAGGCATTCTCTACCAGCCAACCTTTGGGTGATGCAGA
Source organism: Parascotia fuliginaria (assembly GCA_963082885.1). Classification (NCBI taxonomy): domain Eukaryota; kingdom Metazoa; phylum Arthropoda; class Insecta; order Lepidoptera; family Erebidae; genus Parascotia; species Parascotia fuliginaria. The sequence continues at coordinate 10,013,577 of OY720181.1, read as the reverse complement.
GATGAAACCAGGTAGGTGCTTTATGTAGTGAGTAGTTAAAGTAGGTACTTACTTATGAATACCAAAATACACAATTAAACAAATTAAATACTCAATATATACATAGATATCATACCAATATATACATACGTATACAAATATATACATACATTTACCAATAAATATATAATATATAAATATATAAATCATGAACGCTAAGGTGACTTATAATTACCATACCATAGACTTTTAATTACTTATACCCAAAAATACACTTTATTACGCGATAATTAGCGATTTTACTCACCTGTACAGCACGCGCGCTTCATTTTTTGTGACGCAAAATGACGGTAGGCCTCTGATTGGTCGCGGTCGAATGATTGCAAAACTTGTCACTAATATATTTACCAATCAAGTAACAGTGAACGAAACAGCACAGTACCGGGAAGTTTTAAAATATATTAGAAGGAACGTGTGTTCTCACGTGAGAACAATGTGCCACTAAGAGTACAATCTGCTAAATGGCTGAGCAAATACTGGTCCTCTGTAAAGTCTTTGTACGAGAACATTTGACTTTAGGAGGTTAAGTAAATCAAAATATGAATTACTTTGTGCTAAGTAAATTTATTTTTTACTTTTCAATTTCTTTCCCGTTTGAAGTCGGTTTTTTGTTATAAATTATTTTATAGTTATCTTATCGCAAAAAAAAAAATTATTGTGTAAATACATTTACTTATACTCGGCTAGTCTAATAATTATTTAATATACATTTAAATCCCTGACGCATTCTATTCAAAAATTTTGAAGCTAGCATAATTTCAATCAAAATTATAATATGTTTTGTAGAACATGGCACATTGTGAGTAATACCAGGCTAAAATTTATGCTGAAGCTAATTCTATGCCATTGACCGGCTAGACTGCTAATATATTGTCTGGGAGTACGCCACCCTTGTTTTAAAAAACTTTACGAAATACAATTGAATTTGTGTTGTATACAATTGACGCACAATACAATAGCGCCAACAAGTGAAAGCGTACTTTCGACTTTCATTAAGTTTTTGTGTAAGTGTATGTATGGGTCTCGCGGCGGCCGGGCCATATTGTCTCGCGACATAAATCTGCCGAACTATTCTAAATAAAGAGGTCTCCGTATGTATTTGCTCGATTTTTACTTTCAAATGAACTGCTCGGACGTGATGAAAGCTCTATATCTAATTAGACGACATCATATTATTGTATCATTCTAAACTTCAGAATCTTAGCTTGGCTTTTTAAACAAGCCTTTATTATATCATGTACACACACACAAGCTCAATATAATAAACACTATAAATATCCTTCGTTATACATGTCTAGTACCTAATAAATCATCAATCCCTCAAAAGCATGGTTATATAACTATCTCTATATAGTTTTACCAATATTCTATGTAACTTATCTTTCAATGCATATTCACAGTCAATCTGTAGATGGTATAATTTCTAAAACACAACGAGATCTGTTTGTCCGAAGACCATTTTAAGCCATCTATCATCTATCCCAGCTGTTATAAATATGATACGTTACGAGTAGTTAGGATTCTGGGTGGTGTCATTACTGACCTAACCATCAAATTACGGTGCTGGCCATTGATTGGGTTGTGGTAGCAATGATTCAAATCCTGATACTCAGTTCCAGTCAGTTAGTCCGAAAGCCGATCTCATTATCACTGGAAAATGTCGCGAAGTGTGAATTTGCGATATTTTAGTACTTAAATTTAAATAAAAACTTTTTACCAAAAAATTAAACCGCCGAAGAAACTGAAAAGCAAAAAATAATATAATAATAAACCTAAATTTTATTAACCTGAATAACTAAGTTCAATGTAAGTATCCTACTATTATTATAAATTCATGCGGCGGCGTGCGCATTGTTTGTTTGGCGCCAATTCAAAATTACATAATATGTAATAACTATATTATAGTGCTTAAAATATAGCTTGGTGCCTGCGACGTCGAAGACAATCTACCCATGGTTATCGATAAATTTTGATATTTAAAAATATATAACCGAATATTATTTTAATGGCTTATAATATAATAGATGCAATCAAACGAGAAGAATTAGTTCTTAATTTAGACTTTTATTGCCTTGAACGGGTACAAATTTTATTATCATCGTTGTCAAAATCAGATTCATCTCTGGGGCAGTTTTATAAATAAATAAAAAATAAACGGGATTATTTTGAACGCCTTAGCATTAATTCTTTCTTTTCTTCACATAAATTCAAATACTTCTTTTCTTCACATAAATAAATTCATAATTTATTTAGTAATACCTACATTCAAAATATAATTAGCATTCATTTATTTTATCGATATTGTCTATGTCAGTTGATTACGCATCTCATATCCAGTCTTCAAAAAGCGTTTATAGGGTTACCTACCGTAATTTTTTTATTTCGGCAAAATAAAAATTATTTTATAACACCCTAATTATTCTGCAAATTATTATTAGATACAGCTATATTAACATGTTTTTGTAATAAAACTTATCTTAACAATAAAAAAAAATCTTAATATTAATTTTAAACTCGAACTTTTTTAACAGGAAATTTATTATAGCTGTCCTTAAAAACGAAGTGCCTAATGTCACAGGCACCAAGCTATATTTTAAGTACTATAAATATACCTACTTACATTCGTTGAAGAACTTAATTATTAAGGTTAATAAAATAAAGGTTTATAATTTTTTGCATTTCAGTTTTTTCGGCGGTTTAATTTTGTGGGAAACGTTTTTATTTTATACTTTTTGAGGCTATGAGCTACTAATTACTACATGCTTAATTTTTAATTTCTTTTAAAATAGCTATCTACCTTAATTTAGCTATTATCTGTTTTATAATCCTACCTTAAAGAATAAATAACAATCATGCCCTGTTTTCCTAACCTTAGGGTTGGCATTTTTTTCCAAATTTATATTGGACCAACTTCCGTGTTGACTTGAGAATCTCCTCCGTTTTTTTTGTCTGTTAATAACATACATGTAAAAGTGTGTACCTAATTAGATACTATATTTGAAAAAAGAAATGTGTAACATTACAAATTAATACTCAGTTTATTTCAATTTTAGACCAACGGTATTTTTCTTGGCTGGTAATACAAAGGCAGTAGAAACTAACTTTGCAGATCTTTGTTTTATAAACATTAATTCGCGTACTGCAAAGCGACCCTAAAAGTACTTAATGTATAAAATTGACATCAATTAAAAAAGTATCAGCCTGAATAAACGAATTAAAGAGCAGTCAACAATCGCAATCCCAAGGACCTAACGAGCAATAATACTAAGTATTTATTTTTAGATGGTATGACCGTTAAAAATAAAATATTGAAATGGGTACAAAACCAAATAAGTTAAAAGAAGTCTAGTTAGATGATTGGGTGTAGGCGACGGTCGGCGGCAGTCGGCACCGGCAGATCCTTTACCACATCATGTATTGGATGTTGTCGCTCCAAGCGATCGACAGCAATCATGATTGGCGTGTGTGCGGATTGGACAGTCATTCATCAATACTATAGATCTCGATCGATGCAACACTAGTGGTGTTAACCGCTCAAATCGACGAACACGATCTGATAACATTTTAGTTACTCGCATAATAGATAACTATTTTAATGAGATGTGGGATTAAATATCCTTGCCACAAAAAAAGGTATTAGGAACTCTATCAATTGGCAAAGCTGCTACTCGATATCACGCCAATGAAAGATATATTGCGAAAAAAACAGTAATGTTCTTATTTAAAAGTGGTTAAAAAGTCGCCTTTGGTGTACGCCGGCGTCGCGTCGGTCTGCTGGCATTACTCGCCAAATTGAAGTGGTAGCGAGCGCAACACGCGCGCTGGACCGTTCACTAACCGTTTGTCGCCAAAACGAAGCGGAAAATTTAATACTCCAGCTCTGTACGTGATCGGCATCTTTCTTTTTGTGTTCGATCTGTGATGACATACTTTCGTTTCCTATCAGAACAGATCCTCTTCAACCTACTGAGTTTTTGTATAACTTAATATTTAATTGACTGACTCAGGTACCTGGAATTGAAAGCTTTCTTTCTAGATCTTTTAAGACTATGTCTGAGTTTGGATATATTTTAAAATCTGATTTCAACCTATTAAGAACATCAGTCGTCAATCAAAATCAATGTTTAATTATCTGTTTATCAAAAAATGAAACATTTTGGCATCGATTATAACAGTTTGCCGATGACCTATAGACGTCCATTAATAGTTTCGTGTCGTTCGCTTTTAGAAGTTACCTTGAGTCCTCAAAATGCCAGTCAAAAATCATAAATTTGCGCATCTTCATCCATCTGCCGCTAATAGCTAGGATTAGTGACATTACTTTTCTTGAGTTCTTTACTTGAGTGAGATAAAAAATGTATAAGGTAAATTGGACTTCATGGCGCAGAATTTGTCCCAAAACATATCAGCTAGCCTCGATACCGTTGCTCGGTGTCGGCGGCAACGGGCGCGTGGTTCGGCGTAATGACCTGTGCAGGTGCTCGCCGCACAAGTGTCGCAGATCTCAATCATCCACGGTCGCTAACTGCAGCCACGCAAATTGTATCAACACCGCACTCATACCAGAATTTATCAATGCATATCTATACTATCCTATAAAGCGGAAAAGTTTGTTTGTATGTTTGTTTGTTTGCTTGAATGCGCTAATCTCTGAAACTACTAGTCGGATTTTTTAAATAATTTTTGCGTATGATAGCCCAGTTCTCGAGGAAAGTTATAGGCTATGTAATATCACGCTACTGGCGACGGAAGCAGAGGAGTAAGGAAAGACGCGGGTGAAAGCTTGTAGTTTATATAGAGAAAGAGTGTAAAATGCTAATATATTTTTAAATTATGATTTGAAAATATATTAATTAAATAAAAAAAACATTACACACACTACCATGTATTTAACACACGGTTATGTTTGACATTCAGTCAGACTAAGGACAAATATTACTTATTAAAGACATACATCTATAATATAAAAATGAATCGTTGAATGTGTTGCTAAGCGCAGATCTCGAGAGCAGCTGAACCGATTTCGCTAATTATTTTTTTATAATATTCGTTGAAGTACCAGGAAGGTTCTTACGGAGAGAAAAATTTAAAAAATTGCCTGGAAAAAAAACTCTTTTCTATATCCCCATACAAAAGTATCTTTATTTATCCCAAAATGTTTAAAAAAATGTCCACCGGCCGCTAGTTATTAATATATTCTCAAATGAAAGAGTATAATTTATGCGTATGTGTCAATAACATCGTAGATACTTAGTGTGTGTACTTTTATATGCCTCGACATAGAACAATAACGGGTCGAAGTGAGAGACAAAGAAGAAGGGATCTATATTCACACACACATAATAATAGTACTTATAGTAATGAAAATTCCAATAGTGTTTACATTAATGAAGAAGAGAATTTGAGAGATACACTTAAGTGTGCACGAAATGTAATTCTAAATGTTTTTTATAGTTATTATTGTGAATCAATGGATTTAGAATGCAAGAGGAAAATTAACAGTGTAGCCTTGGCGAAATTTGTGATTATAGAATAATAATAATAGTCTTTGACAATAGAACCTTAATAATGTTCGAACTTATAATTTACATTAATTAGGATAAAATTTTGACCACTGGGCGACCACTAGTTATTTTAAATTGATAAATCATTAATGTTCATCTCATTACCGTTTAAGTAAACGCTGTAATTGGATTTACTTCGAACTACCTATTATTTCCAAAAATATCTCTCATTTCTTTCAATTGCAAAGTATTGATTTATTTCCGTAGCCTGCAGATTATTGTGGTCTGCCTAACATAGTTTACCAACATTTTGCATAGTGGGAGTTACAACGATTGTGCCGTAATTTTACGGTCTGAAAATTTCGTTACATATTAACCAAAAATGCTACGAGTAAAAACATCAAAAAGTGTGGTATTACGAAATGATTGAAATGTAATAACATAGCTACAAACACATTTTATTCATATATACCTACCAATTTGATTCAAATACAGCACTTTAGATCTGATTACAAACAGGTAATTATAGTACGAAGTAATTCTGGTAAACGCATATAAATCAAGTTGTAAACTCGTTAGCGGTAAAGCATTATCTTGATAATTAAGCTTTCATATATATAATTAAAATTGGTAACTTATCGATATCTTCATTAGTTTTCGCGGACATTGGAGCGACGAGACGTCCGAATGTCGGCACTCATAAAAAACGTGACACCAATTTTACCGTAAGACTATCTTCACATAGAGGATCAATTAAGTGTTACCGTTTTAGGAATAATTATGTTTTTTTGTGTGTGATAGCAAGGCCGGTAGCCAGCACTCAACATCTCTGGCGATGACCGGAGGCGGGCTAATAGCCGCTATTAGAAAATCGCTCCTAGAAATCGCCAACAATGAACACGAAATATGCTCATTGCCGTGTTCTATTCATTATACTTTTTGCGATACTATCTCTCCTGTTTTAAATGTATGTCACACTCTTTCTTTTAAATTCCAACTCCAAATAAACGGAGCAATTCGGCTTCGAGCATGATTAATATCGTGATTAAATTATTATCTTGGTCAGTTCATGTGCTATCATTTTCTCATACATTTTAGTAAATTATTATAAGCGTTGCTAATATGTACGAAAACTAGAAATTATATTCACCTTAATTTTTAAGCAATTTTATATTTTAGCTAAAGTATACATACCTACGTTTATACGTTTATATTAGGTACTAGCTGACCCGGCGAACTTCGTACCGCCTAACAACTTTTATATTTTCAGGCAATTTTTTAAATTTTTCTCCGTAAGAACCATCCTCGTACTTTAAGGAATATTATAAAAAAAGAATTAACGAAATCGGTCCAGCTGCTCTCGAGATTTGCGCTTAGCAACACATTCATCGATTCATTTTTATAATAATATTATAGTTATGTACGATCTTGAAACAATAAAAATAAAATCTGTAATCTAAATCAACTAAATCAACATTAACAAATAAAAGCAACTAAGTTATTTTAATTAAAACAAATACAAAAGGAGATATTGTAAAGTTTCAAACTAGTTAGGTATTTAATATCTACTAATAATATATAAGCACGCACTATGTGTAGCGTAACTATGAATTAATCAGAACTTTTTTCCTACCGTGAGCTCAATAAATTAATGACCGTTAAGTTTATTATATTATAATTTATGGATATAATTGCCTTTTGATATACACATCATTTATCATAATTATTACATAGCTATGTACGAATAAAATAGGTAATATATATCAATGTATGTATACCAACTTATAATGTAAGCATAGAAACATATACGTTTTGGTTTTCGGTCCACAATATAAATAATGTAGATTCATCATAGGATGAATCTACATTATTCTCACATTATCTGTTACCGACGAATAACAGTGGCTTTCTATATAACGATCTTTATTTGGAAATCCGATTTTCCGATCCGATCCGATCGTTTAGCGCTGAATCGCATTTACAATATGTCAATATATCTCTATTGAACCGTTTCGTTGCCAAACGAAAAATCGGGATTTTCAAGAATGTAAAGTTAAGTAGGTATACATATAGCCAGTTTAAGGGAATACCAGGCAACGCATTACCTTTGTACTATAATAACTTTGCTTCGCGGTTACTAATCAAATCATCTTCGAAGGTACCTCTCTCAATTTGGCTATGCTGCAACAGGATATTATTCACTTTAAAACTTTTTGTTAGGATACTGTTAATACAACTTGCTGGGATAGACATAAAGCCATTCGACCACAATTAACTATCGTGAAATAGGTACAAATAGTTTTAGTTAACATTGTTGTTTGTTTAATTAATATTTACACTCGTATCAGTAATGGAATAACTATCTGCATAAATCGCGAAAACTGATTCAATTTAAACCAGTAAAATATACAAGAACTTACAAAATAATGGTTGTGCCGCACTTGCTAAAACATTAACATTTTAGTGTGGCTTAAACCTTAATTTTTGCTATCAAACATTATTAGACACAAGTTTATTTCGAGGTGCAATAAGGCACAATGCAAACATACGTAATAGATATTATTATGGACATTCCTTTGTTTATCATGTAATCTCAAAAATAAAATCTATACTATTATACAAAAGCGGAAGAGTTTGTTTGTCTGTTTATTTGTTTGAACGCGCTTATCTCTGAAACTACCAGTCGGATTTAAAATTTTATTTATGCGTATGTTAGCCTAGTTCTCGAGGAAGGTTATAGGCTATGTAACATCACGCTACTATCGACGGGAGCAGAGCAATAAGCAAAAACGCGGGTAAAACCGCGCCGAAGGAAGTCGCCGTAAAGCTTCTGTCTGTTTGAAATCGATGTCGAGAACTTCCCAATGGATTTCGGTACGATTTTCACTGTTATATTTTGCATTAGTCATGGAAGGTTTTGGTATTCATACTTATAACACATTAACTTATGACTTAAATAGTTGCCGAATAGCAACGATAATAGTAAACTAAGCCCTGAAACCGGAACTTTTGATACCGATACAAAGCGAGGACGAATCGCTAGTATTCTATAAAGCACATAGTGATAGTGGGCAATGTTTTTCACAAGTATCTTAAGCTATTTTGTATTATACAACTTCCACACGCAAAATACGCGCCCAGTTGTGGAGTTGCGGCGAACAGCCCGACTATACCATATCATACCATCGTACTAATTAAATTTTAAAACCCAATCAAACTTTAAATAACCACGGCGCCACGGCGAAAATTTACCGTCATTAACAAGTATTAAATAAGTATTCGAAGCTTAATTTGATGGAGAAAATTTGTGCACCGACGACCTTGCACTTGTATCAAACTAAGCGTTGTAGTAGTGGGCTTTTTTATTCTAATTAAAGTGAAGGTATAAATTAATTTAAAACTAGACGATTTTCGACATCGGAAAGTTATAATGAATCTTTTGTTCGCAGGTTTACAAAGATGATAACGCAATGGCCGAAAACGATGCCGGGGAAGTTTTCGACTTCTTTCTTGGTATCACAACGGACATTCTTCATAAGTTTACGTAACATACAATTCCTTGCGCTTTAGAAGTAAACTGAAATCGACCACGAATTATTTTTAGAAACTGTAAAAAAAAATGTAATTATATTTCTAAATATATAGAGGTGCTACGTGTTCCACATTTAGTATCTATTAATGAAGACCGTAACATGAATATTAATTTAACTTTAGTTATAGACATAACTTGTATATTTCAGTTAAAAAGTAGTATTGTACGCAAACCAACCTACTTTTTATAACTTTAAATATGGTATATTCCCACATTTACGTAAATGTCCTTCTTCAAAACGAGATTTGGTAAGTTTACTGCCTTCATGGCTGTCAACCGCTAGACTGTCTCTGCACTATGGAAGTCCATTTACAATTCACTTTAAATCAGAAGAGTTGCTAGCTTATACTACCGTTATCAGTTTATTCATGTTTCGGTCCAAATACCCAAATTAAATATACGAGTCATCAGTCGTGTGGGATTTGCCAAGTATGTGTGATTTATTATGTGCTTCGTGAGTGTATTAGTGATGTTGTACTTTTACTAAAGTAGATTTTAAGCTGGCTTCCGTCAATTGTACCTATACTGTGTTTTCATTCCTGCGTAGCGTGAATTATTTCAAATATTGTCTATGGGTTTCTACTGAGTGTCTTTGAAAAGCATATAAGTATATACAGGCCTTTTCGTCTATTGCAGTCTCGATCTATGACGTGTGACGCGTGTGTCTGCCTCTGGATCAGTTTATTTCATGGCTGTATAAACCGATACAGATACGAGAGCCATACCGCCTACCGTAGGCTCGACAAGAAAAGCATATACATTATGAAAAAACAATTTTTGGTATACTTACACAACTATACGCACAACGAACAAAATGAACATCTTATTGCATTGCAAGAAGTAAATATGTTAAAATAATTGGCTAATAGATACCTATATTTAATGTAGTTACTAATATGCTCGTCCGTCTGTACTCTGTAAGCGATGTTTTTCATTGTCATTTTCTCTTTCCGTTCTGCCAAATGATTGATTGATTAAAGTCCAGTACGCTCATAATTATAAAATGATTTAACTTTGAGACCCTGTGTAATAAAGTGATAAGTTCAACAAATTTTAAGTGCAAGTATTGATGTAATGTAATAGCTTTCTCCGCGCGTTATTTGTACATTTTAAATCGCAGATAATTATGAGAAATGGTAATAGTTAAATGAGATAACGGTAGCGCTATTACGCATCTTAAACAACAATACAATTTGAAATGAGAACAATAGCTGTGTATTTAGCTAGCTGGAATATAACGTTACGACATTATTCTCGATACTCACAATGATGTTACGTTTAGGATAAATTAATAGATCATTTGTTATTGTCAATATGACATCATATTTGTTTTAGTTATCTGAGCTAGATGGTGGGCCACCTGTGCTTCCCGAAGTCTCATTAGCAAACAATGATCGGGCGTCGGCGACTACCGAAGCTTCTCGCGATCAATAAACTGCTGAGCCGATAAGAGCACGTCGGCAAACTTAAACAGGGCTGTCACTATCAACTACTTTTAAATATTTTGTCTATCAAAGTTAAATATCTGTGATACTTTTAACTCAATGTCATAATATTGTAAATTTCTATAAAATATTTATGCGTTCGGTATATCTCTTTTGTTAAATTTTAATACTTAATCTATGTATGAATTGAGTGACAACCCTAAATAAAAGCGCGCGCACGCCGCAGGCGACACATCCATATTCCTGTGACGTGTGTTTTGACAACCAGTACAAGCAGGTTTATCAACATCATTTTTTGTAAGATTTTTTGCAGGAGAGATCAACGACCTCGCGCCTTTCCTCAGCGTTATTTTTACATGTAATTATAATTACACACATAACTGACCGCTTAATTACTCCAAACTGCTGCGACGCGGCGACGTCCGGACCTGAGGTTCGACTAGAAAAACCTAATCCGGCGCCGCTCTTAAATTACGCTTCGTTAACCTTCGGCTCAGCTAATAATAGCTTCAACACCTTCTTAGCATAGGATACTCGGACGATGCCTGTCTCTCTACGTACACATTTCTTGCCAAAATCATGTCATATAATTTCTAAATGATATTATACTCCGTAAACATTAGCCACACAATATTATATTAAGCAAAGTCACTTTTCCTTCTAACGGCGCGCGTTATTATTTCGCCAGCCATTTTGTAACTAGTCACATGTCTTTGACATTTAAGATTTTCACTTTTATTTTATTCATATGATATTGTTAGCGATATTTCATAGTATATTTCGGAATAAATGTAAATGATCTAATAAAATGTAGGTAAGTCAAAAACATTATGTGCATAAAAGTAAGATTTGTTTTTTCTATATAAATGAAGTTATTTTTTAATTTAGTAAGTATGTGAGTCAAAAGGTTGTGTTGGTCATTAAATGAGTCATTAGAAAATGAGCACAAGAAGTGGCACCTACATTTAAACAAATTGTTGTAATTTATATTATATCTTATTGATTTGTTTATTGTTCTATTTCGAAAGGTATGCAATTTATATATTTGATTTATTATAATTGAACACGTTACAAATTTTATTTACGTTTAATGAGAACAACTATACAGAGATCCTAGATGTACGAGTAGGTACCTATTCTATGTACCTACCTACTGTTGTAATTGAAGAGATAGGGGGTAAATATAAAGTCATAATGTAAATTGGCTGTCACTTGGTTGGAAACTAAAAGAAAAAACCTGTGGCACTCTTGGACTGCCGCGGTAAAGCTATTGCATAGCATTTTTTATCAACTTATTTATATTAAAAAAAGCAGTTAGAAGAGCTGCAACTTGTGTTTGTGATAAGTGTATTAACTATACTACAGTGCGATAAGCCAGACTTGTAAGTATTTTGAAAATTTATAAAAATTTGAAGTGATTGTGCTTTGTCAAGGCTAAAATATGATATTTTGTAGGGAAGAGGGTATATTGTTTTTTATTAAATATAGAGTTTATAGTAGATTAGTAGCCAATGGCTGTAAAGCATCAATTGCAGCCCGAGATACTTAGGCGCACGAGCGCAGTGAGGGCGCGCCTATAGTTCGAGGGTGCAATTGATACTTACACCCGAGCTAACTACTCTGCTTTACATCTCGATTATGAGGTAAGTAGAAAAAAAAACGGCATCACAAGAATAAAACATTTTATTAGTTAAAATTTATAGTGAAATGAGAACAATTTTCAAATTTTAGGGACAGTTTTTTCAAGAACGTAATTTGGTTCGCCGTTCGATTATTAAAATTGATGACTATTATACTCATACGAAGACAAGGCTGAATATCGAAGCGACCTCTTTTGTCATTGCGCTGAATGCATGATGTCTATTGCCAGTATGATGGTTAGATGTGATGTGATGACGCGAACTTTTTGAAAGAGTGAAGTGTTTTTTTTTAATTACTTACCGCCCTAGGGCTTATCTAACTACATTATTACCCTAGAGCGCTAATTGGTCACCTACAAGCCCCATTTGGGGGTAATAAGGACCTACTTACCGAATATGAGAGATGTAAGAGTATATTAAACATAACTTTTTCCAAATACGGGTATTGTTTTCGAATAATAGCGATTTTATAACTTTAGCCGCCAAAAAGTACCGACCTTTTTTGAAATGAGTATTAACAATATAAAAACTCATTATACGGACCTAATATATGTTTTATTTTGAAGTATATTGAATGACGACTCCAATGACAAGTTTTGTATACACCTGCCATATAATAATTAAAAGATATCTCGCTATTAAAACTGCGCAGCAGCGAGATTTAAATGTGGACGGAGTGGGGGGTGATAGGTTTTATTTTTGTTACGGAATTTCTTGATTCGGTCGCCGCGCTTGAAGCCCGCGATAAAAGCTATGCGATAGCTTAAAAATGTCTCTGGTTCATTGCTTATTGTCAAATAACTCTCTATCACATTATGACATTACTTTTAAGCCTTGATATGAGAACATTATATATATACCCTATACCTCTATATTCATTCTAATATGTTCCACGACTTAACTGTTTAATAGCAAACAGTAGTGGATTTCATCTATGCTATATGCGACACTGTATACGGACAGATTACATGTCATTTGATCTCATTATGGCACGTACCTGTTACTACATTCTAAGAGGACAACACGAACAATATTTTACGTGCCGCTATTCACGCTTTATCAGTTTAATGTAAGCGAATAATTATTAAATTTATCAAAAACAAGTTTTAAATGCAATTTGCTCAAATCTCCGCATTCCGGAGATTTTCATCAGCATTAAAATCGTGGCCACGAACCATTTATTTAATTAAGTATTTGGACACAGTTATATCAAAACAGTTCTGAACTCTATTCTCGGAATTTTTTTCTTTGAACGGAGTAGTAACAGCGATTATCTCAGTTATTATTAGCATTTGCGCACTAATACTGCTCGTGATGTCTTCTACGTCGTAGTGGCACACCAATGTTTAGTCCCGTAATCAATTAAACTTCTTCGCTAGTTTCATTTTTTCTATCTTCGTATGGCCGAATTTCATTTGTCAATGTCTAGCTTATAACAATATGTGCCTTTTATTAGCTACTAAGCTAAGTACTTATATGTATATGATGATTATATTAAAAATGTCATAAAATAACAGGCTTTCTTCGTTTTTATACAATTTCTTACGTTCGTCGTAGATTGTGCTAAGCGACATTTGTCAAGGACAAAGAAGCTTGCTAATTAATTGACTTTGTTTTTACAAACTTTACCTTACTGCTTAACTATTATGAAAAGATCTCCATTATATCTTATAGTTTAATGCTGTATTCTTCCATTTCTTATTAAAAGTGTCACTGTTAAGTTCTAAGCACCATCTAGGAACAAATTTGTAACTACGGAAGAATGTTCCTTTAAAAATGAACTTTCGGCTATATTCCTCATTTTACTATACTGTGTTATAAAATATAATTGTAAATATTAAGTGTAGGTTATTATTATACAGCTTTACAAGACTGTTGTCCCTAATTTAGAGAAAAGTTACATCACAAACATAAGTTCAATGATGTGTCCTTAGTCTGACTAGAAAAATAACGAACATTTCCATGTTGCGGTAAAAGGTCAACTGTCTCTGTTGTACGACGGCTGGAATTTTGATACATTTTTAAAATTTATTATAGTATCTTTAAATTGCATTTTATTTTTCTAGTCAGAGCAGTTAGGAGGCGTTTAAAACGTTAAAAGCTTTTTAATTACATTTTATACGCGTTTTTAGAAATCTTGGTCATTGACGGTAATTTTGTACATAATATGAACATATTTGATTGCATAATAAAGTTTTGTTAAAGTAGGACGTACTTTGCTTGAAATATGTCAACTAATATTTTTATATGAATCGTTGTACAAAAGAGTGTATATAATGCCAATTTGTTCAGCCGCATAAATTTAATAAGTATGTATACTATGTATGTACTTTTGTCACTTTTATTATACGAATTGTAACTATATATTCAATATAAAAATAAATGTGTTATTATTACAGAGTTTTTTGTGACTACCTTCTAATCAAATTAATTTTTTGCTCTCCTTTTGTGTACTCCTTTGTTCGTTGGTATATTATTAACTTCACACATTCGTTGAAGACTTGTCAAATTAACATTCATTAGGTTGAAGAATAACAACCGCTATTTGTGATTTATTCAGGTGATGTTATTAAGTGCGCTATTAGTTGCGAACTGCGGTCATCACCCATTGACCTAGCCGTTTCTCCAATTATATTAGCACCTGAGGGGAGACTGTGACTAACAATAACTCATACATATTTATACCTATGTATTTAATGCAATATAGGTTAAGTGATTATTGCAATTATTTATCTAGCAAACGAGTAGAATCAATATGATATAGATCTATAGGTATACTGTGGTGTGGAGCTTAATGTGGTCGTATCAATGCTATCATTAATTTCGTCGTACAGTTTTCTCTTAAGTCAGATTTATAAGATACTTCAATTATTAGTTTCAAAAATATGTGTGCTTCATGTCCGTTCATAGGATCGTAGTCTCTTAACGATTCGAAATTTCAATCCTCAGGCACTTTGTTACTTTGGTTTATAAAATGACATCAAAAAAATCATTATTATAAAATGACAACAAAAGAAATTATTGAATAATGTTTCTGTAATAATGACAATTTCTATTCACTCACGCCACGCGTTCCAATTCTCCTCGATTTACGGTATTTATCTTATTTATCAAACTACTGCTAGTATTTACCTACTCAACATTTGACATGGATTAATTGATGCTTTTATGATTTTATCAACTTTTGTATCTAGGCAGCTTTTACCATAAATTATCTTTGCACTAGATAGAGATTTTCAGAGTAATAAACATCATACTAATAGATACAGTATGAGTCATAAATCATGACCTACCAACGTAACATTGTACCTTGTAGAAATAGGTTTTTCGATGCTTGAGTGGTTCGATACGAGAAACTCGTGGGCATTTTTTGGATCTATTATAAAGAATTACAATTATGTTTCCGAATAATGGTTCCGAACACAAAAGTTATCATTCTTTATAAAACTAGGTAATGAAATGCCTAAAGAGCTTGAAAGTCCATATAAACTCGGCGTTCGTTCTAGAATTGTAAGAAGAGTTTATGTAAAGGAGAAAAAGTTTGGACCTAAAACTGAGCGTTGGGGAACGCTAGAGCATTATAAGGCACTATTACTGTTATATATGTATTAATATAAACCATCGAGTTGCTGTACCTTAGGGTATTGTTTTTTTAGGGGGTAAGCAAAATTGTATTTACGTCTTTGCCAATGTAATTTATAATAGGACTTGAAATACAAAATATATAAAACTATATATTATACAGTCTAAAAGCCCAATTAAAGGCATTTAACTTGCACTGACGCTTTTCGGTATTTTTTACCACTATTATTTCAATAAATAAAATATGTTGCTTAGGAGTTCGTTTGTTCAGAAATGCTTATTAAAGAAACTACCAACAATATGGTGTTAATAACCCTTTGTGAGCGAAAGCCACATAGGTAGGTACCTGCACTTTTCTGAGGGACATACACTACATATAAGTAGCTACTTACCACGAGCTCTAGAAACCTTTTAACCTATATAAGTACATATCTATTATGGGTGCTAAGTCACAGACGGAAGCTAAGATTCATCATAATATGCAAATCTATGTTCGGTACCCATGGGTCGTCGGCATCGTCGCAGTCACCGCCCGGCTCGTGCCCGCCTAATGGCCTCCACTATTACGCCGGTAATAGCACAATATGGCCAATTAGTCCAAGCAGCCAAGATTTACCACCGCCAGAACAAACCACATTGCGTCAACCGCATTACCCGTACAATTACCTCTGTTTTACGACTAATGAAGTCGTACCCCTTATCTCTCGTAAACAACATTGAAATTCGTTTTAAATAACTCAAAATACTTAATTAAACATCGTATTTAGCCTAACATAAACAAATGATTTTAATTTCAGTCGTTGTGTAATGATTTTTAAATGCAGATGCGATATGGAAAATGTTTTTGGATTGATTGCATCATGACACATCAACCTACACCTTTGATGCTAAGACCAGTAAGTAATAACCACAGTCTTATTATTACTAACAGTCAGCCGACTGATGTACTTGCGCGGGGCAACGATGAAGGGGACAAGGGGAAGCGAGCGGCAGGGTCGACGAGCGCGAATCTCACTTAGCTTGCGTTCTCTAATCTGAAGGTTTAAATTAATACCAGCTGTCCATTTTTTTTTTTATTTATTAAGGATAACAAACAGCTACAAAATCGAATGGTACCACATAAAAAAATAACAACTATTATAGCGATAATGCAGCCCACTACGTATGGTTTATAATGGTTTATAAGATTTGTTCTGTGTTTAACTGTAAATCTACATCAAGGTTTAATAAAGATTTAAAATTCCATCGATTTCCACGGGACGAGCGGTAAGTTATTTTGAGTTTATTCGCAAATTCATAGGTACTAGTAAATTAATAAACCTAATGTAGACGTAATATTAAATGTTTACGAGTCTACTGATTAATTATACATTAAAGCCAATTCTAGGAATTCGACGTTAGAAAATTACAAACAAAGTTACTATTTAATTAGACCGTGAGACGCGGACCAGCGAATCAAAGTTGCTGCGTCGATCCTGTCTGATCCTGTTCGTGTCTCCTCGTGTTGAGAATAGTTGAGATGGGCAAAATGTATACGAATGACGAATAATAAATAAATAAGTTGTTTTATTTGTAATTCACAGATAATAAATAATTTCCTATAATCAAAGAAAAATCACTCGAATGAAGAATAAATTCTTTCATTTGTTATTCGATGAATAAAAATAATACAAGGAATTAGGCATTGTATATTTACTATTATTAAAATAAAATAATGCAAGGAATAAGGTAAATATTGTATATTTTCCGCGCAAATGTGTTGTAGTGTGGATTTGGGACACTTGCGTGAACAGACACTTGTGCGATATTTTGCTGTTATTGAACCGATTTCTTTCAAATTCGTTAACTGAGTATTCCAGCGATGACCAAATACAATCCTATGTCAAATTTAATAAAAGCAGCCGCCATTTTGAATTTTGCTGATAATGAACCGATTTCCTTCAAAATCGATATCTGAGTATCCCAGGTAAGACCAAACACGAATCATGAGTCAAATATAATATAAGCAGTCGCCATTTTGAACTTTGCTGTTTTTGAACCGATTGCTTTTAAAATCGATATCTGTCTGTCCCAGCGTTCACCGAACACGAATCTTAAGTCAAATTTAATTAAAGAATATTAAATTTGACTTAAGATTCGTGTTTGGTCATCGCTGGGATAGGTACCCAGATGTCGATTTTGAAAGAAATATGTACAAAACAGCAAAGTTTCGCGCAAATCTAAAAATAAAATAAGTAGAAAATATTTATTGGTTACGCATTTATAATTTTTTGTATTACGTAGGTATATGAGTATAGTTTTGTATATTACGTATATGAGTATATACCTTCGTTGTTTCTAAATAAAAGTTATGTAAAATATTTGAGGAATTTTTTGTTGTGACAACCCTGACCCTTTACTGAGTTTCTGTGTGTAGGTATACGCATTGGCGGCATGTAATCAACAACAAAGGAGTCGGACTACTGGTAGGTGCATTATACTACTGTGGTAATTAACAAAATCACTTAGTACTAATGATTGTTTTACTTATCTGTGTATTAAACCATGATCAGTCGTATTACGAGAATGTAGTACCTAGTCCTCATGTTTCTACCAATGCAACGTAGGTACTACTATTTATTATGTGCTACCAGCAGGAGAACCGAGTAGGAGCACAAGGAAACGCCCTAGTTAAGATGCTAGTCTTCTGTCGATCTACAGTTTGACTTTGACAGATACGATCTGTCCGCTGTTTTAATAAGTGACAAACTGCTTCAAAATTCATTCATTTAATTTAAAAAAGATAACACATCTTTTTTAAAATGTTGTGTTTGTTAAAATGATGATGTTAGTTTAACATAAACATAACTGTACTATAAACATTGCAGAAACAATGGTAAACCATTGCCGAACGCAAGAAAGAAGATAATAGAGAGAAGAAAGAAAATAAAATAATAATAATAATAATAATATTCTATCACATTTACACAGCGCCATTTAGCCCCAAATTAAGCAATTATATTTGCTTGTGTTATGGGTACTAAACAACTGATATACTACTTAAATATATTTTTTTTTGTAAATACATACATAATATAGATAAATTACACCCAGACACAGAACAAACATTCATGCTCATCACACAAAGGTTTGTCCTGGGTGGGAATCGAACCCATGACCTCCGGCTTAGCAGTCAGGGTCACTAACCACTAGACCAACAGGCCAGTCAATAAAAAAAAATAAAAGGACCCACGTGAAGAGGTAAGTGGAACTGCAACGCTCTCTTCCACGGGTAGGTACATAATCTTGTGAGAGTGAGATCCTGAGTCTTAGGGTACCTAGTACAGCCCATCCAAGCTAAAACTAGCAACGATCGTAACATTGATGGTAAACACTATATCCACGTCTACTTCAACCGTTAGAATAAATTTAGAAAATATGTTTCTTGCCTACCAATCATAATATTGTTGCATTATTTAATATTTACTAAGACAGCAAGTCGATATAAATTTATACTACGATATAAATTTACAATAGGTGCCCTTATTACTAAAACCAATTTCTTTCCAGCAACCTAAAATGTTTAAGTAGGTAACTGCCTCTTCACGATTGTGGCAGATTTTATAGGAAGGTATTTCTTCATAATTTGCATTCTCATTTATTTGTAATCCTTAATAACTGTATGACTCTTGCATTTGCAAACCACTAATACACTTTTCCTATACCGCATTTCATAAACTCGCATTATACAAAATTATTTAATATTCTATATTGTTTCGTAATAAAAAAATAAGAAATAATAAGTTAGAAGTCATTTTGCCTTCCTACCTAAACGAAAAAGTCCTAACGTTTCCTCATTTATCGGTATGAAATATGATTCTTAAGTACCTAGTTAACCTATAATTTATAGATACTGAATATCGTGTAATAGGAAATTTAAGCATTAAACCTACGTAACTGTATTTTTTAATGCCCACTATCCTTGTTTCCCTAAATGAGATTTTGTTTGCATATACATACTGAATTGCTTTAGGATATTAAATTTGGTCATGTGGATAAAGCATGAGATCAAAAATGCTTCGTTAGGTAAGTAGTTAGGAGATTGTTGTCGTAAGTCGAAGGAAATAATCGCCATGTCGCACAACTCCATGACTTTATAAACAGAGAATTTACTGATAGAAACTAGTCGTAAAATAGCTATAGCTACGTCACTTAAATGATAATCTCTTGTGGAGATTAAATCCACGACAGGTTTCATAAAGACCCTTTAATAATCTAGGTACTTGTCTAACATTAGGAAGTAACTATCAATCATAAGACTAATGTCATGTTTGCTAAGAAAACACACGATCAAGGACAATAGGTAGGTATTAATTTCAATCTCCATTCTTACAAGTTTAGCAAATTATTCATATTGACATAAAATAAAAGCTTTTTTTATAAATTTGGGTTTATTTGTGAAGATATTATGAATTTATGAGTTATGGTTATATATCTCTAGATTGGAAAAACCGATCCGCAGAATTTAAAACATAGCTTTAGGGCATACATTAATAAATAGACAGTCAATCAGTATCTTCTTGTATATTATTTATAGTACAGTAATTTTATGTAACTGTATTTGCGATACACGTAGGTAAATCCCAGCATATTTGTCGAGATCGACATATACTCTTACAGATAAATACTACAATTCATATTGTAAATGATGAATCTAATATGATAAATAAATATTTATTACCTACAATAAAAAAACATACAGAATACAAGCGATACGAGTTTGAAGTCTATTGTATGAATATCAAATTGCTAAAAGCTATCTTCATCGGCATTACAAATCCCTCCTACGCGAACAACAGGTGTGTTTTAGTCATTAGTTTATTTTATCAAGATAGGATCTTGACGGATGTAACCACCGAACATCATTACAATACACGGGCTGTATTCCGTATTGAACGTCCGAACATCTTTTAGAGCGAATTTCATCTAGGTAGCTAAGTACGTAGGTACTCCATGACTATAATTTATGTACTTACCTACGTGTTAACGAAACCGATATAGGTACAACACAAAAATAACTTTATTGGCACATCGTTTGTATAAGTTTTCATGCGACTAAAAAATTGCTCAGCGTGAACTTATTACTATGAACAAATTAGACATTGACTCGTAGATAATTACGACAGACACGGTGTGCAATATTTTGGCAGTGATTACTGTGTTCGAACACGGATAAGGTGCTCGATAGAGCGATCATCGACCGTGACCCAAAGACAGTAAACACTGCGCAACCGACCGGGAGACTCTCGACACGATACGGACACGGTCAATACCAGTGCAACCGGAGACCACAACCTACATCAAGCTTAGGTACACGTACATCGATACGCTTACAAATGGATAAATATCTTTGTAACCAAACGGAAACAATTGCAGCGCTACGTGCAAAATCGATTCTAAATTAAAGTAATCCGTTAGATAAAGCTAGAGAAAGGTCTTGTTCGCATTCTTGTAAACAAGTTGTAATAAATGCATATGAATACAACGTTGAATTGAATACAATTTAGTTTAATTGTGATTAGATACCTGCTCATTAACAACAAACAGTACATACTCGTAAAGTAATTATCTACATTAAAATTTAAACTTAATTTGTATTAGATAAAGATATTTATGATGGATATAATGAACCAGCTGCTTAACCTCTGGCAATATTTCAGCACTTACCAACTAAAGATTGTGAAAGAGCAGGCTTTTGTTTATTATAAACGCAATACCTACTATACTACTATATAGTTTTCAGCAAAAGTTGCCGTATTTTTTAACCTAATCACAAACTTCGCTACCACTTGCAGAGAAGTTTGTAATTAGGTTAAAACATATAATAAGTAGTGGCGCTTTAAATACTGATTTGTTAAACATTTTGTTGTTCAAGACGCTTTGTCTAATTAGAATGTTTACGTACCGGGCGTGGGCTCCGGGATAACGGTCTACTTATTAGACACACTTGCTTTCCAATCGAACGGCTGATTTATCATGTACATAACATAAAAAACATCTACAGCCGAGACGACTGTCAGTTATATTTTTTACACTTTGGCAAAAACAACTTTTTCCATTTTGGTTGTCACTTATTGATGCCGAAATTAGTTTAGATCATTATTCTCTTTTATTTGAATTAATTAATTTTGTCCGACTTTTTCAAAGAGGCTCCAAAACCGTACGTTCCATCTTTTTAATTATTTATGAATGTATTTTAAATTGATATCAAATGATTTTTCAGGTAATTAGGTGGTGTAGAGCGTAGAGCCAAATCAAAATCTACTAACATTCGTACTTAAATCAGATGGTCCACTACAAAGTTAACTAAAAAAAATATATTTTCCTAAAAACAAACAGACTGATGTTCTGACATCTTATTTATTATAAAATGCATTACTGGCAAAAGGTTTATTATTAATACTCTCGACTTAAGATGTAAGTACTTTCTACCTAAGATTTACTTGTATATTAGTGTACTTATTAAAATAACAAATGAAAGTTCAATATCCTGTTCGCGTTCATGGTATGCCACAATTGCATTCAAGTTTAACAGCAAAGTTGAGTTATGAGTTATGTTGGCACATTAGGCCGTAAGCGCCTTCAGTTATAAGATTATTATGTCTGCTATTCAGGCTAACTTATCTTTAACTAAGTTACAAATATACACAGACAATATAACTAATGTCAACCCTCAGTAGTCAAATTACACTGATTACTGTGTTGCAAACTAAAATTGTTTTTGTAATAAATAGGACAATATAGCAGCATTGCTTCCAGCCAATGTCCGAGTTGACGAATGCCTCGATCTCACAAGACAAAAGCGCGATGAATTCGAGGTAAATCGACAAGTCGTGACCGAGTCGTTTAATCATAAGCATCTAAGCTAATTAGAGTAGGTCGCGAACTCTTGGGACCAGTAATGAAAATCACAATTGAAGCTGGTTGCGGTGGAAAATTGCACTTGGCGTAGCATTCCTGTCGACATTGCTAGAGGCTCTCCAGTCACTGGTTGTCAACCCGCCACGATACTGCAATTATTCTCCATAAATATATGTATGTACCTTGCAAAAATAAATGCTAAAATGCCACGGAGTTGTGATTATTCTGTTGTCTCAGTTGTTGGCACGGAAGAGTAAGTGCTTTTTCAGATCATGTTTCTGGTTAAAGAACTTTATTCAAGCACTCAAAAGAAATGTTTAAGGAATCAAAATGATTTAATATAGATAACGAAGCATTTAGCGCTATGTTATTATTTATATCAGGCTACTGACCCCAATGCCCTATACATTAAACTCGTAATTAAAATGAATAGGCACTTAAATAGGCGATAAGGCCAGTCTATACAAGCAGTGAAGAGAGCAAAACCAAAATATCTACTTTTATGTTTACATTAATAAAACTTAAAATAAACTGAGGAATTTTAAACTTAGTTAACAATGATAAGATAAGATAGTTGCTGCAATACTAGAAAAGCGGAGTTAAAAAAAATTATAAAAAAAAAATTTTAAACCAAAAAAAAATTACTTGAAACGGGAATACGGGATAACTACGGGATAACTAGGTATATGTAATATTAATTTTAATGTGCTATTGTAGTAAGGTTCCTATAGTATTTACTTAGCACCAACTTCAAAGTGATAAAATACTTATTTAATCATTTTTGATTAACTTAATCAAAATACGAATTACTTTGTACTAAGTAAGTTTATTTTTAACTTTCTAGTTTCCTTCCCGTTTAAAAGTCGATTTTTTTTTACCTAAATCTTGCTTAGGTATTATTTTTGTACAAACTAAACATTTTGGAATATTGAACCGCATGAAGTGAGCCCGACATGACTGCTGTTGAGGAATTTCCTCGACTGTCTATGGTCAACTGTAATGGCACTTATAACCCATATGGATGCAAAGTTCTCATCATTAGAAATGAATTAAGTCCAAACACCAAGTAATTGCTGTAAATCGTCGTCGAGTTCACTCGACTGTCTTTTGACTCCATCATCAGATCGACTCCAAACCTTCACTAAATAGTAGTGCCTTAAAATACTTAATGGAAAAATAACAAATGCACTAGTCGCCAATAGATACGATTACTGAAAGTTCCCCTCGATTTCTCTGGGATGCCATCACCAGATCCTGGATTCATGGTACCGCCCTTGGGATATCTTCTTTCCAACAAAAAAAAGAATCATCAAAATCGGTGCATAAACAACGAAGTTATCCGCGAAAACACATAAAAATATATATATACTCGTATATATATGGTCGAATAGAAAAACCTTCTTTTTTTGTTAAAAATCAAAATGTACGAATAACGACATTAAATTTATTAGACCAAAGATTTAATATAATTAATTTATTTATGATCATTGTTTGAAATAGTCCGGCAAGATTTTTATTAAATTATCGCCCCATTATATGCGTTATAGATAAACCCTTTATTTAGAGTTTAGCCTTTTTTTAGTCCAAAAGCGAGACGTTGCATTTTGTCTTAAATTAATAGCAATCGAAATGATATTATTTTGTATTTATTTTGTGATGATGTTCACTGTCTTTTGATTTCCATTATTAATATTATTTTCACATACATACCTATGTAGATTAGTACATAGGCTGTGGCGTCATACGGTAGAAGCCACAGCCAAATGAAGATGGTACTATTTGGCTGTTGCTTGGCTTGATAGTACTTAGGTGCCGAGATAACGAATATCCCTGTATTCAATGATAGGTACAAACGGCCAGACATAATGATCATTATTACCTATGCGTTAAAATTAAAAACAGATTATGTAAATTTAGACAAATAGAAATAATTCAGGTACGCATTGACGGACCGGACTAAACAGGAATAACTGTAACAAAATATCACGATTGTAACTAGGTGTCCGGAATGTACCATAATATTGAACTCACTCGGAACTTCCTTACAAGTGCTGGGAGTTTCTATGTATGGGCACACAAGAGAACGAGTAAAGCACTGATATAATTTATTGCTACCGTTATAATTACTTTCATACACAAGACAATATTGTTAAATCATAACAGGTCAGAGATCGGTGCTTAGATATGCAATAGCCTGCGGCAATATTTACGATACTTATTATTTAATAAAACTGTCGGTTAAGAAATAATGCAGGTATATTACATTATTTAATTTTGTTGTTCTGCAAGTTATCTAAATTTTAATTACAGGTATGCTTTGAAAATAATGTTCTATCTGTGAGCATATCCAAGATATTTCAGTTTTGATTGCAATGAACGCTATTTATATAAATAATAAGTATAATTTGACTGCATCTGTGGTATAATACTGTATACGGACTGCCACGCAGAAGTCGCGGGTTCAATTTCCGCTAAGTGCAAATATTTGTGTGCATAAACATGACTATTTGCATTGGTATGGGTGTTTCTATGTATAATATGTATGAATTTATAAAAAAAAAGTATTTAAGTATGTAATATCCGCATTTCTTGAACCCATAACACAAGCTTTATTATTATGCTTACTTTTCGGTCTAGGTGGTGTTGTGTGTAGTTAGCGTGATATTATTACTTATTATATTATTATTATAATTTTACTTTAATTTATCTCTTCTCTTGACTGCCTCTGTGGTTCGGTGGTACTGTGTACGGATTGCCACGCGGATGTCGCGGGTTCCATTACCGCCTAGTGAATCCGCCTTTGCTTTATCGCAATTATCAAAAAAAGTCGACAGACAAAAGCTACTAATAGCTTACCATGGCATGGTGGGCTCGATTCTGAGGTTCGGCGTTATTTTCTGGGGCCAATCAACCAATCACGATATGGTATTTAAAGCACAAAGAAATGTGTTAGAGCATTATGTAATCTCAAGCCAACAGAATGCTGTGTACCATATTTTAAAACTTTAAAATTATTAACACTGCCAACATTATTTATATTGGAAACAGTTCTTTTTGTAAAACAAAATAACAATTTGTTTACTAAGGTATCAGCAGTTAGAAAAGCTCCTATGCGTACCCAGTATGTCAACAAATTAACACATGTAAAGTGCAAAACTGCACTAGTGCAAATGAGCTTCTTTGGTTTGGCGCCTAGAATATATAACAAAATTCCTGACTCTGTGAAAGAATTGCCTCTGTCACAATTTAAAAAAATAATTAATAAAATCCTCATAGAAAAATGTTAATATGATTTAAATAAATTTTTTGATGATATGAAGATATTATAATGTTGCAAGAAATATTGTTTATTTCTCTTTATTTTAAAATTATTATTGTTTATTATTATTATTTTAATGACATACCTACTTACCTAATTTGTGACTAATTGACATTTCTTATTAATGTATTAATTATTATTTCAAAAGTATTTATAATTATATTATTTTTATGTCCTAGTGACAAAACATAGTGCTCGACATATTGTATTAAAAACCCACCTATGTATTACCTACCTATGTTTTACAAATACATATTCTGATTCTGATTCTGATTCTGAAATATTTGAGGGAATGAACATGTCTATTTGCATTGGTCTGGGTGTTTCTATCTATACTATTATATAAAGCGGAAGAGTTTGTTTGTTTGTTTGCTTGTTTGAACGCGCTAATCTCTAAAACTACCAGTCTCATTCTCACCATATATGTATTTACAAAATAAAAGTATTTAAGTATGTTTATCCGTATTCTAAATCCAATAACACAAGCTATAATATATGCTTACTTTGGGTCTAGATGGCTTTTTTTTTTGTTTGTTAAAATGAATTAGGCTATTTTGAATGGAAAATACGAACAAAAAACACTGGAATATTATAATTATTTCGCTTTGAGTACCTACTATCTAATATATACAATTCTCGTGTCACGGTGTACGATATTGAACTCCTCCGAAACGGCTCGACCGATTTTCGTGAAATTTTGTATGCATATCGGCTAGGGTTGAGAATCGGAAAACATCTATTTTTCATCCCCCTAAATGTTAAGGGTGGTCTGAAAAGGGCTGAAAACGATTGAATGAAACTTTTTCATAGTTTCGAAATTTGGTTTTGGAATACTTCTATTAAAATATAAAAAACCTCATAATTTTTTTTTAGTTGGGGTGGATTTAGAGGGATGAAATTAGGTATTATATGGAAAGATCTTTGCTTTTGAAGTTAGCGACTTGAAAATTGAAGAGAGGGGGAAGGGAGAGGGGCGATAGAGAAGTGAGGGGGAAGGAAGGGGAAGTGAGAGGGAAGGCAGGGGGAAGGGAAGGGCGAAAAAATGAAGTTAATGTTCGGATGACAGCTGTTAAGAGAAGAGAAGGATTTATGGATGGAACATGTAAGATGTGTTGAATTCAAGTAACATGGGACTAGTTGGCCTCAAATGCAACACTTAAGACAGTATCTCGAGAAAGACTTCAAAAGTAAAATCCGTAAAATACCTAACAAAATTCCACAGATAACAAACACATAAATAGAAAATTTTGTCTCGGTACATAGGTATCGAGACAAAATTTAAAGACAAAAATTTTTCATAGTGCGTATCGGCAGGCAGTGCAAATTGACAAAATAAAAGATTTCCTTTTCCACATTTGTATCAGTTCACAAAACAATTTCATCGTTACCATTAATGTCGTAATTTATGCACCTGGTGCAATATAAATGAATGTAATATAAATGTATTTCTAGAAAAATATATTTAGTAAGAGTCATCATTTGTATCCTTGTATATCTAGTTTAAACCCATAATCGTGATCTTTAACACGATATTGAAATCGTTTGATAATATAGCCTCTAGAAAAAGATTGTGAATATAATCCAAAACAAATTGTGTGGATGTAAACAGAAAAGAAATATTGCTAGCTATTACGCGCTTACTTTACCATGCAATTTATAAGAGTCAATTGTAAAAAACGGTGATATTAATACAAGTGCATGCAATGAGCTCGCGCTCCGTCACTATCTCTAAGCTCTCGACAAAGTTGCATTTTTACATAGCCTATTATTCAGTTGTCAGAACAACTCCGTGGTTGCCATCGCTGGAGGCTTATAGGGCTTAGAAATGTGTTAATAATATATTAGTTTTATCTTTCTTTCTCGATAAGAGTAGATCCGTGCTACTTTGAAAAATGGACGCACATTTATTTCACGCATTTTATAATTAAAAGTGATCACTATCACTTTCCCTAATGTTACTTAGTTACTCTTTTCTTACTTATCGGAATGTTTAATCGTACTATGATGCAGTTTTTCAAATTGGTAAGATACTAGGACTTGACATTAGGACAGATTAAGTCTATTTTCATCTGCGCAGTCGTATGTGTAGGTAACCCAACATCAAGAGAACATGACGGTGACAGTGGATTCTACCATATTGCCGACCTTAACCTAATCTGTTATGGGCATGATACTGTTGCCCACATAAATGTCTTATAATATTGTATTTATTTTCTTCATAAGTTGCATTTTCCATTTTGTAGATTTTGCAGTAAATCTGTCAAATATTCTATGCTGGCGAATTTAGTCTGATTTTTAGTATTCCTCAACCATGACTCACGTCATTCGGCACGCCCTTGCCTTCAATTTGTCCATAATGATCAGATTCAGCTGTTCCTCAAAGCAATCTAAGTAGTGGAGACCGAGCATTCTCACAATAGAAGCAATCTGACTGAGAAACCACCTTCATTCTACGGAAAAACGCAGTAAGTACTCACCGGTCCTGACAAATAAGTACGACTTTGATCTTGATTTTTTGGTATTTCGAAAGCAGCATCATATAGCGAATGCAGATGCTTAAAAAGAGGCTTTCCCTTGCCGATCGTGTATGAATTATTTAGATTTTTGTGTAGCTACTTAATATTACCTATTAATATGATAAGTAATCCAACTTTGATTATCTACTGTAACTGTAATTGCGCCCCACGGCTTCGCGCGCGCATGAAAATATATTTTGTTGTATCCTTCGGGAACCAGACCGATTTTCAGGATAAAAAGTAGCCTAAGCTATGTCCGTGTCCGGCACCAAACCTATCTACATACTAATTTTTTTCGAAATCGGTTCCGCCGCTTAGGCGCTGAGTGTGACAAACACACACACACACACACATACATACACACGCACAAACTTTCGCATTTATATTAAACTAGCTTTTCGCGGTGCGGTTTCACTCGCGTCTTTATTTTCTGCTCTGCTCCCATCGCCAGTAGAGTGATTTTACATAACCTTTCTCGATAACTGTGCTATCATATGTAAAAAGAATTTTTCAAATCAGACGTGCAGTTCCAGAGATTAGCGCGTTCAAACAAACAAACAAACAAACTCTTCCGCCTTATATAATAGTACTAGCTTTCCGCGGCGCGGTTTTACCCGTGTCTTTGCTTACTGCTCTGTTCCAGTCACCAGTAGCGTGATGTTACATAGCCTATAAAGCCTTCCTCAAGAACTGGGCTATCTTACGCAAAAAGATTTTTTTTTTAATTCGTCTGGTCGTTCCAGAGATTAGACCGTTCAAACAAAGAAACTCTTCCGCTTTATATAATTTTATAGATAGGATGTATGATAATATGATCTCATTCGTAGACGACTACCTCACGACTTCCTCGATTCAACATTTTTTTCTAATAATAATATAATCCCCTTGAATTGTCCACAAGAAACGTAAAAGGTGTTCTCTTTCAGTCGCAGAAAAGCGAAACATCATTAATTATGTTGACGAAAATCTTGAACTATTTTTTTACCTCTATATGTATAACAAATTTTAGACCTACCTAACTTCAACACATATGAGGAGTGATCAACAGAACAGGTGGCAATAGACGAGATTATCGATTTTTTTAATATAGGTACGACTACAAGGTACAACAAATATTTACCTGTTCTCTTCCGATTTGTTATAGGTATCGAGGTTGCACTGTATTAATTAGAAATTTTTCATTTTGAATATTATTTAAATATGAGGCCATACCAGCCATACCTAATATAAGATAATGTTCTTGGTTTTGTCAATAGGTACCTACCTTTTATATAGTTTATCAAGTATCAAAATATGTTCGTTATTTAACCTCGGTGCTTACATAGTGTTAGTGGGTCAATTTAACATTAATATCATGTAATAGTTCGTAAATTACGATGATGTAAAGCATGCACCGTAATATTTATTAGACCTAGGCTCAGCCATATATGGTCAGTACAATTATTACAGCTTGACCTTTGAACAAATGGTTTAAGTTCATAGCGAAATACCTTAATCACACGGGCTGACGATCCCTTTAGCGCTATATTAATCTTGTCTTGAGTAAATTATAGATAACAAGCTATTGCGCACGCGCTATCTTGCCAATCAGGACATACTTCCTTGGCATACGCAGGAAGTCGACTAAGGTAGACGAACCGGCCTGTTGAGTTATTTTTACTTTTTCTTGTGATCTTGTTTACATACTAAGTCTTCCTGTTGACGTATACAGCGCTAACGCACTTCTATGCAAATCTTCTCGTCACGTTATTTAATAAATAAATATAACGTGATTGCAAAATTATTGTTATGAGTTCTTATTGCAGCGTAGCGGTCCTGCAATGGGCTCTTGTCCCTTTGTCTCTATTACGGGTTGTCGGGAACCGTCCTTATCTACACGTGTATCTCGTGTTAGTATCACTCTATATGGAGACCGTTGGGTATTATCACATCAGCTTGTTTTCAGCGCGGTCGCACGGTAAGGGCCTCCATTTGCATACAAGCAAATATCTCGATCTACGGGCGCTGCGCGGGCAGATTACCGTCGCAATGCTTCCGCACGGTGTATTGAATTCGGTACCAACGGTCTCGACTCCCATTACCAGTTCACGTTTACTTGTTAGTGTGATTCTCCGATGATAACAATCGCCCTCGTTGCAGACAGAGCATAATAACTACCAGGAATAAGTTAAACTATCCTTTGAACATAATGATCTCTCAAATAGTATGCTAGATATGTCCTAGATATTAAATATATGTAGTTTAGTACCTCATTAACTGTATATTATGTATTGCTTGGTGCCACTGCACAGAGATAGAGACTGTACAGAGTAGACAGTTTGATATTCACTTGTATAATAAAATTATTTTTAGAAAAAAAATTAAAACCGACTTCATACAACACCTACATGTTCAATCCTTAACTAAAAAGTAGAAAATAATATTTTAATTACTTCATAGCAAAGAACATTAAAGGGGAATCAACGCAATCCTTGATACCTATATAATACTTTACTATTTATAGTTTTTAATCAGTTATTTTGGAGTCGGTGCCAGCCAAGAAGGATCATAATGACCTTCATAAAAATAACCTACCTACTAGCAAAAAAAAACCTTGATTAATCTATTAATATATGAATGAAAAATATAGATTTAATACAAGAAATCGAACGGAATCTGATAAAGTATATATAAGTCGGTTTTCATTTTTTTTCTAAAAATAATTTTATTTTTAAACTTTTAGTGGGAATTAATTGTGTATAAATATATTCAATATGGGTAGACCTACTAAACGTGCTGCGCAAATGAGACAGCGCCGCGCCGTTTGAAAGAAAGTAGAGACGAGAGGTAAGATTGTAAACAGAGATATAAGGTCCTTGTCAACACTTTCTCGATCGCTAAACCCTGAATCCCAGAAACCTCAAATCAAAACAAAAAAGTGATGATCTACCAACAATAAAGAATCATCAAAAATCATAATTTAACTGACCGAGCAATCGCTCAGATATACAAAAAATAAACAGTGGTGCTGTAAAGGCAGGTTTAAGGCCGCCCGTTGCTGTTGTAATTTCTCACGACCATAAGACCTCCAACTTGGCTTGACGACTACCAAATTATAGTGATAATCATAGTCTACTGCTTCTAAAGAATGAAGACGCTGAAAATGAAATGACGCAAATGGTCACTCATCCAGGATCACTTAGTTTCTAACAAAAAATGAATTTTGAAAATCACTTCGCACTTGTAGCATGGACATGTCAATGTCAGATAATTCGTCGCAAAAGACATCGACGTGTTGCTTTACACGTCTTCACTTCTTGCAAACGTTTTGTTACAAAATATTAAATTGAAGCCAAACTACTAAATCATTCTTTATAAAAAAAACATGGGACCTCATTTCGGAGTATACCCTTTCAAATAAAAGAAAAATTTTCCAAATTGGTTTATAAATGACCGAGTTCAGTTGTAACAAACATACAACCACTGAACCATTTCTTATAATAAAAAAATGGGACCAATTTCAGAGTATACCCTCTCAAATAAAAAAAAAATTTTTCAAATCGGTTCATAAATGACCGAGATATGAGGTAACAAATATACAAAAAAAAAAAAAAACATACGACCCGAATTGATAACCTCCTCCTTTTTGAAGTCAAAAATAGAAAAACAATGATCTTTGTGTTTTGAATCTTAAAAGTTACCTTACTTACCTACGCAGCTATAGAAACTGTCTGGAATTGGGTAGGCAAGCCCTTCGTGCACCATTACCGAAACCTCTGCAAACTTACCAAATTACTAAAAAATTTTAGAATTAAGTTTAACTTTGATTTTTAATTTAGGATAAAGCAGGATCTTGACTGCTGGACATAGGCCTCACCCAAATAACACCACTTTAACCAGTTCCGAGCCAACATCATATATTAATAGTCTGCTACCTTTATCAGGTCATCGATTAACCTTGTGAAAGTCCTCGCTGCGTCTTCGATATCGAAGATATCTACTTCAGTTTTCTTGCAAATTTTCTAGTTTTTTTATACAGTATCCATCGTCCTGTAAGCATGACTTTGAACCTTCTAGCAAGAAAAAGGTGTAATCCTATGCTATGTATAATTCCCATCCCATAATAAGTAACTGAGAATAAGAGGTGTAAAGAAATAGACGCCTGTTATTAGCTTGAAAGCAACAAGTCAAAATAATAAAATTCACGCAACGCTTAGGCACCTTGATATAAAATGAGTACTACAAGAATGTAAAATCAACATGACTCTGACATTGAACTTTATCAAGATAGGTATCTAATGTGTAAGTAACATTACTGACTCAGTGATTAAAACACCATGAGGCAATTTGGCCTTAATAAATAATAGAGCATAGAGCATATAAATTATAAGCTGAACAATCCAATTCCTAAGATAAAAAAAAATTATAGATTGTACTTAGGTAACAAAATCACACTCAGATAATATTTTAAAATCATAATTCGGTATGTTGGTAGGTACTTTCGAAAAGAAATGGGATTGGTTCACAAGCCTCACAAGCTTACTTAGTAATACGATGAACAGAAAAATTTCGCATAAAAGTGAATTCTTGCACATGTGAAGTGCCAGGTAAGTGCTAATATATGCGTGGTCGATTTATGGCTACTTTGTAGCAGTTTCGGTTACAACACGACGCTAAGGGAGGCAGGAGCAGCGAGATAACGGGGACATACACTCTCGACGTGTACTAACTCTGGGTACACAGGATTCGCCTTGTATTCAGTGTAGAAAAGCGTAGGTACGCAGCAAGGTCAACTGAAGTTACGTGGGAAGCGAATCTAACTATACAATATAGTCTGGTACCTTAGAACCTTTTTGTTCGGGCATAGTGACATCATGTAGATGA
Source organism: Parascotia fuliginaria (assembly GCA_963082885.1). Classification (NCBI taxonomy): domain Eukaryota; kingdom Metazoa; phylum Arthropoda; class Insecta; order Lepidoptera; family Erebidae; genus Parascotia; species Parascotia fuliginaria. The sequence goes on along the minus strand of OY720181.1, from coordinate 9,980,177 downwards.
AAGGTAATTGGTAAAATAAAGGTATTGATTATTTGAAGTTCAAAGTAATTAGCGGGGAATGTAACTTACCTAAAATGATGATTAAATAGCAACTGAGCAAAACAGAAAACACATTTTATTTTTGTGCGGCTATAGAAACGATAAATGTCATAATATTTTACCCTGAGTACCGTAGTGCCGTAGTTTCAAGCGTACCTAATATTTAAAGCTTTAGCTAACTATCGGTACAGCGAATGCAAATCTTATTAGCCTTACAGGTAAAAAAGAAAATGCGGCAGTCACCGTAAAAATTAGAACATACCTATGTATGTAAGTCTTGAGATAGACATAAATTGCTTAGTATTGAAGAATGAGCTTCTCGTAACTATAAGAGACAAAGACGTTTTGCTACATAATTAGTATGTGGCAACTTGAAAGTCAGAATTTGTTTCTAACCGCTACATTTGGTACTTGGGTAATAATGTCTTCTAAGTACGTGCAAAAAAAAAGTTCTAGCAGGTTAAACGTATTTTTTTAATATTATTTGACATAACTACCTACTATGCTAAATTGATAATGCCGCGTATTTACATATTTTATTTGAAAGTCTACTTAGCTCCGGTTACACTGTTTCCACTGACGCGGAGTGGAGATTTTGAACAATGTGATTGGCAATTGACGGTCTGGTCCTGTCCACTCTTGCCAGCTCCGCGTCAATGGAAACGCACTCTTATTGTTGGACAGCAATTTTTTAAGTGAGATATTGTTGAGAGAGCTATGATAACAGAATCATTGCATCGAATAAGTGAAATCCAGTATCGCTCTGGGGTATTAAAATGAAGTTAACCTATCTTTCCTTGCCATAGCAAAACAAAAGCGGGTACCTACTGTAATGCATCGTATGAGCGATGGATTTCACTTATTCGATGCAATGATTGTGTTATCATAGCTCTCTAAGACGAAACAACCGCTTAAAAAAATGGTATTTGCTGCAAGTTTTCATTCTTACCGTATAATGATTATGAAAGGAGAAGATAATCATCTGCTATATTTTCATTCGTTGTTTAGCCAGTTTTTAATTGACATGTTTGCAAAAAGAAATCGAGATGGAAAGTTTGATTTAAGTATATTAGGAACAATCATTCGCAGCTTAGAGCGGACAGTTATATACTTGCAAGATGCGATAGGATCACAGGACGTTGATACTGATCAGCTGGATCAAATAGTATTGCTGCCTATTCTTTTACTGGGGTGGAGCGTAGGAGGGAGGCTTGCATTATGAATGAGCGGGCACAAGTCACTACGGCCCAATAATTGAGAGTCGGTGCGCCAATTAGGTATGTAAATGTTGCTGAGCAAAATAAATCCACAAAGATTATGCAAGGGTATACTAAGCGGTTATTCTCGAGGAGTTTGTGTAGATATTTATTCCTCTTGGTCTATCCTAACATCATGTTTTGTAATAGTACGTGGCAAGACAAAAATGTGAGGGTAGATCTAGAATCTACTTTGCATACGGAGCCGTGACATCGCCACATCAGTCTGCTTGTGACCACGGCCGGTGTAACCCGGTCGAAACGTCAAGCAAAATAAGTTAAGTAAATACCTAATGCATGATCGCGTGAATTCCCGTATATTTAGATTTACTATATCATGCAACGCGAAAGTTTAAAAGTAAATATCCTAACACCATCAAATACCCCTTCGAATTCAAAAGAGTGCAGTTTAACATCAAAGTTTGCTTCACAATGACCATAGACGAAGCTCAAGGTCAAACTCTTACGGTAGCAATATTTTGATCATAAAAAAAATAAAAAAAATACTTTAAGGACTCTATCCATTCGTGAATAATAAATTAAACCTTAAGCCTATTATAAATTAAATGTCTTTGCTTGAAACACTAATTTTCGTCACGCATAATCTTGTCCAAATATAATTGTAAATATTTTATACCTTATGGCTTATGGTCTCATCAACGGTATGACTCTCTGAGTAGAAACGGTATAGGTACCTACAAATCTAGGTATATAGGAAAGGCACCAGTAATGGACACAAGCACAATTTTGTAGTATTTTTGCAATTTCATCAATAAAATGATTGTTTCAATACAATAAGTAAGTACATGCTTAACCTAAGCACAAAAAAATATTCTGGTTTAAATAAAGCTACAATAAATTTATTGGCAAACTTCTACCTACCTCACTAATAATTTTTGTAACAACAGCCGCGAATATAATTTTTCAATACCACGTCCACCGTGTGCCACCCGCCAAATTATATTCAAATACTGAATTCTGAGACTGAACGTCAAATATTGATAACTCGATGACTTTCGTTTATGGTCAAATATTGCTAACAAAATTCAAAAAAACAAATTCTTACTCTTATTCTACAAGATAATGTCCATCACTGGTTCCATGCCATTACTGGTGCAATTACAAGTATTAGGCTTTTATTGCTGAATGTAATTCAGATATAAATTTACCAGAACAAAAGTAAATTATACGTTTTAAAGCCCATAACACAAGTTTATTATTAAACTTAACCTACTAAAAATTTATACGACGTTCACAATCTTGGAGAAGTAGGTAATTGATCGATGCTTGCTCTTATGAAAAGCGATGTCAAAGGGCAAAGACCAAGTATGAGTGTTAGGTAAAATTATAGAGGGTAGATACGGCTATTGTAGGTAAATAAAGCGTAAGGGGAAGGTAGATAATAGTTGACAGAGGTCAGAACCGTCTGCTTGGGGCTCTAGGGCTCACCCATGCCATATTGACCTACAGCGCAAGCAGCTCTATAAATCGTCTGAGATGACAACTAACTACCTAGCGACCGCCCAGCTTACTGGGAAATAATAATCTTTGTGTGTATGTACCTACCGAATATAATGCAGTTTATAATGGTGAGTAAACATGGAACTCCAAACTGATATGGAAAATCGTAGCTATATTTATTATCTGTATATTTGCTTCGAACTTGTTATAAAGACGCTTTAATAGTATAACTCTGTAAAATTATAGATCTATCTGAATAAAATACATAGATTATACCTAGGTTTATATATTCCTCTTCTCCATTTAATAGGTAGATAATAGACATAGACACCTACCTATACGCATTAAGTAAGTAATAGTTTCGTAGTTCCACGGCTGACAAATGATTAACTTCGAAGATGATAATCACGGAACTATTCCTAAACACACATCTAATCTAAATCACATCACATTAAAGTTTCAAAATAAAATGACAACATTAATATATATCAATAAAAGACTATGTACCTACTTATCACATTCTATAGAACAACCGTTGGCTCACATTAATAACTTGTCAGTACAGAACAAGATAAGTAATTAATACCACGCACTCACGCAGTAAGATAGATACAGAGGCCTGCAGGGGCCGATAAAAAGAACTACGCACCCATTGCATTCACGGCCTAATAAAAAAACAAGCATTGATGTGGACATCTGGGCATCACAATTTTTTTGCCAAGTAAGTCAGTGTACGAGTAGGTACGACACAAAGATACCTATAGAAAATCCTTAAATAACGTTGTTGGCTAAATCAACGAAAACAAATAGCCAAGTACCTAAGTAACTTATTTACAAAATTAGACCACACTGTGGCATTCATCTATTTGTACACAAAAATTAACTATCAATGATATTACTCAATGCTTTCGTTCATCAAACTATTACATGTACGCTGATGATTTCGAAGTCTGTAGAACCATAGAGTTCGCAGATGATGTGGAGATGCTACAGAATGATACTAATAGGCTTGAGAAATGGTGCGATGTTAGTGCTATGAGTCTAAATATCAATAAATATTATCGAACTTAATATATATATATATATATATATATATAATATATATATATATATATATATATATAATAAGTTTACCAGAAAAATATACCCTATGCCAACGACTTAGCGTATTAGAACTGATATAATTCAGGAAGTTGCTGAAATTAAGGATCTGGGTGTGTTGTTTGACAGCAAGCTCACATTTGTTCCACACATAGTTAACACAATTAAACGAGCATCAAGAATGTTAGGTTTTTTACTCAGAAATGTGAAGTTTTTCGATCACCTCATATGAAAACCGTACTCTACAACCACCTCGTTCGCAGCACACTGGAATATTGTAGTACAGTGTGGCGTCCACATTATGCCCGTCACAACCTAAGGCATGAACAAGTGCAAAAATGATTTCTCTGGCACTTGGCTTACTCTTCAAAGACTGACAAAGTCGTATGAGAATAGGTTAGCACGTTTCAAATTATTATCCTTACAGAAACGTTGCAAAATAATCGATGACATGGTTATGTTTAAATTATTGAGAAGTACAATCGACTGTCTCGAGCTACTAAACAGAATTAAACTTAGAACACCCGCCAGATACCCGCGTGCAGTCGTGCACCTATTACCCCACTGTACCCGCCGCTACGTAGAACTGTACTCGGTGCTAACTCTGCTATACCCCGTATGTGTAAAATCATTGTCAGTTGCGCTGATGTCGCGGATGTTCACGCTGACTCGCTTACCATGTTCCACTTACTATGTCACTTGCACAATCAATACGAATCTAATGACACCTCATACGTTAAAATCCTCAGAACAAGGACTAAAGCATAGAAGGAGTGTCAATCGCCCTTACAATCCATCAAGCCATTTAGGCTGTAGAGCGTGCCAAAAAAATATACGTACATACTCACATACATACATACATAGATACATACATACATACACTCGAAAAACATTACCCTCCTTGACTGTGTCAGTCGGGCAAGAAACACCAAAAATGTATGGAAGCTGCGCTAGCGCGATATCGAAGCGTTCACATCGACTAACTCTATAATACAAGTTCCCGACTACCACTATCAACTGTCGGACGGGAGCCCGCAAGGTACGATCACCTAGCCCTGGTCGGAGGATCCTAGGTAAGGTAAGTATATGGTGTAATACCTCCACATTGGACTTAGCCTGATCGGGGAGGATTCTCCCTTTAGTTGAAGGTATATGGTGTGATACCTTCACATTGGTGACCCCGTCTGCAAACAACCTTCACGGAGCAGATCAGCATCATCGTCATCGTCAGTTCCTACTTCGCCTCACCCTTCTAGCAGCAGCAGATGAGTTCCAGTAACCAAGTCGCAGCCAGCCAGCATCTTCAGCCTGTGGTCGCGCATGCCTGGTCATTTGTCATTTGTCTTCCGTCTGGGTGTTTCCTATGTATTCTAAGTATGTATTTACAAAAAAATATAACTGTGTATACTTATAAAACGTAATGTTTAAATAAGCGGGAAAAAGCAGGTCTAGGAAAAGTATTTTGTTTTATGTATTATTTGGCCAGGTTATTATAATAATAACATGCATTTTTTTTAATTGATTAAATAATAATCTTGTATTTATTCCCAGTTCATATTTAAGTTAATTTACCATTAATCAGAACTTTAATTTCAGTTGTGTCTATTGCTTATTTTGATGAAATTACAGAACCTGCGACGTAGTTACTAAGAGAGAATCTTAATAGGATATTTATAGTGTTTAACAGCAGTCTGCCACTCCCGGCCTGGATAAGACAATGTTAAGGCATTAATCAATAGTGAATATAAATTTATTAAGTTTACAAGTTAAATACCTGTTTAAATAACTAGGTAATTTCTTTTGGTGGCCTTTTCTAACAAAAGGTTTACGATTTAATCGATATAATAAAATCAAACTATTTGTAAAACTGATTTCATAATATTAAATATTTTTAGATTTTTTTCGTATTGTATTGCAATGTTTTGTTAACAACTACTTTCTTTGATTTTTTTTTTTTTTTTTTTATTTGCCCAAAGGGCAGGCTATAGTCTTTCGACCATACTGCCTAGTCTTCCGTGTAGGATTTCTTACGTGGTAAGTTTGTAAAAATAATGTCTTTCGTTTTTATACTCATTGTATTGTTTTTTTTTATTTATTTTGTCTTTCGTATTTAACCCATTTTTTAATAGAGTAATTTTATTTTTGTCCAAAATCATTATTCATGTCATTTTACTGTCAATGTCATGGTAAATAACCTCCTTTTTTTAAGACAATCGTTTTGTATGTCTTCAATTCATCGATATATTTTTATTTCATATATTTCAATATTTTTGTCCTATTTTCCGAGCTGTCTCCTTAAGTACCTAGTTAATTGTTTACTTTACATTTTTAAGAATTAAACCTAAAGTTAATAAGTATTACTATTAAAACAAATAATATTATTAAATACACGAAAACTTATTATAACTAAATATCATTTACAGTCTCTACTATAAATTTGTACAAGTATATATAAACTGAGACATTCTTAAGTAGCTCCTGAATGCATTGCGGGACCTCGTCAGGATTATTATAAATTTTAAGCAGCTCATCCGACAACACAAGGCGCTGAATGTTGAAAGATGAGCACTGGAAAAAGATATGATGCAGTGACTGAACTTCTTGTGATTGACAATACTCACAGTTAGGAGAATTGACCATTCTAAGGCGATGAAGATGATAATTTAAACGACAATGACCAAAACGCATACGACTGATAATTGAATAAAATTTTCTATTTATGAATCTGTTATACTTGCAGAACCAAGGTATGGAGTTTATTTGAACGTCTAGAGTGGCAAACCAAGTACCTTTATTTTCAACCTGAGTGCACTGGTATGAATGTCTCCCCCACTCGCGACACATGCGCTGTCTTAAAAGACTAACTGCATCTGTAGGTGGTATGGAAACATCCATATCAGGGTCAGAATTAGGAATTAGTTCTTCCAAATCAACAATCTTTTTGGCTAAATAGTCTACCTTTTCATTCCCTACAACACCAATGTGCGAAGGCACCCACACAAAACTAATTACAATATTTGATTGATATAATTCCACCCATAACTGCTTTATTAAATAAATTATATAATTTGTGTTAGCATTTAATTTGTTGTTTGACAAGTTTTGCAGAACACTCATGCTATCACTTACCACTACCCAATTGTTATGTCCTGAATTATAATTTTCAATATGTTTCAAAGCACTCAATATAGCAACAGCTTCAGCTGTAAAAATACTTGAATTTTTGTCAATTTTTCTGCCAATGCCTATATTTGAGGAGGGCTCATATATGGCAAAAGACACAGCCTTATCATTCTTAGAACCATCTGTATAAACAAATTTATGATCTGACCACTCTGATAGCATTGCATTTACTTCCTCTTTTGTGGACAATTCTTTTTTTTTCTTTAGAATTACATTAATTGCTGGAAATTTACCAATAAAAGTTCCTTCATAGCAAGGCAAAATATGTTTGGATTGATAGATATTTAAATTTTGAATAAAATTTATGAAACTTTGAAGACCTTGTATCATAAAAATTGGTTTAGAAACTAAAGGAGTAATCGAGTGTAACAAATTGGCCAATAGACTGTTATTAGATACACTATAAAGTTTTAGTATAAATCTTTCTTTTAAGTAATTAAAACGAATGCTTAATGGTGGGATATTACAATCAGTCTGCATTGCATTTATAGGAGTACTCCTGAATGCTCCAGTTATTACACACAAGCATTTATTTTGAAGAACATCTAAACTATTTACAATTTTAATATCTGCAGCAAAACAATAGAAACCATATTCAAAATGACTACGAACTAATGATTTATACAACAGTAACAAAATTTTTGGGTCTGCACCCCAATATGAGCCAGACAAAGATTTCAGTACATTATAAGCTTTAATTACTTTGCTAGTTATATGTTTTATGTAATTATTCCAGGTTAGATTATATGAAAAAAGAACCCCCAAAAATTTAACCTCAAGTGAAGTGGGTAATGCACAATTATTATAAAGCACATTGGGCATATTATGACACTGTTTACCAAACATAACAACTTTGGACTTGAACAGATTAACATTTAGATCAAGGTAAGAAAAATATTCATAAAGATTTACCAATGCATCATTGACTATTTGGATGGTTTGTGGTAAATTGTTCCCAGATGTATAAACAACCAAATCATCTGCAAACTGTAGATTTTTAACCTGAGACCCTAAAATAAGATTTAATCTACGTATATACAATATAAATATTAAAGGTGATAATATACCGCCTTGACAAACTCCTTTTGACGAGAGTCTAGGTCCATAGAGATGTCTATTAAATTTAGCAAATACTTCTCTATTGCTCAGAAAACTTTTAATCCAATTTATAATTTTTACAGGAATTCCTATTTGCAATAATTCATGACAGAGAATATCTATATTTACACTATTAAAAGCTCCTGCAACATCAAAGAAAACTCCAACCAAATTTTTTTTTTGCCAATAAAGAGTTATGAATATCGAGCTGTAATTGACAGACACTTTCCCTAGCAGACCGATTCCTACGAAAACCAAATTGATTAGAAGGTAAGATATTGTTTTGTTCTATGTAAAACTCTAAACGTTGCTTCAACAATTGTTCAAATAACTTTCCTACACAAGAAGTAAGAGCTATGGGACGATAAGAATCAGGACATAACTTTGGCTTATCTGGTTTTAAAATTGGTACAAGACAATCTACTTTCCAATCTTGAGGTATAACATTATTTTCCCACAGTAAATTAAGTATTTTTAGAAATGTTTGTAAACTTGCAGTGCTTAGTTTTTTAAATAAGATATATGGTATTCCATCAAGACCATAAGCAGTATCTCTTCGGGAGGAGATTGCAGATATTAATTCATTAATTGTAAAAGGATTAAGTAGAAAATTATTTTTGGAATTAATACTGTCAGTGAGAGTTTTTGAAGAATGTTGCACAAAGTCTGGAGTGTATTTCTTTAAAAAATCTAAAACCCATGCGTCATTTTCATGAATATTAAAATTATATGTCTTATTATATTTACGCATAAATTTCCATACAATGGATAAATGTGTGCATCTATTAAAAGTTTCACAAAGAGAAAACCAACTCTTTTGTCTTTCTGTTTTTAAAATGAGTTTTTTAACTGCCCGGAGTCTTTTAAATTGAAGATAGGTTTCTTCTGTTGGATTTTCTTTAAAATTTATATATGCTGTTTTGAAATTTAGTACAGCCTCTGTACACTTTTGATTCCACCAAGGAAGAGAAGGTCCTTTAATCTTATTTTTTTTGCATGTGTGATTGGTGGTATTTGTGATAACATGACCATTTAAATTATTGGAATTAGCAGCTGCTGTGCGCAAAATAGAACAAAATTGAGAATATGAATTAAGAAGACTTTTATTATCTATTTGAAAATCAATTAGCAATTCTTCCACACAATTGCTATAGATTCGCCAATCTACGAGTTTATAATTTGGGTGAATGGGCAAATGTTTAACATTCAAACAATTCCCATAAAAAACATTGTTTTTGTTTCTGCTAACCATTACTTTTATGATTACAGGAATATGATAACTACTACCAAGAGGACTATCATGTACAGACCATTCACAATTAAGTGCCAACGACGATGAAACCAACGATAAATCCAGTGCATTGGGACGCCATGTTAGAGAACCAACAGTTGTAGCTTGACCATCATTAAGCAGAACCAAATTATTTTCGTCAATGACTTCTAAGACTTCTCTACCTCTTGGAGAGTCAGAAACGCATCCCCAGGAAGTGTGATGGGCATTAAAGTCTCCAGCAAATATAAAAGGACCAGGAATAGATTTCACCAATGAATCAAAATCATCTTTATTAAAAACTGGATTAGAGTTTAGGGGGCTATAAAAGCTGACTATACTTATTTCTTTATTTTTAATTTTAATTTTCACACAAATGTTTTGTAAAGAATTATCAAAATAAGTGTTAATTTTAGTGTAAGTAATGCTTTCATGAATTATAATTGCAACTCCATTGTGTTTGTTACCACAATCATTCCTTTCAATATTGTAATTTTTTATTTTAAAAGACTGATCAGGTCTGAACCATGTTTCAGAAATTATTGCTATATGTATATTTTGTGCATAGAGGAAATGAATAAATATATGTTTATTGCTATTAAGACTTTGTGCATTCCATTGAACTATATTTAAGTTTGACAAATCCATTATGAGGATGATGGAAATTTCTTACTTATAGTTGTTTTTAAAACCTCTTTAATTGATGATGAATTAATAGGAACATCTTTAGATGTAACTATTTTTGTAATTGTTTCTACTAAAGTACTTATAAATTTATCGGATTTCATTAGATTATTAATTTGTACATCTAAAGTTCGAGCAGTTAAAGCTGGGAATGTATTAGCGTCAAAGAGCTCAGAGTAAGTGACACTTCGTGACTTAATTTTATTTTCTTCAACTTTTTGTTTTTTAATTGGGCAAGATGAGGAGATAGCTATATGATTACCATTGCAGTTTGCGCATTTAGCATCTTTTGGGTCAACCTGACAATTCTTAAAATTATGGTTTAATGTACAAATTGAACATACTTCAGTATTGCGACAGAATTTAGCAATATGTCCATACCGCAGACACTTAAGGCATTGTTTTACTGGTGGTATGTATTTACTAACTTCGTGACGCCATGAGTCCAAGTAAATGTACTGAGGAAGAATAGTGGACGCGAAGGTTACTGCGACAACCTGTGTAGGGACGAAAGTTACACCAGCGTCACCTCTGACCCTGCGCATGAAGCGCCTAACTTGTATTACGTTTTTAGAGCTGCCAATCAATGAAAAAATTTGTTTGTTGGACATTTCCACGGGAACCGAAGTAAGTACTCCCGTTATTTCGGTATCTCCAGCGGGTATAGTTGCCTTAAGAGACAGCTGATCTAACAACTTTTTGTTTTGAAGAAACATATTGGCGTTGTTTGGCAGGTCAAATGTTATGCAGACTTTGTACTTATTTATAGTACGTAGATGCATGACGCCTGAAACTCCATGCTCCCGTAAACCTTTTGATAGGGCCATACGATCCCTATCGCTAAATGTTGCATTTTGTTCGTGATGAGCCAGGAAGACTATGAGGTCCGTCTGCTTGGTTTCCTCGGGATATTTACGATTGTATCCTTTTACCTTGAAAATGGCGTACTTATCCTTTGTTGTGTCTTTGCAGCTTTCTGTTGACTCCGCTGAATCGGAGTCCGAAGATTCAGCTAACTGCTGCTGTTGCGGCGAGTCAGCATAGGACATTTCGTCCTTCCTCCGCCTTTTTTTACCCATTTCGGGTTACTAATTTACTATGTACACTATGAACAGTCTATTTAACAAAAATATTTACAAAAATATTGTTTATAATAGAAATTGTGAATTTTTTCGTAAATTTGATAGAGAAAACGCGCCTTTTCACTTTCAAAGTTTCCCGCCTTTTTTCTCCTACTTTCTTTGACAAAAATTGCCAACCCCATTTGACTTACATCAGCCATCTACACTGGTTGCATCAAGCAAAGTCACCTTCGTTAAAACTTGGAACTCTTGGAAGGCATGTTTCAAACCGTGTGAAAGGCCGATTTTTTTTTATATAACTGACGCTCTGAACAAGGACTAATAGCCATAGTTTTATACTTTTTGACTAAAGCACTGACGACTGATGATACAGGTATTTTTTTTTATTATATTTAATTAAAGCTATATAAACTAGTGAGTAAATAGAACTGTTCATAAATGGACCTATAAAAATATTACCAACATCACAGTATCAAAACACAGGAAGACATTTTTTTTATTTTAATCTATATAAAGATTAAAATAAAAAAAAAAAATGTTTTAATATAATATTATAAAGTAGAACAATTTTTTTGTTTGTTTGAACGCGCTAATCTCTGGAACTATCAGTCGGATTTGAAAAATATTTTTTGCTGTGCTTTTTGCGTATGATAGCCCAGTTCTCGAGGAAGGCTTTAGGCCACTTATCATCACGCTACTGGCGACAGGAGCAGACCAGTTATCAAAGACACGGATGAACCGCACCGCGGAAGCTAGTAAGTACTTATTTATTGATTTTTCAACGATTATTTCAATTATATTAGTGTAAAAAATAAAATGATAAAATTGTATTCATGATTTTTGCTTGTTGTGCTAGTGTTATTACCAACTTTACAATCATTCATATTTTGGTACTGATAAGTTGTTATTACTTGATAGTGTATTTATTAAATACACAGATCAAGTAGAGATGCTACGCATATTAAATATGAGCGTTCTTCTCAAAGCAGGACGTTATTATTATTACAACCTATAATATTTTGATCCTCCCTAGAATTATACTATTTTCATTCGGATTTTATCAGTGAAATGCTCTAGAATGACATCTTTGAATATTGATTGAAACGCGTTTTTTAGTTTTTATTTTTGAAATGTGTGGGAAACGTCATTGACGTAAAATGACGTACTAAAATGTGTATGGTAAAAATGGTGCCCGTTTACCAGCTGGCATGAATTTTATAAAGCTGCTGAAGGATTTGACATTGTGATGATTATAATCGTGTAGCATGGCGTCGGTTCTTGATTTAGTTAAACATTATCAAACTGCAATAGAAAAGTACCCGCATGATGAGCAAAAAGTAAGTTTTAATTTTACTCATCAGCCATTTGGTGTGATTTACTTACCAATATTTAAAGTATTTTCCTTTACTTATTTTATTTCAATAATTACTATAACGAAGCACTGGAAAAATAGCAACATGACAGATGCAATTACGTTAAATAAATACGAGTTTGCAATATTTCTAGATACAGTTTCAGAAATTTGATGTACATATTTTAAGCAAATGTAATACCACCTTTCCCTTTGCAAATTATCATGTTTATGATACAAGATTTCAGTATGGCATAAAGATAATGTAGTATAAACAATGTGTACCTTATGTTAGCATCATATTTAAACCAAACAATGTTGTTTTGTAGGTGCTAAAATGCATAGACAAGTTGTTCAACTTGGGTGTGACAGTCCAGCACCTGCAGGAGACAGGTGTTGGTCGAACAGTGAATGCATTGCGCAAGGAGCCAGGAGAAGTAGGACAGGCGGCGCGCTCTCTCGTTTACAAGTGGAAGTTAATGGTGGCTGCAGAGGAGAGTGACACTGAAGAACAAACCAATGACAGTGAGCAAGCTAAATATTAATAAGTACTACTTGTAGGGTTTGGGATTGTGCATTTAACATGGAATGTGATAGACTGTGTAGTCTTGAGTACTTCCAGTTCTATAGAACTCTTTTTAAATTAATATTTTATACTCAACTTTCCAGTTGAATATTTAACATTTAAGTGATGCATGATAAAACTTTTGAAGTATGTTGTCTTTGATCTTATAATATTATAAGGATTAATATTATTGTGTATTTTTATTTCAACTTAAATCATAGCTAAATAATAACCCTTGCATATTTTCTAATGACTATAAATAAGACAGGTTCATATGATTTCATATATGAGACTAAGTAATACAAACATAATTTTTAATATGTTTACTAACAAATTTATTTATAATGAGAATCCAATGTCTAAAACATAGATTTCTGTTTATATTTTAAAGAAACATTCAACCAGCTTGCAGCTTTTGAAATACAGACTATTAGGGGATAAATGTTAAATTTATAAGTCAACTTTATGATCCTCATATCTAATCTGTGCATTTTCAGCAAGTTATAAGTTTATAACATGAAGTATTTTTATTGTATTGCACTGTTAGCTATTGAACAGTGAGTAACTCTGCACTATCAATATTGATAATGATGAAACTGCTGAATTGTGATTCATAATAACATTATTAAGTGTTTCATGATTACTATGTCTATTATGACAAAAGATTTTTTAAAATTACTGAATTGTTTCTAATTTCCTTAAATAGTTTTTACTGTACCAGTACAAAATTTGAAAATATACTGTCATCTTTCAATACTTATGCTATAATTTATTACTTTATTATAGCTTCTACATATAATGGTCATGGCAGTGGGAAAGATTCAGATGATAATGCTCAAAGATCTCGGAGTAACTCAGAAAAATATGAAAAACCCAACTCGGTTCCAAAAGAAAAGGAACTCAAGGATATAAATGGAAGCTATAGTGGGAGCAAAAGAAAATACCATAGTAGTGAGGTTAGTACTCAACTTATTTTCCTGAAAATTTCTTTAAAATGTCAGATGTTTTTGCTCACTTGCATTGACTTAGATATACTACTGCTACTAGATGGACTACTGATACATAAATATATGAGTCCCATCAGGTTATGCGAATGTGTATTTTATATAATACTAGCTGAGCCCCACGGCTTCTCCCGCGCTAAAATATGTTTTGTTGTATCCCTCGGGACCAGGCTAATTTTCGGGCTAAAAAGTAGCCTATGTACATCTCCGGCACCGAATCTACCTACATACGAGTTTGCATCAAAATCGATTCAGCCATTTAGACACTGAGTGGTAACAAACACACACGCACATACACACACACACAAACTTTCTTTATATATAATATATAATATATAATATATATAATATTAATAAAATAATATTATATATTAATATATTATTATATATTATATATAATATTAATAGGATATATCAATATATTATATTGATATCATCAGCAAAGTTGTTGAGCAAACACGATGGCTTTCCTCTTAGTCAGTAGATAATGGCTACTGTAGTGTATGTGGTGTGTTGTTTCCTTCAAATATTCTGTTATGCTTGGTGAGTGTAATAGACACATAGAAATAATAAGACTGATAGTTTGGTACTAAATCTGTAAAGCATAGATTTTTTCATAAAAATAAATACTTTTAAAAAATAATGGTGAGTATATTCTAACTATTCCAATACACTGTACTGAGTTTGTTTGTTACCATAAAATAAGTTGATAAAAATATAGGAAATCTGTGGTTCTTATATCAGTTGTATAAAAAACCATTATAGTTATTGATATCATATTGCTAGTTATATTATAATGTGTAGCAGTAGGTAGTCATGTTTATATTAAATTTTATAAAAACAATAACAATGTTAATGTAATATGAAATATATTTTTCTTTCCAGTATGGATTGTGTGAATAATTTTAAAAAGGAAAGTTTTGCATGATTTAATTATCAACTAAATTTGACTGACAGGATGACTGATTTAGTATTGACTTAGGTAGTCTAGCCACTGTCCTACTGTTACGGCTTTTGTACCAACCGAGAATATTTAATATTTTGTGACTCACAAAAATTATTTCAAGAACCCAGATAAATGGCTGTTAAATTCTGGCAGAAAGCGCCTTAGTGTTATTAAAAAAATTATATCAAATTATTAATTAGGTAGCTATGCAACAACTATCTCAATGACGCAGTGAAAGTGCGTGCGACTGCTGTAAAGTGTACAGTTCGATTTTTACACCTTAGAGGATTTTGCTTTTTTGTTATTCGTAAATATTTGTTTCGAGTTCGTGTGTATTTTGTAGTCATTACCTACATGGTGTTTATGAAATTCAAGTTTATGGTCATTACTTTTGTTTTTGCAAAATTTACTCGCAGCGCAGCTCGTCAAAGCAAGACGAGGCTTGTGTTTTTAAATGCTATCATCCAACAATTAAAATTTTTGCGATATTTATATGTCTATAGACAAGCAGCAGTCACAAGCTAGTCATGTACAGAAACAGGTAATCCATGCGTTATAAAATGTATTTCAGGAAGAAGACGCACCGAAAAGACGAAAACATTCTAGTTCTAGTGAAGATGATTACAATAGAAAATCTCAAAGCAGAAGTAGGAATGACGAATCAGAGAGTGAGAGTACTGATAACTCACAAAGTGACGAAAGCGACTCTGACGTGTCAGATTCTTCACATGAAGAAGTAAAAGTCAAACAAGAAATTAAAAAAGAATCTACTAGTCATCATAAATCCTCGTCATCGAAACATTCGTCACACAGTGAGCACTCTGATAACAAAAATAGTATAAAAAGATCACATGACACAGACAAAGATACCCAAATGCACAGTTCTCAACCAAAAGACAATCATGAAGTAAAATCTTCATCAAGAGACAAGGGCTCCAGTTCTGTCAAACAGAGCAATCATAGTTCTAGTAAGCAAAGCAGTCACACTGCTAACAAACACAGTAGTCATAGTTCTGACAAACATAGCAGTCATAGTTCGGACAGACACAAAAGTTCGAAAGATAAAGAATCAAACTCTGAGAAGAAACACAAAGACCATAGGACTGATGTTGAAAAAAGTCACAAAGAATCAAAACCTAACAAACATAGTTCCTCATCTAATGCAGAGAGGCACAAGTCTAGTAGTTCTCAGAAGACTGACAGTGGCAGTGACAAACATAAATCTAGTTCTGACAAGCATAGCAAATCTGATAAAAATAAGAGTTCAAGCCACTCCCACAGTTCAGAAAAGGAAAAGCCTAAGAGTTCATCAGAAAGAGAATCTTCAAAACATAAGTCAAAAGAAAGTACTAGTAATGGTACAAGTTCTACAGAAAGACAAAGCTCTAACAAAGATAAGTCAAAAGACAGAAGTAGTTCTTCAAAAGAAAAGTCAAGTAATGAGAAAAAGCACTCATCATCCAGTGAGCATAAATCAAATGAACAAAAGTCATCATCAAGTAGTAGTAAAGAAAAGAGTAGTGAAAAGAAGTCAAGCCATAAGTCAAGTTCTTCACACAAGAACAGTCTAAAGTCTAGTAGTAGCAGTAGTAAAGAAGAAGCACCAAAGAAGAAAGTCCAAATAAATGATGAGGGAGGTGATAGTGACGATGGAATTGATTGTGGCTCAGGTGAATTTAAACTATTTTTTTTTCATTAATTTTATTAGATTGTTTCAATTAATGGTAAACTATATTAGTTTGAACAACTAATTAAATTTTAAGTAAGTAAGCTCATTGGTTTGTTCGTCGTGTTTCAGGCGCCAGTTTCGCAGAAGCGCTTGGTATGATCAGTCCTGCAAAATCTAAAAAGAAGGGCTCTGGTCATTTCAAAGACTCAACTTCGCCAAACTATGACGTAAGTATTTTTAACCTAATATCGCTGTAGGCAATTTCATCGCATTTGTCTTTTATAATAAAACTAGCTTCCTGCGGCACGCGTCTTAGTTTATTCTCTGCTCCTGTCGCCAGTAGTGAGATGTTATAGAGCCTATAACTTTCCTCAAGAACTGGGCTATAATACGCAAAAAGAATTATTCAAATTCGACTGGTAGTTCCATAGATTAGCGCGTTCAAATAAACAAACAAACAAATAATCTCTTCTGCTCTAATAATAGCATTAAAATAGTAATTCATATGTATTAAGTACACCAAAAAAAAAAAAAACAATGAATTATAATCCCTTTTAGTGTAACATATTTAAATAACATAGATACTTGTTGCGCCCTACGGCTTCGCCCGCGCCTTAAATGTGTTTTGTCTCCCTCGGGACCCTGGACGATTTTCGAGATGAAAAGTAGCCTATGTCCGTCTCTGGCACCGAATCTATCTACCTACATACCAATTTATATATAGATTAGTAGATAGTTATATAAGATTCAGATTTCAGTGTATATTTGCTTACTAGTACGACAAGTACCTACTCGTAAGGGTATTTGATACTTTAACTAGGTACTTCAGTAGTCATAATGCAATAGCCACTGCTTCAGCTAGTTTCACCAGTTCTACATAATATTGTATAATTTTTTTTTAATATAAATCCGATATTTATATTTTCAGTTAAGTCCCGCTACATTACTAGCCCCTTCTGCTAAGTTAGCACCACTACCGGCGTTGGAAATATCGGGTCTACCAGAAATATCGCCCAACTATAAGCCTCGCCCGCCGCCTCGCCCGCTGCCACACTTCAGCGACGAAGACGCCATGAATATGACCATATCCTCTAAAAACCAAAGGTAAATATCTCGTCGAAAACAGGAAACTACTACGAACGTCACATAAATCTGACAACGATTTGAATCGAATTGAATATAGTCAATATTAAGTGCAGCATTATTTTTGGACATTATTTTCTTAACATTAAAATATCCATCTATAGTATTATTATATTGCTACTATATTCACAACTAAATGCTATAACAAACTGTAAATTATCAGAAGCTTTACCTGCACATGTCTACAAAATCGAATCTATTCTGTCCCTTGTAGGTTTGTTCATTGGTTTCCAATTACGCTGACGATTATAACATTGGGCAGGCGATCTGCCACCATACCGTAGGAGCAATGTTACACGCTCATTTTGGCGTTAGTCTGGTCAGAATGATCGGATAATGATCGTTTATCCCACCGATTGACATCAGACTGATGAAAATTAAATATTTTAAATAATTTTGTTAGTCCGTTTAAATGATGAAGGACTGATGGGTGAATGATCGGGTAAACGCTCGTATTATTCTCTCGTCAGTCAACGTCAGCGACAATTGTAGAACGAACAAATTAAGTGTATAACTGGCGTACTTTTCATCAGTCTGCTGTCAGTCTAGATTGACCGTTTACCCGTGAAAATCATCTATCATTCTGGCTTCAGTCAAGTCAATCCAGCCTGATAGACCAGACTGATGCTAAACTGAGCGTGTAACCTTGCTCTAACGGCCTGCGACCGTTTAGCCAGACCCTTTGTTTCAAAGTATATTACACTTAAGCATTATTCATCTACTTTGCGCAACATCGCATTTCGACATTGGGACAATTCACAATAAATTTTAATTGTTCTATTCTATTTCTATTACAGGACTAAAGTATATTCTGGCAATAAAGTCATAGGCAAAGTACCGTCCCTATACGAAATATGCGTACATGTCCTTCAAGAACATATTAATGGTAAGTTATTTTTTTAATTATAGTTACATACGATGCAAATACGTTGTAGTAACGTTATATTAATATATATATATATATATATATATATATATATATATATATATATATATATATATATATATATATATTTATATATATATATATATATATATATATATATATATATATATATTATGTTTATACCACATTTGTGTTCATATTTAGTTCTAGTTCATGAGTGGCTGTTACAATCACCCTCTTAAAAATAACATTACATTGAAATTAGAGACTAACCTCCATATTCATAAAAGTCTTTAAGCCTAAAGTTAAAATGGGTTTTGTCTCTTTCTTACTAATACAAATGTCAAGGTGACAGATAAAGACAAACGAAATATAAACCTATTTTAGCTATTACAGGCTTATGTGTTTATGAATAACCAGGTAAGTATAATAATTTTATTATAAGTTAGAATACATTTTAAAATGCTACATTTAAGTAATCAATAAGTCATATCATGCCATAACCTTATTTATTACTGACTCTATTAGAAAGTATTGAGACTAAGTAAACAGTCAGTACTATTGATTTAAATCTGTATTGATGTACTGTAGTGACTTCAATGCCTCTTCTCGAAAGTGTACAAGTATGAACTTAAACACGAAGTCAATTTTGTTTTTTAAATTTCAGCTCTGGAATTTACGGGTGGTGTGCCATATGAAATACTAAAGCCTATTGTTGACAAGGCAACACCGCAGCAGTTATACATGCTTGAACATTATAACAACTACCTAATGGACGACACTGATCATTTGTGGCAAGCATTCTGTCAGAAACATTTCCGTAACAAACAAAGACAAGAGTTGGAGACATGGCGGGAAATGTATGCGGTATGTGTTTTTTAATACTGTGTAGTAGTATGTATATTTTGTAATCTTTCGTTTCATGTGGCGTTAGTATATCTTATATACTAACGCCTGTATTATTGTTAGATAATATCGTTATCTGTAGTTATTATTTCTCTTCTTCTAATAGTAATAAGAAAATTGATTTGTTTTTTAGTGCTTAAAACGTGCTTAAGAACAATAATCCATAATATGTAAGAACAAAAGTGTTTTTTTTTGTTTAGACATATATTATTATCTATTATTTTATTCTTTTGTTTTACCAACGGAAATTAAGTTCCCTTCTAATTGTTAAGACCTCAATCTTTAATTTTATTAATCTCGCCTTTGTACATTACATTATATATTGTTTTGTGCTATATTATAATTAAAAAATAGCTTAACTTTATAACTAACCCCTTATGATTCCATATTTCAGCGGTGTCAGGAAGAACAAGAACATAAGCTAAAATCACTAACGGCTAATATAAGAATTGCTCAAGAAGCGAAGAAAGCGCCCATTAAACAAACAAAAATGGCATACGTCGACTCTGTTGCTAAACCACCTCGCAACATTGCCAAGAAACAGGTAAGGACTCAAATTTCGTCTTAAACATGATTTTTTTACGTTTTGTTTTTTTTCGTGTTGTATGTGTTCAATATTATACTGATATCATACAATGTTACGATCTTTGTTGATATCCTTATTGAGGCACTTAAGTATTTATTAATTAAATCTAGTTGGAATACTAAAAGCTATATAATGTGTAGAAAAATTAAAGAAAGAGATCAAAAAAACGTAAAAAAATTACATCAATATTGTTTTCCCGACAACATCTTGAGTACTAAGACTAACTTGTAGGTAAGTTTTTTTTATAAACAATTCACATAATGTAGTAAAAAAATTATGTAGTAGGGTGGAAATTGATTTTATTTTTATCAAGCCACATTGAATACAATGATACTTGCAATGATTTTAAATTAGTAAACTTCTTGATACTACATAAGAACATAAGCAACTTTTATAATTATAAATCCTAATGAGATAATTAGTACTTCAAATAATATAAAATTTTAAATTTAAACACACATACCTCAGCAAAGCATACCTATTATAAAAAAAATGTGAGTAAGTCGATTTAGCAGTCCATGTACACGTTCCGTTTCTGTGTATTTTTTCATTAAATTGCAAGTATAGATTAGGCACCCTCTATAGATACCATTTATAAACATTTATTTGTTCCGTGTTTAAAAAACTGCGCTGTGTGCGTGTTTTGTGTTTAATTGAACATTCGGATGCACAGAAATGCACCAGTCGTATTGTCCGTGTCACAAGTTATGCTAGCTCTGCTTGTATGAGTTGTGTTTATCTGTTGCCTCGTATGCGGCAACTATTGGGGTTATGTATCTGTAGTTACAAGTGTGGGAGAATGGTATAGTAGCCGGCAAACAACTTCAACAATGATCTTGAATGCGTAAAACTTATCTTTGGGTCTTTTTGGCGGGGTCAGCCTGGCGCGACCCAGGAAAACATCCTATCGGGTTTGCAGCAGAAGGACAGATACGCAAAATCATGGAATAGCAAAATCCCAAATTAGCAGGAGGACCACAGAATATATATCCGGATAGTAGTAGTAGTAGATATGTATCCGGGTGAGGAGGAGTAGCACGCATGCAGACCATAAGATTCAATACGCAAACGTGTCAAACGCGGGTTTATTGAATATTTCGACGAATAGATGATATGTGTAGTAGTATAGTAACTGGTGCAATATGCCGCAACGACACGGCGCAGGGTTAGACACTACATTGTAACACGTCATCTATCGATTTCGATAATTAAACTAAATATTTTAAAGACATTAAAAGACAGTTGTATTTATGTTTTACTTAATTACCAACTGGTATAAAATACAGTATATTTAAATAATAAGTTTAGTATACTTGCAAAAATAAATAAATAGGTAAGTACCGTAAGTAAGTAAGAAACATTAAATTACGTGATTTGTCAGTTTTTACTGCATTTGTTTTTTAAACATAATATTAAAGTGTGTTAATATTATTCTATGTAACAAATCAATGTCTATTATTTAACTATTGTACAATGTAAGCCTGTTTTTCCTTCACCCTTTGTGAGGTAATTAACCGTAGGTAGTTATATAATTACTGACGTGCAGAGCATTTTACAAAAATTGACGACAACATAATTTCTACTTAGTACTTGTTTCCTTCATAACCCTTTCAGTAAATATTTGTCATGATATTAATAAATGTTTCTTTATAAAGTAAAGAAAAGTTTATTTTTCTAACATTACACTTTACTTATACTTACATATATTATAATAACGTTAACGTTATTTATATTCACATATTATAATAACATAAGGGAAAAATACAGTAACAATTTAAGTATTTAACAATTATTTTGTTGCATTGTTATTGTTTTGTAAACTAGAGATCCGCCCTCACTTCGCTTCGGTGTCAAAAGTTTCATTCGATCTCACAAAAAAAGCTAGTTAAACCGTTGCAAAGAAACAAACAAAAATTCAAATCTTTTCTCTTTAAGTATAATATTAGTTTAGATTTGAAATTGTATTGTTGTGTGCGCGCCTATACTTCTGCCTTTAAGCTAATCTGTCTTGCTAATCTGGGATTTTGCTACTCCGAGATTTTTCGTTTCTGTCCTTCTGCTGCAGAGGGATCCTATCGACCACGCTATTGGTAGGTCACCAACGGACACTTGCGTGCCGTGTGTTAAAATTAGCTGGCTAGTTGGCTTTTTAGTTGCTCGGCAATGTAAGTACATGCGCGATCTGAAACCGCGCTATCACACACATCAGGTACTATACGTATAGCCGTGCACATAGTCTCACGCTCCGCTTGGCAGGCGGCGCACGGCACGGCGCGGCTGGCGACGGGCAGCCCGGCGGCGCGCGTGGCGGCGCTGGCGGGCGCGCCGCACGTGCTGCGCGGCGGCGCGGGCGCGAGGTGCGTGCCCGCGCCCGCCGCCTCCGGCTCCTCCGCCTTCCAGAAGCCCAAGAAAGCGCCGCTCATGGCCAAGGCGCTGCAGATCATGCGCGGCCGCAAGCGATGATAACTACCCTACATCCTGAGTGTTGTTCTATGCTGCGTCTCTGTAAATATGTTTGCGTGTGTTTTATGTATGAATTTAGTTTCGGCGTCGAAGCCGCGCCGTTTTGACATAGCCCGTAGTTTGTGATTTATAGTAGCGTAATTCTAGAATAGATTAGATACCTATGTAATTGAACGCCGGAGGTCTCTATGTATGAATGGTATTGTAGCTCCACTGCAACCCTGTCGATGTATTTACACCGTAGAACGATGTTCGATGTAGACGTGTAAAACTATGATGTAAAGGAGAATGCTCACAATCCTAAGAGCTTTGGGACCATATAAAAATTGCTGTCTTAGTGATTTTAATTTCATTTCATAGACAAAATATTAATGTTTTAAATTGTACAAATAATTCACAATTATTTATGCAGGTTCAAGAGAAACCAATTTTTTTGTTGTTGAATTTGAGGTTATAAAATACGATTTGACTCCTTTCAAATTAATTTTAATTTACAATATGTTTATATTGTTAATGATATAAAAACCCTTGCTTACCAAGCTACCAATTAAGCTTTATTGTTTTATATTTACTTGTGATTTATTACCATTTTTGACCCTAGTATTGAAATTCCAGATAAATAAATACACGTTGAACTAAATCAATATCCATCACTCAACATTTGTTTGGCAGATTATTGCCAGATATAGTATTTTTTTAAAATTATATTGAATTTACTGCACACTGCCTTTAAATGGGCCCATATTTGGGCATTCTCCTTCTTTAGCAGTAGGTAGATAGTTCACCGTTCGTCTGTATCTTGGTCTAATTTATTTTCGATCGATGCTTCGGCGTCGATCCTACCTCGTGGCCAAATACACCGTCGACTAATATTGCCTAAACGTTTAGATATTTTTCTATTGTACGAGTAAACTTTCGTATTTATTCAGCCATACTTAAACAAAGTTTTCGTAGAATGTTAGTTAATGCACTCTTATTTATAAAATTGAATCACTGTCGCATATTTTCTTAGCCGGTTCTTATTACGATTTGTTCCTGTTCGAAACCAAATAGACAGTGTACAAAAAATGTATAATGTTATATAGAACAAATAAATTTTGAACTTATCAAAATTTTGTAGACATTAAGTTAGTATATTTATTATTATTCTTAAATAACCTGTTTCACAATTCTAAAGTTGAACTATCCAAATTGTGATACTGTTTCGACTCTTGTTTTAGATATAATAAAATAGAAAGAAAATCTGTCATGTTTGGATAATGTTTACTTGGGCATTCTGAAACGGTCGTCTATCGTAATTTTATGGCACTATATATTAAAATTACATTATATTAAGGGTGATAATTCGAAATAGGGCAGAAAGACTTATTAGATCTGTATTAAATGATATTAATATTATCATGAATATTCGACATAATTTGTTTGAAGTTTACAGCATTTCAGAAGCAAAGATTCAGTCTGCTTATCATTAATTTCATTGATCAAAAGTTACTAAATTATACGCCCTGGTGTAAATATTAATAACTCTTGTTAATTGTACCTGTAAATATCAATGAATTAGTTTCAAAGATGGGTAGTGGCCTTAGGGTGCGTTTCCACTAAAACGAAGCTGGGCGGAGCGGAGAGGAGCGGACCGTGAATTGGCCAATCACAATGCTCGAAATCTCCACTCCGCGTCAGTGGAAACAGGGTAAGCGGAGCCGAGCGAAACTGAGCAGACTTTCAAACAAAATATATGTAAATACGCGGCCCGAGCTGGACAAGGCGGAGTTGAGCGGAGTCGAGCGAACTGTGGTGCCCCTACTCTATTACAATACTTTTTGCTGCTCTTCCCCTCTCCACTCCGCCTAGCTCCGCGTCAGTGGAAACGCACCTTTACTGTTTTATCCAATTACCACCCTGTTTAAACAAATGTTTATCTATCATTTGTTTATGTCATTAGAGTTTTAATTAGAATGTCTTTACATATGCCAATAATTAAATGGAGCGTCGGAAATTTACCAAATACTTAGGTATGCTGTGATATGTTTGAAATAGCACATAGGAGCCCTCGTTCATGAGACAGTATTTCGAAACAACACCGCTTAATACCTGAACACTTTCTTACAATCTGATCTAAGTGGATGGAGAAAAATGTACCTAGGGTAAAGTCTACATTACATTTTTCTATACTGTTATAAATTTAAAGAATCAAAGTGGTTATGTACGCTGCAATGATGTTTATTAACGACACAACATTGTAAATGATGTGTCTGCAATGACGACTACATTTTCGGTTGCCAGATGACGCAAAAAGTAAACTTTTTAAGGCTTTGTTATAGTTGCCAATTAGGTCAATTTCAACACGAGTAACTTTCAAAGCACATAATTTTATCATTATACTGTTTTCTATTATTATACTATTAAATTCTGTCCAAACTTGGTTTGTTGCCGAATAAAACATCTTGTGGAAAAGGGCGTAATTGTGATGTAGTGTTTTGTAAGACGCGAGATTAAGCGATTCAGGGATGTACCTAATTTTAATGTATTACGATATTTTATAGATGTTTTAAAAACATGTGTACTTGTGGTGTCGTACATTTTAAAGAGACCTGAACACATTTCTATAGGACGATGAACTATCATAGTAACGATATAAAATATTCATTATGTACTTTCTTATCACTATCGTTCCGTAGTCGTTGCGCCTATGTCATGTGTAAGAGTCTATGTAAAGATTTTGAAATAAAATTTCTTAGAAGCCCAACCGTACAAACAATATAACCCATTTATTGTTAAAATAACATCACAATGAAATATTGACAGACTAGTACATTGAAATATATGTTTTACGGATTATTTAGAAGTTTAAGATATTTTAGTAGATATTGACCGATGTTAATTAACTAAATGTATAGTATAATGCATTTTTATCATAATTCATAACGAATTGAAAATATAATCAAGTGTTATCTACGTGTTTACAAAATACTAGTACCTGTCACTAAATAAGAAAGGATAATTAAAACTGAACATACAAACAAAAGTCAACTTTTAACGCTCGGACTCTGAACACGGCATAGATAAAACACTAGTATGATTGCATGTTTAGATGATAACACCTCTCCACTGTAAATTATTGTGACCCAAATAATATGTTGTTCTAAGTAATATCGTATAAAATAACCTTCCCAAATAATCCGTAAATCTGACTTCATCACAATAAGATAGACAAAATTATTTAGTGAGTTACATCATTAAGTGGAACGCCAAACGCACTGAGTTGTTATACTAAACAGACACCGCGAACAAATCTTTTATTTTTAATGTATATTATTGTGAGCTAACAAATTTATAGAAATAAACTTATATATTCGAACAATTTTTAATTATACGAGTTCATACGAAGTCGGTTTATTTGTGAAATAAAAAGTACGATGAATATATTATATTGTCGTTGAATTAGTTTCATCTTGTGCGTAAAAATAATAGTTTCTGATCCTTATGTCCACTAAGAGTAGGTACATACCTACGATTTAAAACTGAAATTTGAAGACGAACTGCCACCTTCATAATTCTGATATAGAACGTTAAACTGAATATTTTAGCGTTTTGAGATTTTACTTAAAATAGAGAAAATTTGGGCAGTACTATTAGTGTTCACGAAAATGATACATTCGGTTCGTAGAATTATTTCTAATACCACGTCGATAACAATAATTTTACCCAATTTTCCCCAATAATGCTCCAACTTCGTCGTCAAAAAACTGTAAAATATTAACTTTAATTATAGGTAGTTGAAGTTTGCAACTTAATAAATAACATTAATATTCACGTTTACGCATACTATTCTCACGCATTTCTCGTAACCATTACTACGCATTAACTTTATGTTCGAGATGTCTGTTGTAGTACTTTTAGTACATTATATTTTTTATATAAATTTGTAAAAAGCTATGTGTTGTGTTCTATTTGTTTTAATTACAACAATGAAAAAATCTACATAATATTTGTATATGTGCACGTTAAGGTCATTTTATTGTTGTTTTCTTATATTAGTAAAACCATTACTCCTGTGATGGAAATCTTTTAACGAACGACTAGCACGTATTTTAATTATAAGCATTTTTCATCTGGTTTTATTGAAATAATGAAAATGTCTCGACTCATATGCCATCATTATATAATATACAGTGAAATATATTTTGATTTTTATGTAAGTACTTCTTATTGTTTTTTTTAAAGCAACAACTATTTTTCTTTCTACAGACACTCATAGTACCAAAACTTTAACTAACAATGTCGACGTCCGCTTAAAATATCCCTAAATTCTTACGAAAACAGAAAAAGATGAATGCAAATTTTAGATAACTTGTACATTTTTTAATATAAAACAACATCAATATTTCTAAATTTGGACTTCAGCTGCTTCTCGTAATCAGTGTTTATTATTCTTGGACACTGATACACGGCGAGAAACTTTAAATTTTTATAGTATTCTGAAATCACATCAACTATTAGAGGCGAAATATTACCGATTCTGGATAAGCTCAAGCTTTGTAGTTTTAGTAACAAGGGACTCGATAAAGTCCTACGCAAATTAACTTCGGTGAAATTTAAATTGTTCCAAATTTGTAAATGTTCTATCAACTTTAAATTCGTCAGATTGATTAATCCAGCATCTGTGAGATCCTCGCAGCGTATTATAGCCAGATCTTTTAACATCTTGCACTGTGACATTAGATAAATAGTTTCGTCATTTACAGCTTTACCTCCATATACATGTAGAGCTTCGATAATTTCTATTTTTGATCTAATTAAGTTATGCACGTATTCTAAATCAAGATTTCTTATTTTTTCTATAAAAATGTGAGTCAAGTAATTACAAGTGAATAAAGAGTTTCGCGTTTCGATAGGTAGACCAAAATCCGACAGAGCCAAGTATTTCAGTTGTTTGAAGTTATCGTAGGCAATCGTCAAATCAACGTTATTCATTAACACCAAGGAATTTTTTAAATTAATTTTCTTTAAATTGGGCCATTTTGTGATATCTTCTTCGAATTCTTTGCTTATGCGGCACATTACCAGTTCCAGCGAAATCAGATTGTTGCACTGCTGTATTATAGATTTAATCACGGGGTAGCTGTAGACGTATTGTATTTTCAAACAGCGTATGCAGTCATGATGTGTTTCGATGATTGCCCGATTTTTCTCGCTTACTTCGCTTTGACCTGGTTTACCGGAGTGTACAAACACAATTTGCCTCCAAAGTCCACCGTCCCTTGCAAGTTTCTTCCAGCGGCTGCATACATTTTCACATACTAGTATGGTTTCCAACGGAAGCAATTTGAAAATATTAATCATCAATTCGTCGGGCAACATATTAATTTGATTGGAATCTTCTTCAGCTGCAGGAATCGTCATTGTATTAAATCTGAAAGATAAGTATATATAAATGTATTAACTTACCTAACATTTTTACGTATTTTTGTAAATTTTTAGCACAATATTTTTATTTACCTGTTGGTACTTTAGTTTTTATTAGAATATCCAGCTTAAGTTTTTAAACTGCGTCGCTTCCACCAAAAATGCAAATCATTTTAAACCATTATTTCCGTTTCTAGATTTGGCTTCAATCCTTACTATTTTGCGCGATCTGTTTACTTATTACTCCCTCTATTCTAAGAAAGGCAAAAGAGAGAGGGGATAGAAGTAATTATACTTTAAAATAGTTTTGTAATTTTTAACAGCTTTGTTTACGTCTGTCATCTATGTCAAGAGGGACAGTTCTGAGATGAATATGATCCAGCGCGTAACATTAGTGATGAGCTTATCGATGATCATAGTTAAATTCTGTTAGTTGAGCAATAGTTAACACTATCTTATCGTTTGGGTTATCAAACAGACAATTAATAATACTTGCTCTAGTGGCTACACAAATAGGTCGCATTGTGAAGTCTGTCTGTTACGAACTGGGGTGAAGTTGTTACCCTTCTGTCAGTTTTGTAATTCTATTATCGTTGGCATTGCTTTTGCTACCATAGCTCTTCCTAGCTTCTAACGCATAGACAAGTTAATATGTATCTAGAAAACTAACAAAAGTAAATAATATAAACTAATAAATTTAATTAAAAGGATAAAGATCTCATATAAGTAATAATACGGGATTTATAAAAACTTACATGTTTTTAAACACGCTGTATTGTACAATTAGGGTACTTAGTTAACTTATTTTACTTTTAATATAATGATAAAATATCTTATATAATCAATTTTGTCAAAAAAGAGGTTGAATAGAATAGGAATAACGAGGCACGACAAAGGCTGTAATGCAGTTCAATACTTTGGATAAAGAAACTTAAATTTATGTAAACAATTATTAAAATACTAATACCTATTATTAAAATAAATATATGTATAACTACCCAACTTATAGCTATATTCTAATGTTAGTGAAAATCATTAATACCATCTTAAATTTATATCTATGTAGGTTTTCCCTATAATATACGTACATTCATATTATAATTGTATGTTACATATGGGTATGTGTGGATATAGCTTCTTAGCCTCTTAGATATATAAAATCTGATATGTAAACGCAATATTAAAATTTGTTTCTGTCCAGTTTTTAAAATACCTAGACTTGTAATATGTATATTTTTATCAATTTGTAATTTTAACCTTAGAAAGAAAAAATGGAGGTGCGACATATACTTATTTTAATTATAAATATTTTAGGCACTGAACTCTGTTACCACCTTCCTAACATTTTTTCATCAATTATTATTATACCTGTTATTATCTTCTGCCAAACGATTGGCTAAGGGTCTTGTGACCAACTTCGTGAGAATACGTTATCTTTGCTTGAATACGTATGTTAGAGCGAGACCGAATATCTGCATCACAATTGGGGCCTTTTTATTTTTTGCCATACTCCGCTTACTCAACTCAAGTCAACTCAGTGAGTCGGATTCCGTCGGGGCGGGTCGTCACTACAGTCTATTTATTCCTATAAACAATTTGTGTATTATAAATTTAGTGTAGAGTAGGGCGGCCCGATTTTCCTTCCGACTATCGTACTTAATTAAAATAATCACAATGCTTCATCTCAGAAATATCGCTAAAACGGTCGTACCGTTAAAAAATAGTATCCAGAATGAAGCAGTCAATAATATGTTTAAACTTACGCCCGCTGCAGTAAATGTATGCTGCCGCACATATGCAAGCCATGAAATTCCAGACAGGCTTAAGGATATTCCATCCAGCGCAAACCCAAGATTTTTCGATATGGTGGAATACTTCTTCCATAGAGCCTGCCAGGTAATTGAAGACAAACTAGTGGAAGACATAAAATCCAGAGGATCCATTGAAGAAAAGAAAAAGAAGGTAGCCGGTATCCTGAAGCTCATGCAGCCATGTGACCACATTCTTGAGATCCAGTTTCCCCTCAGGCGCGACTCTGGTGATTACGAAATGATCCTGGGCTACAGAGCACAGCATTCTACACACAGAACGCCAACCAAAGGAGGTAGGTGTCATTATTTTATATTTTGATTTTAGCTTTGATTTGCTTACATCATCTGCGTAATACTGATTGTTAATAGGAAGTTTTATTTATAGCACACTCGACGACGCACACGTGATGTGACTATACGTAATGGTATATAAGCTAAAATATACTCTCTCCAAATTCCGCTTTTTTCGCGAAACAATTATTCAACTAACTTAAAAAGCAAAAATTATTAGATACCCGGGGCCATTTTAGTATAAAATCGATTTGCGTACATACGCTACCACAGTTTGTAGACAAATAACGCTAAACGCTGTGAAATAGAAATGTACCTATAACCTTAAATTTTGCTGTCACATGCCGATTAACCTACCAGTCGTCAAATTATGTCCATTCACCTTTATTGTATGATTTATTTGAGACAAACGAGATCCATTTAACCTAAAAATAAGTCGGCACTCCTATTATTACGTTCGAGCTAACGACAATGTTGAAATACCTACTCCATATGAACGGAAATGAATACCTACTTAGTTTTTTTATGAAACCGTTATGAATTCCTTATGTAAGAAAAATATTAGATAAGTATAGACGTGCCTAATTTTTGTTTTTAATGGGTCTCAATTGTTGAAAGTAAATTTGCTAAAAAAAGGCTAGGCACCTAGCCACCATGATTTTTTGTTAGTTCTAAAGTAAATCAGTGAATTCCTTATGTAAGAAAAATATTAGATAAGTATAGACGTGCCTAATTTTTGTTTTTAATGGGTCTCAATTGTTGAAAGTAAATTTGCTAAAAAAAGGCTAGGCACCTAGCCACCATGATTTTTTGTTAGTTCTAAAGTAAATCAGCAATAGATACCTACTTTTACAAGCAAGATGCCGACTTAAATACTTTTTATTTCTAGTAGATGTAGCCAAGTTTGAACTAGTAACTATATACTTACATAAGGAATAAAATTGTTTTTTTTTTTTTAAAGTACTTAAAATGACAACTAACGTACCAATATAATTCTTTAGAGTCATATGCTTCCTAAAATTATCTTAGAAATTACTGACATACGTACCTACTACGGTGGAGGAAAAGCTCGCCTTTAGCGCAGATCAATGCTCATGCCTTGTGTTTAAGAAGAGGGTTACCTTATACTGAGAATAAAATAGGCTGGTAGGTAGGTATCAGGTACCTACTTTCATATTTATTATGGACCACCAACAAAGATTATACAAAACTAATATCAATGGTATTTGATTGCCCGTACAATTATTTTATTTCTAACGAATACCACTAGACAACAAGGTAAATGTATAAAGTGAGGTACAGTCAGTAATAAATACTTCTTTAAAAAGGGATTTAAGTGTTAGTGTTTATTTAAATAAAAAATTAGTCTAGGTATAAGCTAATGTGTTTCACTCGATGAGTGAGAGCACTGGCAACCTAATTACTCTCTCGCTCCTATTCCTTTTCCCCACACTTTTCATCCTCTTCTCCCTACCTGGCTTCGTTGTGTTATTACATTATTTCTGCAATGCTTAGAAACCAAGGTTACGATTAGCATTTACTATCGCATGGGCCGTATGTTTATTTGCCACCAAAGGATACCCTTTTTTATTAGAAACGTGTTTTACCTACACAATGCCAATTATCTCAGGAACTCAGGATGTCGATTTAGTAGGAATTATATATTATTATGTTATCCGGCTATTGTATTAGAATCTTTGTTTTCACATAGGTAGTAATACTACGGGGTTAGCCGGCGAAGTTTTATCAGTTAAACGTAGTATTCGCCTTTGGTAGGTATAAGTCATATTGGGATACGTTTTAGAATTATTAATTAAGAAAATACATTAGTGTAATTCGAAATGTATCATCTCATTGATGTGCATTATATTGAAAATTAAACAAAATCTTGATCCCTTGACTACTAGGCAGGAATCTATAAATGGCTAAGGACCATATACCTACTTAAATCGTGACCATGTCATTTTCCAATGCATGAAATTTAGATAGGTACCAATAATAAATATTAGTAATGGTAATTAGTAAGATTACAAACGTCTGTTTTGTTTTATAATAACTTGTTCTAAACAGGAGGTATTCCAACTTTTTATAATACAAATAATAATCATTTATTTCGGGTCGCATAAACCCATACCTATTATAAATACCTTACAGACTAAGATACATACATAATATAAACTTATTAACTACACTTCATATGCACTACGCTACGTCGTTGTGCGTTCATAAGGCATTTGTCCGCGGAAGCGACGGAACACGACACCTTGCGGCCAAAAGGTTTCCGCCATGACGAGGTGCAGATAACAGTAGATATTGCCATACCTACGTCTTCAATGTAGACGTCAACCTTTTATCAGTATTCTGAAAATCATTGTCTACGTCAATTTTTAGAAATAAGCAAGTTTTCGATAGCTATGGTATTATCATCTTGCCCGCGACTTATTGCCAGTCTAAACCGGTTGCTACTCTACCTATATTAATATTTTTATATAAGTACCTATAGCGATTGTCTTGATAATTACTTAGCAACACAGCATAGCACATTAGATGAAATATGCAAAAGGAGTGAAGTCAAAAGAAATCTGAATAAGAAAGTCTCAATTTCAATAGACATCAAACCTATTTTATCTCAGCGTACTTATGTTTTCTAAAAGTTGTCGCTGTTCGTGAGCACTTGATTAGGTAGATAGTTAGAGGAACTCATTGTCATAAATTCGACACCAGCATCATCACAAATAATAAATATATGGCGCCTGGTATACTCTAGCTGTTTAATAAAACCATATAATGTTATTAACAGGGTGTAAACAATAATATGGTTTTTGTCGGTAGGAAGACATGCATGATACATTAACTTAAAGCATCCATATTGCATCGAACTTTTAACAGACTCGTAGTTGTCAAAAGTCATGAAATGTCCTAAAAAACAGATTGCAAAATTTGGGCTAAATCGAAAAACAGATTTGTCATACCTTCTTGATAATAAAATAAAAATGTAATAACAAGAACAAAACAGGTGTGTGAACAGAACCTTTTGTGAAAAACCTTAATTTCGACATCATCTGAATGTCGAAATTTAGGCTTTTCTACAAAAAGTTCTGTTTGGTAATACCTATATAAAAATATCAATGCTCATGTCGTTTGCTATCGATAACACTTATCTAGCAAGAGTTAAATGGATTACTATCATCATTCACCGTTTAGATAATTCCACAATATTCTATTTTACTATATTTAACAGTTATGCGCATAAATCTTATCTTATTTGAAGTACATAACAATTAAAAATGTCAATCACCAGCTACCCATAATTTTTGCATGAGCATGCGCAAGTTTTATATTATTCTTCGTAAAAAGACAAGTGTAATCGAAACTTTAGTTATTATTATAAATAGGTATTGCAAAAGTAGGCAGTTATCTTCACTAATATTAAAGCGGAACAAATCGTTTGTTTGTTTGTTTGAACGCGCTAATCTCTGGAACTACCAGTCGCATTTGAATTATTCTTTTGATAGCCCTTGAGGAAGGTTATAGGTAGGCTATGGAACATCACGCTACTAGCGACGGGAGCAGAGCAGTAACCAAAGATGTAACTTAGCGCGGGTAAAACTGCGCCGCGGCAAGCTAGGTACCTATATGTTAATAAAATAACAAATTTCCCCGTAATACAAAAGAAAATCATAATGCAAATAATGTATCTTCATATATATAAATATTCCATATTTACTCGTATGTAGGTAGGATAAAATTGGTTGACAACAAAGCTGCTAAAAATTACCGATAGCAATTAAAATTAAAATACTTAAATAAATTACGTCGCCGTCGTGTAGTACCTACCTACAGCCGCCTCTTATCACTCGCGAATCACACGTTATCTTTGGTGAGATTAGACAGCGAAAAAACAAGATAAAAGTCTTATAGGATTCTAACAGGTTGGCAACGGGAGGCGTGGTTGTGACGCACTGACTTGCGTCACGTATTGAGTAACCTCTAATAATAAATACCTCGATATCACTTGTTTTTACTAGGTACTCGGCAACACCCACCCGACGTCGGTATTGATACCTACGCTAGCAAAAATTTTAAAAGCACACATCAAGAAAACTTGTCACGAGTTGTTATGTATTCAACTTATTATTATCCACCTCAGTATTTTTAAGGTCACTGACTGGTCTCTCGATAGGTGGGTAGTGGTTATATGCTTATTTTACAGCTATGAATTAGAATCGACTTACCTATATCTAATCATAAAATATACGTGCAAATACCTACCCTTTTTACGACCCTAAACAATTATTTTTATACGGGGATGGTTGTGGACAATGACAATGAAAAAAAAAAAACATGTAGGTATAGGAACGTAATACAAGTTTAATGTCAGATTCAGATCATTCTATGCAAAAATTGGTTGTAGACAAGTGAATAACATCAGTCCTTTTATTACGAAGTCTGTTGAAAACTAAAATAACAACGAGTGGAAAAAATGGCATTGAACATTACGAGACGGGCATTATGTTTAAACGCGGCTAATCTCTTGAACTACCAGTGAGATTTGAATAATTCTTCTTCTTGCGTATGATAGCCCAGTTCTTGAGGAAGGTTTTAGGCTGTGTTACATTACACTACTGGCGACGGGAGTAGAACAGTAACCAAAGACGCGGGTGAAACCGCGCTGCGGGAAGCTAGTAAATTATTTAATTAATGAGTAGGTACTTTACTAGGTTATGTCCTCCATACGTATCTCACGTACATACTTAACAGCCATTGATACTTATTATGTAAGTACCTAGTAGTATCACGCTTTTCCCTGTATACCTGCATAGTTCAAATGCGAACAGAAATGTCCTTTCACCATATTACAGCGGCTAAATTCACGCAGTCATAATTAGTCGATCACTGTATCAATTCTTGCTGTAAAATATGAACTTCATATTATATTAGGAACTACATAATAATTAGGGTTGTTCCGTTTTCATCATATGACGTCTTATATTTTGTTTTAATGTAGATACGAAAACAGATTTATTTAAAACTTTTGTATTCTACTTTTCCGTAAATGTCGTGCCAAAGCTAACAATAGTTTCGCTTATACTAAATACCGAACTTCTACGTCTACCAATGATGTACACAACAAAAAACTAGGCAAGTGCGAGTGTGACTTGCACACAAAAGCTTAAGTGCAAGTATGTACCTATAACATGCAATTTCTAGTTCATAGCGTTAGACATCCGTTAAGATTGTGCTGTTTTAAATATTTTTCATCGCGCGTGACCTATGCATAATTATTATCATATATCACTAGTGCAAATACGCACAACAAACTGTATTAAAAGATCAGCACAAATCAAATGATTACACCTGAGGTGTTTTGAGGTTGCGTGTACTAGATTCTACGTAGCACCACTATACGACGCGTGACGCGACGGCGGCGCCGGCGTCGCGTCGTAGCAGTGCCGTAGGCGTTCTTACGGAAATGGAAAAGACATTTTATGGAATTCTTTTATTTCTTCATATTTCTTTTCTAATAGGCCAGTATTTACCAGTAGGTATTTAAGCTTTTACGTCAGTTTAAAATTTGAGATCTTTGTATATAAATCGACATGTGTGGTCGACATGATTTAATACCTTCGTTAAATACTTACCAACTTAATGTATTAAATCACAAAAGATTGTGATTACAAACATTGGCCGAAGATTCTTACTTTTTTCATAGAATCTAGGTATGTAAGTTAACTTGTAAGCTTAAATTATCTTCTAGGTATATTGACATCATCATACGTGTCATTGTAATCTAAATGAGTTTAGTTTGTTGTGTGGGTTGATCTGTATGTACATAAATACACTCATATTGCAGCGCGTATAAATAGCCCTAAAACTAGTCGTATAAATAGGTACCTATAATAGACAAGACAGAAAAATCAGTGTTAGTCTTGCTATCATACCAAGTTAACATGACTCTCAAAACAGTATTTGTAATATAACAATTTATCAATACCTAGAGATACGCAGTGGTTCGATTGATAAACCAAATATAAGAGCGATAAGGGTGTCAAAGTTTTACATAAATATCTCTGAAATACCTAAGTAGGTATAGTTATAAATCAGGTGCCTACATAGCAACCACAAAACATATGTATTTCGTCAGAAATATTGAAAGCCAGGTGTCACTGGCATTAGATAACCTCGGCAGAAAAAACAATAACTG
Organism: Parascotia fuliginaria; assembly: GCA_963082885.1. Classification (NCBI taxonomy): domain Eukaryota; kingdom Metazoa; phylum Arthropoda; class Insecta; order Lepidoptera; family Erebidae; genus Parascotia; species Parascotia fuliginaria. Next base: position 9,943,771 of record OY720181.1, on the reverse strand, counting down.
CTGATATTACGATTAGATAAACCTTCAGCCTACATTAATTGACATAAAGATTAATAATATTGGTAGAATAGTTGTATCAATATTATTAGTAAAATGGTAATTTATGTACCTACCAATTTATATAAACCTATCTATGCCTATGGTCAATCTGTTACACTGCCTCTATCTAATAATTGTTAAACCGGTCTTGCATACCAGTGCCGAAACTCAGATTCAATGGAAAAGTCGGGCAAAGTATGTAATATTAAAGTAAAAATACTCGAGAGTACCGGAATATTATTTTATTAGCAATTAGGCTAAACTTGTTGAATTAATAATGTAGACTGAGTTTTACTGGGAGTCGGGCGAAATACTGACAAGCTATTCGAGGTTCTACTTCGTTTCCAGAGTTTCTGCTACTTATAACTAATTTTCAGTAAGTACTTAAGTATATTGTCATAGACATGTTCCATGTTACCTATGCAGAATGGACACAAGTAGAGTTCTACGCTTAACTGAACTTTATAGAAAACTACACTTGTTAAAGCTATTTTAGTGGATTTACGGAACACGCCCACTATGTTCTTTATGTTTTTACATATTTATTTTTTTAAGTTTGTGTTAAACTTGACCTTCATGACTTCAATTTGAGGTACCTAAATATCACAGTCGCGATAACATAATGATATCATAATAACATTACATTAAATTTGTGTAATCAGAATAATAATAATAATAATAATAATAATATTCTACCACATTAATACATGAATACTAGAGAATAACGAAAATCATTGCGAGATAGCATTCGAGAAGAATCCATCAGTTTAATATATTTATCAGTTTATTTATTTAATAATATTTTATTACTAGATAACAAATCAAATAATATTTATTCATTTAAACACTTATGAACGTTAAAAAATACAAAATGTCAGCAATTCACCTACAGCTGTAAGTTATCAGCTACTATGTTGTGAAGAAAAATAAAAAGCAAAATGTGTGCTTTACAGGCTGCTTCAATTTGCATATTGCTACAAAAGGTAAAGGCATCATGTGAACTGTGGACTGTGATAAATGTTTCTATTGTATAAACTGTTAATATTCGCTTTAAGTATAACGTAACATTGAACTTAATTTATCACAGGAGTTCACAATAGTACCTCTATTTCACAAATCATAATTTGTAAATTTTAGCAACATCATACAATTTAAAAAAATATCAAAAACAAATAATAATAATCATTATAAATATGTCTAAATTTATCAATATATTATTGTCATGTACCGTCAACACCTTAACGACTACAGTTTGATTCCAAATATACCCAATTATTAAAATAAGAGCAGTAGGATGCTGAAATAGCTTCGATTGCAGTAGATAGGTGTATATTTCTTAAACATTTCCTTTAAGGTTCAATTACTCCGTCGATTTCCTTATTCTCCTTTAAGCCCTCAGTAGTTTTGATTCTCCAATAAGTAGAGAACTTGAGACGTAGTCATAAGCTAGTGTAACCACTTATCATCAAGTGGACCATTATACTTGTTTGCCATTACCTACAACTCGAACGGAATAAGTCTTCATAACAGTTACGCACAACCGGTAGGTATATCACCTGCCATTTCCTCCAACTAATGAGCCATTTGTTTGTTGTCTTATTATGAACAATTTAAAACAATTAACTTAATGTTTTCAAACAATCGTGTGTGCAAGTCACCACAATGGCATTGAAACGATAATTATGTTAATCAACACGACTTTGTGGGAAGCGTTATTTCAACATATTAATATAAACAAACATTTTAGGCATCTAATGCTGTAAATAAATTATGTGCACCGACCATCAGCATGTCCTACGTGACGGAGCATTGTACAACAAAGCCGATCAAGATCACAACTTGTCTGAAATTGAGGTCTTCCTCGGGCGAGTCTTCGAATGTAGCATAATTAATCATTTCACCTATACGAAGATATATGTGCGCGTTTACTAATAAGAAAATCCCTTTATTCGTAGTTATTTCTTGTTCTGAAATTATTAGGATCCTCAGATTCAAAATTTTCAGTAAGGTATAATTTAGGTTGCAATTTTCTAAAATCTGAATTGCAATGTAGAAAGCAGTTAATTACCTTTATACATTAATATACTAAAATGTGTATCAATAGGGCTATATATTCTTCATTACCTACTTTATACTTCAATAATGTATACATTAATATTCTAAAATGTGTATCAATAGGGCTATATATTCTTCATTACCTACTTTATACTTCAATAATGTATACATTAATATTCTAAAATGTGTATCAATAGGGCTATATATTCTTCATTACCTACTTTATACTTCAATAATGTATACATTAATATTCTAAAATGTGTATCAATAGGGCTATATATTCTTCATTACCTACTTTATACTTCAATAATGTATACATTAATATTCTAAAATGTGTATCAATAGGGCTATATATTCTTCATTACCTACTTTATACTTCAGTAATATAATTTTAAATTTTTTACAGGTATCAGATTCTCTACAGACGTCACCAGGGACGAAGTAAAGGCTTTGTCTGCTTTGATGACATTCAAGTGTGCCTGCGTCGACGTACCTTTCGGTGGTGCTAAAGCCGGAATCAAAATTAACCCCAAAGAGTACTCTGAGCATGAACTTGAAAAGATCACCCGTCGCTTCACTTTGGAACTCGCCAAAAAGGGCTTTATCGGTAAGTCAATTTAATTGGTTCTTAAAGTAATCAGCTAAATAATAAGCAAAAACATCTACTATTTTTACTGTATACTTTTGGTACAGAGCAGAGTTGGTCATTGCGTATATTTTATGAATAGAGTAAGTAAATTGCAAATCTCAAAGAATAGGCAATGTCTTAGTGCTTTATTCACCTCGTTACACGTCAAATCAAAATTGCTTACAGAGACATGTCCTGACTTAAATTATAAACGTCATCATAATAAATGACAATTCCTAATTGAATTGTCTGCAATATATAATTAGCTGGCTAACGCAACATATATAGTATAGGCAAGTAGGTATAGATATTACTAGCTAAGCATGATCGTTTGCCTCGTTATCGAGGGCGTGTTTATTTTGCATTTAGTAACATGTATTTACGTTACGTGACTGTAAATTGTTAGTTCTCGTTTTGACCTTGTTTAGTTTAGTTCATCGACTGATGGCTGTCACACACGTAGGTCGATAACCGACAATAAGGTTAAGCTCGATCCACACTGGAATTATAATTTCAGTATGTGGATCGAGCTTATAATCTGCGCAATATATTTCTACAGTCGCAAATGCCTATAAATTAAACAGGTGGCCTATACGTAAAATTAGAAGCACCCGTCCACCCATCGTTTGTTTCGATATTTTTCGTTTTTTACTGCCACTACATAAGGCTGCAACGGTAGACTCGTAGGAATCACATAGAAAAAGACTTTTTTTTGGAAAGTCTTAAGCAGTATTTGTTTTAGTAGATTCTACTCGTATTTTACTTAAATATGTAATGTACCTTAAGTGTTACCTATAATTTGTAAAGCACTTAGGTACTAAGTTTAAATGATACCTACTTACACACTCAATTTAAATCATTCAGAATGTTGAATTCCTAAGATTCTGCGCAAATGTGTTCACCGCATGACGTGAACGTTGTGTTTCTGGTGTGAACGCAGCTTTCAACTGTGCACTTGCGTGATACTAATTGCATAGCAACGAAGTCTATAGAAGGGAAACACGTTATACACAGATTAAGTAGATATTGCTCATTTGTACTACGTAGGTAGAGCTAAGTAGTAATTTGCGGATTTCACTTACGATATTGAAATTACTTTTATCTGATAAATTGAAAGTGTACAGCTTCGATAAGGTATTTAACTAATCTGTTCAGTATAGCAACTCATACTGTATTAAGCTAGTAAAGGAGTAAAGCCAAGGACTCTTAAGTCGTCCATGAGCGACAGTTTCCACTTACCATTCCGTGGACTGCTTGCTCGTCTGCCACCGCTGGCCACCGCGTTCAATAAAAAAAATGAATTGACAGACTTTAAGAAGAAACAAAAGTTTGCGTTGCCATTCCTCCTACGGTTTTAATTGTCTTTAAATTTTGCCTTATACTTTGCCGGATACATTGCAATTGCAATGCATTGCCTTGTAGCCAAAACAGTATTTAACAATTTACGACCTTATTCATAGAACTGAACTTTAGACATTTTTTTATAATACGATCGTAAACTGCTATGCCGTAGTTAGATAGAGGAACCTATGAAGTTAGACCTCATCAACGTCACTTATGTGCAGTACCTATTTATAAAATTGAGCATTCAAAAACTTGTATTATTCCAAATAAAGTGTGTCACTTAAAAATACTATATGACACTTAAAAATACTATATATAAATAAAAATATGCCAAGTGTCAATAAGATTTCAAAAAGCACGCCCAGAAGATGTTTATAAAATTATTAATATGCTAAGTTGTGAAAAATCTGCAGGTATAGATAATATAAGGGTAAAAGAAATAAAGTATCTAAAGTCTCAACTTAGTCCTGTATTGGCATTATTTATCAATTTGTGCGTGGAAAAAGGTCTATATCCAGAACAATTAAAAACTGCATTGATAAGACCTATTTTTAAGCACGGTGCCCACTCAGATTACTTGAACTATAGGCCGATAGCTAAACTTTCAGTCATAAATAAGATTGTGGAAAAGTATATAGTGGGGCAAATAAGTACGTTTTTGGAGAAAAATAATGTCCTAACAAGTGCTCAACATGGTTTTAGACGAGGTAGGAGTACGGCTACGGCTTTGGCACAGTTTACTAATGTTATTAATGAGTACTTAGACCAGCGGAAGCAGGTGGTGGTGGTTTACATTGATTTCAAAAAGGCTTTTGAAACCTTGGAACACCACCAACTGCTTCAAGCTATGCAGGAATGTGGGGTCGCTGGGCCACTTAATTTATGGCTCCAGGCGTATCTAACAGGCAGGTCGCTGAGAACAGTGGTCGATGGAGTAGTTGGGGAAACTAAAAGCATCACCTGTGGCGTGCCCACCGGATCTGTGTATGGCCCAGTAGGATTTATTATGCACGTTAATAGTATGAGCAATGTGGTGCAAAATTGTCACATATATATGTACGCAGATGATACATGTCTAGTGTACGCTGATAACGACCTGAATATAATAGAAAATAAAATTCAAGCCGATTTCACAAATATCATAAAGTGGGAGCATGTTAACGGCATAATTATTAACATAAGTAAAACAAGATGTATGCATATACGCTCACCTTATCATAAAGGTATATTACAATCGCTGCGCATTATAGGACATAGTTACGATATAAAATGGCGTTTTCTTACCCTCACTCTTATACCAATATACATACTTAACTGTAAATTTGTCCAGATCGTCTTTCTGACCACTTCCCTTAATACTAACCACAAGCTACAAACAGAAATGAGCCTTGCTACAACTTAAATACTACTATTATTGTTGACCGTGTTGCGGCCAAACAAGAATTTACCTCCAACGCTTTGTCTGTTAATGTGAAAAAAAGGTGACTTAAAATGACCTCATATAGTAGAAAATATGACATCAACTTTTTTAAATTGTAGTTGGCAAAATATCTGTACAGTACAACACGCCTTGTCAAGAGGTGTGTTACACTGTACCTATAGATATTTTGACGCTTTGGTGAATACGATCTAATGATATGTATGCGACTGGCCTGTTGGTCTAGTGGTTAGTGACCCTGACTGCTAAGCCGGAGGTCGTGGGTTCGATTCCCACCCAGGACAAACCTTTGTGTGATGAGCATGATTGTTTGTTCTGTGTCTGGGTGTAATTTATCTATAATATGTATGTATTTACAAAAAAAAATGTATGTAAGTAGTATAACAGTTGTTTAGTACCCATAACACAAGCAAATATAATTGCTTAATTTGGGGCTAAATGGCGCTGTGTGAATGTGGTAGAATATTATTATTATTATTATTATTATTATGTATCTGTTAAAAATTTATTATTATTGCCCAGGGCCCGGCGTAGATGTGCCCGCCCCCGACATGGGCACTGGCGAACGTGAGATGTCATGGATCGCCGACACATACGCCAAGACCGTTGGTTACCAGGATATTAACGCACATGCCTGTGTCACTGGCAAACCTATCAACCAAGTGAGGAAACTATTGATTAATATGCTGCTTAATATGTTTATGTTGGTGAAAACGTTGTCTGTTGAATACGGAACGAATTTTGGATAATTGATGTGGAGCCATAGCAATTCTGGATGATAATACCTACATCCATAAAACTCCCGATAAATTTGCCTTTCTGTTTAAATACGTTGTAGTAGCATAGCATGCGAGTTTAGCAATACCTTCATATTATAGAGAATCAATTTTCTTTTAGGTGGATGTCCTTCCGACTCTCTTGCTCTTGTTCCCGATGGGAATTGCTGTACCCCTAAAAATTACCCTCAATTTTCAGGGCAAATTACTGATCCCATGTCATTTTCCAGGGAGGTATTCACGGCAGAGTATCCGCTACCGGCAGAGGTGTGTTCCACGGTCTCGAGAACTTCATCAACGAGGCCAATTACATGAGCATGATTGGTAAGTAACATTAAAAAACACCATGTTTCTAATGTTCATTATTTGAAATCCCTGAGAATATTAAATTAGCAATAGACCTAGATTAAGCTGTCGAGTGCAGGCAAAAGCCAACACGAAGATTATTCCCATTTAATCTAGCTTAGAAAACGTCGATTGGATTAAATTTACCTGATTCTCTCTGACTTGAGGTTGATGCTTTAAAATATTTAACATTTTACTGTAAAACTTTAAAAAAAGGCGTAAAACTGAAATGTACATGTAGGTAATAGTTTAAATATGCGCATAAAATAGTCATTTACTAGATATGAGAAGTAATTGGAGATCACTGAACTAAATGTAGGTAGGTACTCAAGAACAAAGAAAATGCAGATTTAGTACAAAATATTTACTTGCCTACGTAGCTTAGGATAGCTTACTGACATCATCCGACAATTGGATAATCTTCCATCACTATAAAAGTAAGAAGTACGCATATAAAAAAACCGCCTTTATGACTGCTCATATTTATCAAGTTTATGAATGTGACGACAAATGACAATGACACAACCGAGGTAAATTATATTATCTTTATATGAATAAAGATAATATAATTTACCTATGAAAGCCGAACTGTAAACAAAATAAAATTTCGTAGTAACCATTGATAAACAAAAATATCAATGGTAGTGACATAATAAGTAGTATTCATGAACTTGTAAATTATTTTCGCGCACATGGCAATTCTACTTAAATGTTTAGTCTGTGTAGTTTGCGTCATATTGGTTTATGCATTGTATTAAATGACTTCATTTTGCCTAGTGATAAACAGACAGTGACTTTCTTCTAAATCTATTTACAGTTTTTGTTAGCGGCCTCATTATGTCAGCCTGCGTTAATTAAAACAATATAATATGCATGAATTTCGATGCCATGTATTGGAGCCCAGCTAATTCTAATTTGTACAAACAATATGAATATTATTTATATTATTATATTATTATATATATTACAGAGTCTTTCGTAAAAAATAGATAACCCGAGAAGGAAGAGTCGTGAGATAGAACTGGTTACAGTCTATAAGAAAATCTGTTTTTTTTTAATATTTTGCTACTTTGCACTTATATTTGGCTACCATTTTAACAACTTATGATTTTTTCTAGTAGTAGTTTTTTTAGTAGTAGACTTCTACAATTTTATAAAATTGTTATTGGAAGCATTATTAAAGTAAAATGTTATGGAAATTGCGATATAAAAAAATTTAATTGCATTTTTCTTCCACCCAAACGTGAAAATAAAAACTATTGCACCACAACTGTCCATTATTTTAAAAATATGTCTAGTTTGTGTAGATTCTAAAAAGGTATAACAATGTGTGCTTTATAAGCAATACTACGTTGTAGGACCAAAAAACATAGCTAAGTCGGGATTTAGATTTTACCAAAAAATATTACAATTTTAATATGACTTAACTGGCTTATAACTTCAAGATATTAAGGTGTTATTCAGTTGATACCATCTTATTAAATGCCGTAAGGATGTTTTATAATTATACAAAACCATTTTTGTAAAAAAAAAAGTATTAAGTATGTTAAGTAATATTTCACTGCTAGTAATTGGGTAAAATAGTAGTCTTCAGGAATACGATACAAAAGAAAATACTGAAAATATCATAAGTTGTTAAAATGACAGCCGAATGTTTGTCCAAAGTAGCAAAATAAATATTTAAAAAAACACAAAAGAACTGATTTTCTCATAGCCTGACACCAACCAGGTTTACCTACCTCAAACTCACAGGTTATCCATTATTTACGACAGACCTAGTTGATTTTAATAAGTAATGTAAATATGCATCCAATGATAATGTACTTACGCAACACGTAACACTAGATTATTATTTCTTGAATAGGTACTGTGTTTACCGTGATCCCTTAACCCGTGACAGTCATGGTCGTGTTATTCATTTCGATATTTTCTTATGAAGATTTTTTATTGAATGATTATACATAAGACTCTTAAATTTCGAATAGGTATTTGCTGAGCCTTGAACAATCGGTTATGTAGAGAAACATACGTAAGAATCTTAAACTGGTAAAGCCGTGGTAAGGCGCTAGAAGGTTAGAGTTTATTTCCTGTTCAATTAGTCGGACGACCTTATTGGTATTGTAGGTACTGTATTGTCATCTACATATTCTTTCAACTTATGATTGGGGCAGTTTCTAATAAGCCAGCACTTCGATCTTTGAAACAATAGAAAAGTCATAATCAAACCATTACGGATTACACATATACACATATACTTATATATATATATACACATATATATATATATTATATTCATATTTCTTTTTCTTGAAACTTTCGAATAAAACTTGGATAAAAATTACACCTAGCGTTGAAAATTCCGAAAGAAATAAATGTTTTTTTATCGGCAAAAGAAACGTTCATTTGTTTTTTACCGTTTTATTTCTTTGTTACATTGAAATATATCAGAAAAACCTTAGGAAAAGATTGTTTTTATTGAATTTTTGCCGTTTGTTTCGAAAAATAAAAAATCGATTAAAAATACAAGTTTTTATTACCAATTTTGAAAACAATATGATGCATATTGTATTTATCTTGCTCACAAATCAGATACAAACTCACTGTCGCTTTCTAAGGAATCAGTAGGTATTACAAAGCTCAAATTCAAATGATTTAGATTTGCAATAAATGTTAATTAGATCGAACGAGACATGACAACTTGGAATGACCGCACGACAACAAAACAAGAAAAAATCATTCTACTCTCCAGAACATAATATAAATATTCTAAGTACTTACTAAAAACTTTAATACTTTGCCGTGTATTTCATATTTGCCCGTTTTTTTCGTTTTAATAATAAAAAACATGACACACTTATTCTTTTTCTTGAAACTTTCGAATAAATCTTGGATAAAAACGAAACAATTTGAAGAAATCGGCGAAATTTCACACTTTTTCAACGCTAGTTACAACTAATCCTACTAATATTATACATGTTTGTGTGTTTGTGTTTGTTACCATTCAACGCCTAAAAGGCTGAACTGATTTCGTATTTTACGCGCGAGCAAAGTCGTGGGTTCTAGCTAGTATATTATTAGTGTCAAAAAGATTGTAGGTATAGTACCTACAAGGTTGATTTATGAACATTCTCGTAGTGTTTGTTATCTTTCAGTTTCTCGACATTATGTTTTCTTCTCGTATCACTGACAATTACTGATAAGTGTTTCAATGTCACTTGGTCTTACAAAAAATAATTATTATTTATTTCACTTCTTTTTTTACGTTTTTGTGACGTCAGAGATCTATTTTACGATTAAAGGTGCTAATATCTAAAATTGCCAATTTACCTTTCGCCGTTCTCTGTATCAAACTTGTCTTTTGTTTTGCAGTAGAACTATAATAGCGTAATGCTCAGAGATTTAAATCGTACGATTCAAATTTATATTTTTACGCGGTATTATGCTTCTCTTTATGTTTGAGTAGCCTATCACTGCATGTTACATATCATTTTGTAACGATACGACTACGAATGGTAAGACACAAACATGTTTTGTAGTTTATATAACATAAATCAATGTTTTCGTATTAGATTATCACTAGTCACATGAGTCATTTTGTTGCTATAAAACATTTTCAACTACTCTGATTTAAGCGTGGCTGTTATCGACGCGCCTTTTAGTTTAGAATATTCGTGTGATTATAATAGTCAGTTTGGGTTAGGTTCATAAACATTGAGATAGCAAAAATTTTTCAAAAACTAATATTGTCGGTTGCTGTAATTAAACTAACTGATACCTACCTACTTGCTAGCCTTCTGAAAGATGCGTTCTTCGGCACTTCATTAAGTTGCAATGTGAGTCGGCCGGATCATTGTGTTTTCTGCACCAACTGGTTCCGTACCTACCTCAAAAGAAAAAAAACGGAACCCTTATAGGTTCATTTAGATATCCGTCCGTCTGTCTGTGAAGACCCTTTTTATCTCAGGAACGCGGTGGAGGTATCGAGTTGAAAATAAAACGATATAGATAGGTACTACTACAGTCGCTTGAAATTTTGAAAAAAAATTTTTCTAAGTTAACGTAAAAAAAGATAGGTACGGCAGTCTATGCCGCATTTATAGGGTATTTTCCATTGACCTACAACTATAAAATTTGGCAAGTAATACCGTTTAACTATACATTTGTAATTAAATCATTAAAAACATGGTGTTTATGCCAGGAACGCCGGTCCAAATTTTGAATTGAGTTAACCATGTCATGTGGGGTATCGTAGTACCTAACAGTTTGCACTGTTAAGCATACCAATTTAATTTAAAAATTTGTAATTAATAGGTACCTATATTTATTAATATCTAACCCTTAATAGGTACCTATCTACTTTTGTGGTTTGTACCTAGTAGTATTATACATATTATGTTAGAAAAATAACAATCGTTAATACAGCCCTAGGTTCAATTAGGTACTTTGTATGTTAACAATAAATTATAAATTAGTGCTTAGACAGACTTATTATACAACAGCATGAATATTCAAAATAATTAGGTACTTTTAGAATTAAATCCTTTTAAACAAAAATCAAATCTTCTCTCTTTATAATAATAAATAGATATATATATATAGATAAATAATATTAAATAAATAAGTAAATAAATGTAAATAGAAAACTATTTTTATTAATTTAATTTTTTTATAATATGAACATACAAATTTGTACGGAAGCCTTGGTGGGCGAGTCTGACTCGTTTTTTAAATTGTAAGACAGTATTACTAATTTGATTATTTGAAAACCTCTTAGATTAAGTTTATAACAACGCTATAAGATACTTATGTGTTTTCTTTTTGTAGGCACAACTCCTGGTTGGGGTGGCAAGACCTTCATCGTGCAGGGCTTCGGTAACGTAGGTCTGCACACCTGCCGCTATCTCGTCCGTGCTGGAGCCACCTGCATAGGCATCATTGAGCACGACGGCTCCATCTACAACCCTGACGGCATTGACCCCAAGGTAACGTACCTCATCAAATCAAAGTTTTTTTTTTGCGAACTCTAATGATTCAAAATTGTTAAAATATTTAGAAAAGAACAATAACGTTTATTATAAGTAGATACCTAAGGACTAAGTCGCTGAATTTCCATGAACTTATTAAAGAGTTATGATGTGGCTTTACGACTTTATGAGAAAGATTAAGATTAATTAATCTTTAGGATTAAAAATCTTATTCTTATATTATGTTATTATTATATTAATCTTAATATATAAATTAATCATCTAATTAGACGACCAAAATAAAAATATTTGACGACTATAAACTCAGTACCTAATTAATTCGAATAAAGGTCTATCTACAAAGGTCGTGTCCGGGACGTGTCTCGTCCGTGCTCCGTCAGGGTTGAAAAAATTTTCACATACATTTTCAACGGACTCGATCACACATGTCCGTGTCCGTGCCGGCAACGGAGCTTTAATCAGGGTGTTTAAGAAAATTTATGCCACCAGTAGACGCCACTTCAACTTTCACATTGTGCCAATCAGGGGGTAACTTTCAAAAAGTGCTTGACAGTTAGACCTGATTAGTCGGTGGAGGCACCTCGTGGGCACCATTTTAGAAAACCCTCTCAGAAATTTTCCGATTTTCCTTTGTCCTCAAGCACGTCAATTATATATTTTGTAAATTAAACATTTAAATTGCCGAAATAAACAAAAAAAAAATTTTTGATAGCGCTGAGTAAATGGAACATCTTTTACCAATGTGGCGCCAATTGGTGGCGAAAATTTTCTTAAACACCCTCATCCATATAAACCACGTGTTACTAAGAGACCTTTAAAAGACCTTAAACAGAATAAATAATAGTAAGAACATTCAAACTCAGATAACCTCTACCGGATATTTAACTTATCCAGACAATAAATGCATAGTTGCGTTCAATTGAAATGGACACCACTGTCTACCAATGAGTTGGTACTCAATTAAGTGTGAAGCGCTGTCGCATGAGTCATCCATGACGTTTCAATTTAATGCTCACTAAGCGAATAATAGTTTCATTATTGTCTGCAAACTTGTTGATATTACATTGTATAGTAATTACATGCTCCGATATAGCACATGGCTACTTAGAATTCTATAGTAAATATTTAGATACCTACACATACAACAAAAGACAAAACAGTTAAATGCTAATATAATACAATGTATCGAAGAAATATCATGTCCATAATAAATGGTCCTAATATTATTTACATACTTAATAATAATAAAAATATTGTAGGTACTAAGTATAGATATGACTGTGTTGGTAGGTAGTTACATTCTGTGTTCTCTAGGATCTGAATTATGTGTTGCAGTGGCGAAGCGTCCATATAACACGATTCGTGCCGGCTTCCCTTTTAAAATATGCCCTACTCTCCATATACCTATCACTGCTTGAGTGTCTACTCAAAGTCTAACTGGCCTTCTGAAACTCGTGACTCTTCGCTACTGATGTGTTGAATCTCTTATTTTCTTAGCCACCAATTAAATTTACCGTGATACCTTATTTTACATCTTTTATCGTATCGTTCTTCTCATTGACAAGCTGTCAGACAAGATCAATAGCCACAAAATCTATACTATTATATAAAGCGGAAGAGTTTGTTTGTTTGTTTGAACGCGACAATCTCTGGAACTACCAGTCGGATTTAAAAAAATATTTTTGCGTATGATAGCCCAGTTCTCGAGGAAGGTTATAGGTTATGTGACATCACGCTACTGGCGACGGAAGCAGAGAAGTAATCTAAGACGCGGGTGAAACCGCCCCGCGGAAAGCTGGTACAATATAAACGCCAAAACAAGGCAATAATCCAAATAAACTGCTAAACTACAAAACAATTTTACAAAGAGCAGAAAATAAACATAATAGGTACAATAATATTGTATCGTAGTAATTATGTAGGTCACCTGGCTGACTGACACCGCACTCAGTATTATAGGCTCGATCGCCACACGGAACAAATATAAAATGAAAACAACCTAGGTATCCTATCTACAGATAGATAGTCGAGAAAGTTATTTTCTTTAATTACAGTTTAATATGAACTATATTTAGGTACTTTTAATACATACCTAATGACGCTTATCAGCAAGGTAGCAAGAGTTCGTTTTAGACCACCTTGCACACGGAGTATCTATCAAGCTTTTATCGAAACAATATATATACCTAAGTAAAGAATATAGATTTATTGACTTATTAACAAAAAATCGGATACTGTAATAGATCTAATCATTGATAAGCATTTGGACTACGTAAGTAGTATAATCAAATAGCAAGTCATTTGCATCTATTTGAGTAGATCTCACAGCTATTTGGAGACATGCTTTTTTGGCAGCAGAAGGGACTTTATTTTTCTAGACAATCTGTTTAGTTTGTAAACGTCCATATAGGACGATAAATACAGTGATTAGGTATAGGTACTTATTGAAAAAGTTATGATTTGCAATTTCGGTATTGTTTTTATTTTAAGTTTCTATCTACCTAAGCATTTTAATAAGGAAAATAGACATAACAGACATTGGAATCATTGCGATATTATATAACAAGGAAAAAAGTGAAAACATTTATTGCGTAAGGACTACTATCACTGATTGTTCATCTGTTTGAGCTGATAAACGTTAGGTACATTACGTAAAATCAGAGTAGGTAAACATTGCTTATTATAACAGTATTAATAAATAATAATTTATTATACTGTTGATATAACTTCATATTCTATTGATATAGCTTCTCGTTTCTCTTATTAGCAGATTGAATAACTTGTATTCTTGGAACCGTAGGTAGGTACTTAATTATCAAACATAGTTCAAACCTTCCCTGAACTTCCACATTTATTTTAATATTAAAATAAGCCAAATCGGTCCAGCCATTTCCGAGTTTTAATAAGACAAACGAACATCAATTCTTTTTTATACCTATAATTATATAGATTAACCGTTGCTTGTAGAGATTTTTAGTGTTCTTAAAGAAAGCAATATATTGACAGAATTTTTTTTGATAAAAACTATATATTTCCATGTCAATTGCACTTAAAATATCGGTACCTAACTACTTGGCCTACTTGCCCAATATAAGTTTTCATCATATCAGCTAGAAGACGTACACTGCTAGACTAGTCCTCCCCCAGTTTTTGCCACCTTAGCCCGTCATGAGCCGTCCTCATCCATCGGTTGCCAGCCACCCTTATAACGTCGTCGGTCCATCTTATGAGAGGTCTGCCCACGCTGCACCTATAAGGTGCATTACTATAAAATTTAAAATCTCTTGTATTCTTGATTATAGGCTCTGGAAGACTACAGAATCGAACACGGTACAGTTGTTGGTTTCCCCGGCGCTAAGGCCTATGAAGGCGAGAACATGTTGTACGAGAAATGCGACATCCTCGTCCCAGCCGCCATCGAACAGGTTATCAACAAGGAAAACGCACACAAGATCAATGCTAAGGTAGCCATCTGAAATAATCCTAAGTTCTTCTGTACCAGAAACAATCTTTAAATATTTTTATTTTTAGTACACCCTCTAACAGTTCTGTCCGGGGACTTGTTTTAAATAGTACTTAGTGTACCTACCTATACTACTAATATACCTATAAGTCAATATGAATCGATTCTGATTCTCACATCTTTGATGTTTAAAAGTATCAACTTTAGAATAACCTTAAGTTTGCGACTGCAAATATGGAAATTTTAAGTCGCTGTACTCATATCAGTCTTACGGTGCGATTATAGAAAGATGGCAAGAGCACTATAACATTTCCCTTTACCTCTGAACTCTTTGTCGGACCGAGCGCGCCTAGAGCCAAATAATTTATATTATCTAAACTCCTATTACACCTAAATTAATTTCTAGATCATCGCGGAAGCTGCCAACGGCCCTACCACGCCGGCAGCTGACAAGATCCTCATCGATCGTAATATCTTAGTCATTCCCGACTTGTACATCAACGCTGGTGGTGTAACCGTCTCATTCTTCGAGTGGCTCAAGAACCTCAACCACGTCTCATACGGACGTCTCACCTTCAAATATGAGAGAGAATCTAACTACCACCTTTTAGGTAAGTGCTTTCTAAGTTGGTAAGATATTAAGCGCCGGCGATCCAATTCCCTCCTGGGTCCTCTTTCTTTTCCCTTGGTCGGCATTAAATAATTATAATAATACCAGCCTGTTTACTGTACCACTACAGGGAAAAGCCTCTTCTCCTATACAGAAGGCATTAATCAGCACGCTTACTCAAGGCGGATTGGCAAGTTCAGACTTTTGAGTCCAGGTTTCCTCACGATGTTTTGCTTCACCATCAGTCACAAATGTCCAAGATAAACTTAGAAAGTACATATGATTTGAAAAATCGCATTGGTACTTGCTCCGATTCGAATCCACTAACCTCGTGTTGAATAATCGGGTGCCTTATGGTCGGTATAACTAAGCATTATTTCTACAAAATGCATGTTTGTTATTTCGTTACGTAAAATTTGTGTATCACAAGGTTTTTTCAAAGTTACTCATGAAACATACATGAAGCAACGACCGCAAATATTGTTTGGCTTATCTGTTTATCATAATAGAAGGCTAATTTAATTATAAAGTATTCTATAACTTTATGTAACTATATCTTGTACAATGAAGTTAGAATAGCAATCTGGCATACTAGGGTATTACACACATTTTTGAAAAGTGTCTTAATTAGATTCTATAATACTAATGAATCACTAAAAAATTCACAATTTTTGTATTTTATCGTAAAGTGCCAGAAAAAATCATTTAAAGGAGAATGCCCACAATCCTATGAGCTTTAGGCCTATATAAAAAAATGCTGTGTCTTAGTGATTTTAATTTTATTTCATAGACAATAATTACTGTTTTATATTCTATAAAAAATTCTCAATTATTCATGCAGGTTCAAGAGAATTCAATTATTTTGTTGTTGAAATTGAGGTTATAAAATACGATTTGACTTCTTCCAAATTAATTTTCACTTGCAATTTGTAAATTCAATAGGTATATTAAAACAATACGTATAATTTTTTGTGGTTTATTACTATTTTTTTACACTAGCATCGAAAATCCAAATAAGTATGTACTGAATCATAATACCTATCCGCCATTCAACATTTGTTTGGAGGAATGTTGTCAGATGTCAGATTTGTTTCAATATAATTAACAAAAATTATTAAATCGATTTCGATTACTTGGGGATTCATTTTGGAAATCATGGTTAATGATATTAAAAACTTTTAGGTCCTCAGTAAGAAGATATCTCATATTTAACATGAAAAATGATATTTCTCGGAAAAAGGCCTTAGGTGCCTAAGAGCAAGGTTACACGCTCAGTTCACTCCCGTCAGCGACGCAATGCTGAAGGCTTAAAGTCGAACGGCCTCTGATATACTTTTCATCAGTATGTATGCTGTCAGTCTAGATTGACCGTGTAACCGTGAAAATCATCATCATTCTGGTTTCAGTCGAGTCAATCCAGACTGATGGACCAAACTGACGCCAAGCTGAGCGTGTAACCTTGCTCTAAGCGTAGATAGGTACTTACTTCTCAACCTAAAGTGCGATACAGCGATGTCGTACAAGACCATTACAACTCCAGTTGCATATTATGTTTGACATTTCCTGTTTTATGTGTCTAATAATTCACAAAATACTTTAAACTAGACTGACTGACAACAGGACGGCAGATGCGCACTTAACATTAAAAAGAGTTATTTCGTTCACGTAACACTAATATAAGAGTCAATTCGCTCACTTATTAGTAAAAAAAGTTTATCACAATGAAAATGAAAAGATTTTTTTTTATTCCTAAAATAAATCTTCAAATATAATCAGAATCGATTTGATATAATATCTCTAAATTGAAACAAATCTGATATCTGGAAACATTCTTCCCACAGATATAAATCTATATCTGTGATTCTTCCTAACAAATATCGGAAGACTATTTGGAAGAAGAGAGGAATTGGCATTAAAACCAAGATTAGGCTGATACTGAGACGAGCCCTGTTATTTCCTATCTCCCTTATTGGAGTAGAAACGTGGACAATCTTAGCCCGAGAACGACAAAGGATTTATGTATTCGAGATGTGGTGCTGGAGGCGATTACTTCGAATACCTTGGACCGCAAAACGCACCAACGTGTCTATCCAGAATCAGCTCAAAATAAAAACCCGCTTGTCGACCATATGCCAACAACGCATTCTTTCCTATTTCGGCCACACAGTGCGCAGAGGCGATGAAAGTCTGGAAAAACTGATTGGATTGTCGTAGAGAACACCGAAGGCAAACGGTCGCGTGGTTGTTCACCAACCAGATGGACCGATCAAGTGAGACTTATCGTCCTCCAAATTTCATGCGGTCGTAAGAGACGCGCTGAATCGAGACCGGTGGAGGAAGATCATCCGCTCCAGATGTTACCCCGATGCTGACCACGACATGAGGGACCGATTAGAGAGAGAAACAAAAAATAAAGCGTAATTTTAATTTATTGAATTTTTTGCACGCTGCCATAAAATGGGTCCATATTTGGGCATTCTCCTTTGCATTTTCAATCGCGCGTAATTTGACGAAATCTCTTGACACGTCTAAGTTTACATAGCCGTATGACGTAATAACATGGCGACTACTATTTATTGGTGTAAGTAAAAGTAAAGTTAAAAAAGCTGAAACCTTTGACTTGAATTTTAAAATTTAGTTTGCTATTTTATGAACTAAAACTTAACGTTTTTTGACTACTTTTTGTCTTAGAGCATTAAACCAACCGGAGAGGCCACTGACAGGCGTACCCCTCTGCCAAAGGTACCAGCCCACCGGTCATACCCGTTATATAAAACTAGTTGAGGCGCGTTCCGCATCATAAGTCACCTATCAGTGCATGCGTAATAGCGTCTCAATAGAAATGCCGAATTGCAGTGTATTTTGGTGTAAAAAGCGTTCAGCGACATCAAGTGTACAAAAGGATAATATTACATTCCACCTGTAAGTATTATTTTGTTCTAATATTATTAAATAAGGCATTAAATTAGCAATTTAACCAAATAAAATGCTAATCAACAAGTGTTGCCAGGCTTATCATCAATACTCCAATCTGGGGTAATATTTTAAGTTGAATTAACATAAAAACTAACCTTTCCTTTTTTATATCTCGCCTTGTTGACATATCTAATAAGTTTCATTTTGGATGTACATTATTGTGTCACCGTTCCCATATTTATTTATTTTTAATTAAAACCAATGTTTTTTTTACCAAGTAATGCACAAAATAATATTAAATGAACAAGTAAAATGAGATTATAAATCCAAATATACAAGATTAGTGCACTTTATTCCGAAAGATAATTGCTCATTTCTTACAAAAATAAGCGTATTTATTTTTAAGAAACTGGTCACACTTTAACATAATTAGAGATGAGACAGTTTAATCACAAATATCGATATTGGTTTTCCAGTATTAAATTAATTTTTTTTTGTTTGTTTTAGATTTTCAAAAGAAGCAGCGCCTCGAGTCGCTTGGGTCCAATATTGTAGGAAC
Organism: Parascotia fuliginaria; assembly: GCA_963082885.1. Classification (NCBI taxonomy): domain Eukaryota; kingdom Metazoa; phylum Arthropoda; class Insecta; order Lepidoptera; family Erebidae; genus Parascotia; species Parascotia fuliginaria. The sequence goes on along the minus strand of OY720181.1, from coordinate 9,924,613 downwards.
CATATAAGTGGGTTCCTAAGCGTACAAGTATCTGACTAACAGCTTAAAAGACAAAGCCTTCTGTGCTGCCAGCACTGCTACCTCCTCCCTACCCCCCAAGCGGCGGAGAGCTCAGTTTTTAGCAAGTAAACTCGCTGTGCGCTACCTCCTCTTATTGCATTACCTAGGATTCGTTAAACTAGATTTATAAGGTTAATTCAAATTGCACAAGTTTTTCAGTATTTTATTATACCTACTTAAATAAAGACTTTCTGAAATATATTCTGTTGTTTTTTTGTTATCTGAACAGATAAAATATCTCTCTAATAAAAATCTACTCATACATTCTCATGTCAGTGTCTTGTTACTATGTAATCAGAACAAAATCCTCCAATTACAAGCTCTGCTTAGTTGGAACGAAATTTAATAGCAACAGACAATTAATTCAAAGTATTATTTGGTTTGAATATACATACATACTTAGGAATAATACACGTAAAATTGACACGTAATAATTAATTACAATCTTTAATCTACACTAGAACAAATTTCAACAGGTGGTGGTTATTGAACATACATCCTTGTGCGCAGTAGTAAAATAAAAAAAAAGAGTGGGTACCCATGTACGCACGTAAGAAGTTATACTTCTTTGGCATAACAATCCAAAAATACCAAATAATAATACAACGCATACATATATAAATATTTGAATTGATATAAACGCCAATATATTTTTTATTTATTCACACAGATTATTTGTACTGATACGACACACAAAGATCCGCAACTAACTTCAGTGTGTAAAAAGTTCGCAACTAACTTCAGGGTGTTGCTTTTTTCTGTCGGTGTGCACGCGCATCGTAAAAATTCACTCTCATCATTTTTCCCAATCGTGCCAAAAAAAGTATAACTTCAAAAAAAACGGCTAAATGCCAGTAGGACTCGCGCGCCGAGGCTTCCGTACTATCAGGGATCGGAAGTATTGAATAAACATTAGTAAACATAGTAGGAGAGCCCGACCGCATAACCAGATTTGTTTGTCGAACAATGTTTAACAAATAAATTTAGCTCGACCGTATGACGGGCTTTTTTGATAATAATTACAAAAAGTGTGCTAGTTAGAAACACTGTTTTATTCTTCCTGTAATATTGACATAAACATGAATTAACAGAATTACTTCTAGTTAATTCATGTTTATGAACTATTTACTTTACTTTCATCTATTTCGAAGTGCTTAAATAAAAAAAAACCTTAAAATTATAATAGATTATTATTACCTAAAACTGTTCTATATAATATAAGATAATGCTCATTTTAATAAGCAAACATAATAATCATGAAAATAATTAAATCTTTCGCGTACTTATATGAAATCCTAAACATCGATACTAAATATCGACAGAGTCAAGCTCTAACTGTTTTACGCTAAGGAAGCGTAAACTGATAGATGTCCCTGTGTGTGAATGTGATTGTGTGTGTTTAGTTTAAGCTAGTGTGTAATAATTTTATTGTGTGCGTGTATAACGACGCGATTTAAAAATGCATTAGTAGTTAACATTGTAATTAGTGTGCGTTGCTCGCGTTACCCCGTCCCCCGCCGAAAGTGGCAGACTTTTGCGCAAGGGAAATAGAGCGCGTGTCCACTCCTGTTGGTTTAATGCTCTAAGCTTTTTGTCTAAGCTATCTCAATAATATATATTAAGATTTACCTCAAAGCACTATTTTAGCACCGGTTTTTCATTAAATACCAAAACGACCTTCTAGAAATAGCTCATCGCCCTTGTACCCAATTTATTTCCAGTTCTATTAGTAATAACTTCTTGAAAAAAGACATTTGAATGGATATTTTTACAACATTAATAAATTCACTACAACACTAAATAAAATTATTTTTAGAATAAAAATGAAAACCGACTTCACAACAACACCTACATGTTCAATCCATAACTAAAAAGTCGAAAATAATATTTTAATTACTTCATAGCAAAGAACATTAAAGGGGACTCAACACAATCCTTGATACCTATAATACTTTACTATTTATAGTTTTTAATCAGTTATTTTGGAGTCGGTGCCAGCCACATAATTTAATTTTTAAACTTTTAGTGGGAATTAATTGTGTATAAATATATTCAATATGGGTAGACCTACTAAACGTGCTGCGCAAATGAGAGAAAGAAAGTAGAGACGAGAGGTAAGATTGTAAATAGATATATAAGGTCCTTGTCAACACTTCTCGATCGCTAAACCCTGAATCCCAGAAACCACAAATCAAAACAAAAAACTGATGATCTACCAACATACAGATATACAAAAAATAAACAGTGGTGCTGTAAAGGCAGGTTCAAGGCCGCCCGTTGCTGTTGTAATTTCTCACGACCATAAGACCTCCAACTTGGCTTAACGACTACCTAATTATAGTGATAACCATAGTCCACTGCTTCTAAAGAATGAGGACGCTGCAAATGAAATGACACAAATGGTCACTCATCCAGGGCCACTTTTTTAACAAAAAAATGAAAAAAAAATCACTTCGCAAAAATCACTTCGCACTTGTAGCATGGACATGTCAATGTCAGAAAATTCGTCGCAAAAGACATCGACGTGTTGCTTTACACATCTTCACTTCTGCATACGTTTTGTTACAAAATATAAAATTGAAGCCAAACCACTACACCATTCTTTATAAAAAAAAACATGGAACCCCATTTCAGAGTATACCCTTTCAAATAAAAGAAGAATTTTCAAAATTGGTTTATAAATGACCGAATTCTGTTGTAACAAACATACAACCACAGAACCATTTCATATAATAAAAAAATGGGACCAATTTCAGAGTATACCCTCTCAAATAAAAAAAAAATAATTTCAAATCACTTCATAAATGACCGAGATAAGAGGTAACAAACAAAAAAACAATAACAAAAAAAAAAAAAAAAAATACGACCCGAATTGATAACCTCCTCCTTTTTGAAGTCGGTTAAAAAGTGGGTTTATAATAGCTAATTTCACTTCAGCCGTCTATTATGTAATTTATTAGCACTTGTAGTTAATTGATCAATATTTTTTTTTGTATTTTTATAAATACAAAAAAGCTAATATTTATTATTTACCTTTTTTGTACAGAATCCGTACAGGAGTCTCTTGAGAGGCGTTTCGGCCGTGTCGGCGGTCGTATCCCAGTCACTCCGTCAGAGTCTTTCCAGAAGAGGATCTCTGGTGCCTCCGAGAAAGACATCGTGCACTCCGGTCTTGACTACACCATGGAGAGGTCCGCTAGGGTAAGTTTATCACTCAATAGTTTATGTAATATTCTTAGCATTTTTTGTACTATATTGAAGCAGGAAAGTAGAAATCCGTGTGACGGTTAGGGCCGTTCCACACCGGAATAGCAGAACCCAGCACCGACCGGTAGCGACCGGCAGCGATGCGACGAGCAGCTGCGGATATTCAGCCGCGTGACCTTTTTGAGTTTTATAAGCGATACTGGTATTTTAATCATAAAGATAAAGCTTAAAATTATTTCACACTGACAGTGCTTGACGCACCGCTGCCGGCCTGTGCCATTGCGGTATAGAACGGCCCTTAGAGAAAACATGAACATGTCACCTGAAATACAAAGCCTCATACAAAAAATGATTATCCCTAGACCTGAATAGGGCCTAAGCTACTCCCCAGCGAACACAACATTGAAGCTATTATTTATCTATGGATCTTCAGTCAGCTTGCACATTTATGAAAAATCTTGCTGCTTTGTGTTTTTACTTCAAACATCGCATAATAAAACAAAATCACCGCGTCGTTTTTGTATCAAATAATTAAGCAGTAACTAATCACAGGACTAAAAGTAAGTATTTATGTTATATTAATTGGTATTATTTTGTAAACAGGCCATTATGAAGACTGCGTTGAAGTTCAACTTGGGCTTAGATCTGAGAACAGCGGCGTACGCCAACTCAATCGAGAAGATATTCACAACTTACGCTGACGCCGGCCTTGCATTCTAAACACTCACTAGATAAAACCAAGTATTGTCTGCATTTTAAAGACTCCATTTTAGCCCATAATGCACTTAAGTATACATTTTAAGACATTATTATATCACAGTATTTTGTTTGTTGGAATCATGGCTTTTTACTTTAAGTGTTAAAGTGAAAATTTAATTTTCCAATATTGTATCGTCTTGAATTTTGATTAAAACTGTTTTACTGTTGTTCTCATTCTGTTTTTTATTTAAAATGGAGACTTCATTTAATGAGCTTAAAATATGTAAGTATATTAATAAAACAAGCATAAAATAATTTGATTTTATCTACAATCAACCATCCAAATCATTTAACAATAATCTTCGATATCGATATCGATATTCGGTGCAAGAATAAAAGTTTCATAATTTTTTTTTAATTTTTTTTTCAAGTACAAAATTGAGCTTCGCCGTTCGATATTTAAAATTGATGACTATTATACTCATACGAAGACAAGGCTGAATAGCGAAGCGACCTCTTTTTTCATTGGGCTGAATGCATGATGTCTATTGCCAGTATGATGGTTAGATGTACGCGAACTTTTTGAAAGAGTGTTTTTTTTTTAAATACTTACCGCCCTAGGGCTTTTCTAGCTACATTATTACCTTAGAGCGCTAATTGGTCACCTACAAGACCCATTTGGGGGTAATAAGGACCTACTTACCAAATATGAGAGATGTAAAACATTTTTTATGCGCGGGCCAAAGCCGTGGGGCGCAGTTAGTTACAAATATATTTTCATTTTCCATCTTTAAAAAAAACACAAAGGGGCAAATCCTTCCCAATTAAATTCCTAAATAAACTTAACACAGAACAGCAGATACGTAATAATCTGATTCGATATAAAACTTACAATCGCTTGACCATTTCAGACCTAAATGATAGAATTAATTACTCTTAATTCCAAAAGTTCTAATAGTAGACAAAAGTTCTTAAAAATGGTACTTGGAAACAGTAAAAAGGTTAACTAACTGACAAGTGGCAAAGATTTCTATTCTATTTATAGAATAGATTAAAAATGTATAGGATTGACATAAGCTAACGCCAACGCATGTCAATCTCATACATTTTTTAACACAGTTTTTTAACTATCGGAACGAGAGAGTTGTTTACAACCACGGTCATTTAATTTCATCCACATTTTTCTATTTTTTATCATTGTATTATACCATTAAAATCATCAACGAATATATTATTTTACACTTGACGCTGGCAGAAATAGCTGACACAATCGTCGGCTCAGTTGCCATAATAAAGGGAGAAGAAGAAGAACTATCGGAACGATCTTTTGTTTTCACGGAAGATGGTTGTCATTTAATTTCATCCACATTTTTCTATTTTATCATTGTAATATATCATTAATATCATCAACAAGAATATTATTCTACACTTGACGCTGGCAGAAATAGCTGACACAATCGTCGACTCTGTTGCCAAAAAAAGGAGAAGAAGAAGAACTATTCTATGAATAGAATAGAAAACTTTGACACTTGTCTAGGGCCTCTGATAATTTTTATCAACCCGAGATTGTATTTTACGACAACGTTCCTACTTGATATATTCCTAACTGCCCCATCCAGCTCCCCATCAATGGGGCAGGTGTAATATTGAGCTTAAAATCTAGGTGGTACCTATCTAACGCTAACATCTGATTCACAATTTGAATCCTCCCGTAAGAAATGATATTATGCTTTTATTGTTTACCTTGATAAAACCTACTCCGCGCGGTCAAGCCCTCCCCAAACCCAAACCCAGGATCCGCTACTATATATACCATGAATTTTCAAAAGGACTAACGTCGGACCTGCCGTGCCTGGACCAGGGGAAAACAAAACGAGGTTATCCGCTGTTTTCTAACAAAGGCTAGGAGGGTAGATACTTACTGGGTGATTTTGTCATTATTGTCGAAAAACTGAATTAATAATATCATGATCGACCCGAGGTACAAATATAAGGTGTGACCACGACCACATAAACCACTTACTGGTCTACCCTTCGCCACCGCCTTTAATATAGATATAGTCCAGTCAACCACTGGTTAAAAAGGGGATGTGAAGTGCGTGAGCGAGTAACTTACCAATTTCTTCAGAAACGTATTTAGGGTGATCAGGGAGTGAATATACTAAAAGTACCTACTCTATCCTAGTACTTATTTTTCCCTGTTTTCTCGTAGTCCCAGGATTTTGTCCCTTTAATGGGACCACGAGGGAGAACTGTTTCTCATAGTCCCATTATTATGTTCAGTAACATATTTATCCTCCTGTATATAAATAATTCTTCCTGCATAGATAAACTTTTAAACATTCTGGTTGATAGAGAACAAGAATTCTCTAAATCATCAGAAAGACGAGAATTTTTAAAGCGGGATGACAATATTATGAATTACCAACTACAGCTGATCCACGGTTATATTTCGGTGGGGCATTTTTTAGAAAAATTAAGATAAAAAATATATAGGTATATTTTTTCGCCGTATCCCAGTAGTTCCATTCTCTAGTTCCATTATGGAACTACTGGGATATTTTTCTCCCAGTAGTTCCATGGAACTAGCATCCTGTTGCCGGCAAGATGAAATTAGTCTCATAAGTACCAGTCCACTTAATAACAAAAACGTTTAACTAAGTATCCTTTTATTTTTCTATGAGAATTTCGGACGATTCTTCTCTAAGAAATGTGGTACAGTAACTTCTCCACTGAGAAGTGACATTTGAGAATTTTGTAAAAGCATGTCCTTGACAACAAAATTAAAATCTCTTAAAATAATCTAATATAATAATCTCTTTAATCTCTTAAACATAGCGTCATTTAATAAAACTTGCAATAGTTTATATAGAGTTATTACAGTTTTCTTAAAACGACTTATTTAATCCGCCGTGCCATGCCTCTACAAAATTTGTTGTTCTGTGTCTTTCGCCAAAATCACACCATAGATTAATAAATTCAGCGTCACGCAACCAAAACCGTTCCATGTATAGTTTAAACCTATTCAACTTTAGTTTCTCGAATTCTGGTATGACCTTGATTTCGTGTAATAATTGTATTTCAGATTTGATATACTCCCAGCCTTCCATTATTTTATTACTAGGTAGCAAGGGTAGTGCATTACATAAGGCCACGGGTTTTCGAGTATAATTGGTTTTATTAATGCCCAATTCTTTGGCTTTTCGCCACAAACACCTCGTATAATGATAATAACACCCATGGTTTTCTGCTAGTGGGAACATATTCTTAAAGAAAAAAAATTTGCAACAGATTTTGAGTTACCAGCTATAGATGATAGCTGGTAACTCAAAATCTGTTGTAAATTTTTGGGGTGTCCAATCTGATATTTGTGACTTAATTAACGAAAATAATAGGTAAAGAAAGACTCTACCTCGTCTGCGTTTTATAAAAAATATTTCGCGGCTCTCCATAAAAATAATAAAGCATGCAGGTTAAACACATTATTGACAATAGATGTCTAATTTCCTTATAAATATGTCAAATGCACGTAACAATAATATTATGCCAGTAGTATGCAAATAGGTATTTTTATATTTAACTGTACTTATATTCATATAATGGAACTAATGGGATTAGATTGAATAGGTATTCTAGTTCCATGGAACTACTGGGAGAAAAATATCCCAGTAGTTCCATAATGGAACTACTGGGATACGGCGTATTTTTTAATATAATAATAATATAAAGTTGATATTTTTATTATTATTTTTTTGGTAACCACTATACAGGATGTAGGTTCACAACAATGGGACTATGAGAAACAGTTCTCCCTCGTGGTCCCATTAAAGGGACAAAATCCTGGGACTACGAGAAAACAGGGTAATTTTTAAATTTTTTGATAATATCTCGAAAACGGTGCGTCCTATAGAAAAATGTTCTTCTACCGAATGAAAGCTTATAAAATTCTCTACAACTTTCACTTTGTGCACATTCTCCAATTTCTAATAGTTTTGAGCTACACGCTCTAGAAAAATAGATATAAACAAAAGCACCGCTTGTGGCATAAGATTATAAGAGGGTACTACTAAATTCGCGGCATGGCGGGCAGGACATTTTTATAGACCGCTCTCCTAAGGGTTATTTCACCTGCAACACTTACATATTGATCAGAACGATTAACTAATTTATGTAAGTATACTTTCACAAAAATGTTTTTTCTTTGTCTTAAAAATACGCTAAGACGGTGTTCTTCACTTCTTTGTAGGTCAAAAATTTCATCCCCCGAACCTTTTTCTTAAGTTTTGGTAAGTAATACATAAAAGTAGCTTGGAGCCAGATTCAAACTTTAGAGTATAAAAATAAAATATCTAAGACCAATTAATGCAGGGCAACCAATGAAACGAGATCCTTATAAACTTGAAAATTTACGTGTACCTACCTAAAAGCAGGACACCTTGCAATTTGGCTTGCTGTACCCTTTTTATGTCACTGCATGAAGTCCTTAGAACCCGGTTTATGATTATGGAACCAAGTTACATCCCGACCTGAGTAAGAATATGCCTCAATAAATCATGTTTATCTTCATTGCAGAGGTTCAAAAACTCACGCAAACATTTCACGAGCTATTGTTTTGTACATTCTCCGTACCTACCTACCTTGCATTGACTTATATCATGACAATATTATAATAAAGGATTTTTTTTTTTTTTGTATCTGGTACTCCAAACACCTTTGCACAATGTGCTTTCTTGAAGTGCTTTTAAACGACCGGATTTGGTACGGCCGCACCAAAGTGTACTGGAAAGGACCTTAAGACTTTTTTGAAGAAAATACAGAAATTTAAGGAAAATTGGTTTAATAAAAAAAATGGTTTTAACAATAGACACAAACTTTATGCAAGGGTTTATTTATGTTTTAATAAGGTGTATTATTCCTCCACGTGTCCTTATTACGGATTCTAATCGGTTCCGCATAGATTTTATTAGGGTTATTAAAAGATCTTGCGGAAATCTACATAAAAAAGGAGATACTCTAAATATTGGTAACTATAGACCAGTAGCCCTAATAACTATATTCGCAAAAATTTTTGAAAAAATAATTTATAAGCGCTTAAATATATTTCTAGAAAAAGAAGAAGTTTTAATTACACCACAGTACGGTTGTTTATGATTTTTTGCAATGTGTCATTAAAAGTATGGATCAAGGTAATACAGCTGTCATTGGACTCTTTATGGATATGACTAAAGCGTTTGATCATGTTAGACATGATATTCTTTTACAAAAATTGTTTCACTACGGAATAAGGGGTAATGTCTATAACTTAATAAAATCGTACTTGTCAGATAGAGAACAAACTATTCAAATCTCAAAATTGTGTCTTGTTACGAAAACAGAAACATTATACCAATCGGATACCAGAAAGGTTACATATGGAGTACCCCAAGGCAGTATTTTAGGCCCACTGTTATTTTTACTTTATATTAATGACATGACAATTAACATAAATGAAAAAATTACACTGTTTGCTGACGATTGCACTATACTTTTTTCTGGTCCCAATTTAACATCCTCATTAATGATTCATTAATTTATGGACTCTACCATAATTAATGAATCATTAAGCTCCATTATTCACTGGCTAAGTACCTATTAATAATTTAAAAATAAACTTTGAAAAAACTAAATATATAAATTTCCGACAAAGACCTACAGCTACAGTAAAAAATTCAATTAATATTAATTATAAAAGCACAACAATTTCTAGTACAACAACTACAAAATTTTTAGGGTTGCATTTGGATCCAAAAATGAACTGCAAATTCCATATTGATCATGTCTGTAAAAAAATCAGTCAGTTTACATTTGGATTATATAAAGCTCAAAAACATTACAAATAAAAATACTTTAATAACAGCATATCATGGGTATGTATCTTCCAATCTCCGTTATGGTATAATGTTCTGGGGAAACTCGACTGACTGGATATTTGTGTTTAAAGCACAAAAACGTTGTATACGAACAATATTTAATCTCAATCAAAGGCAGTCATGCAAACCATATTTTATAGATAATAAATTATTAACATTACCATGTATATACATCTACGAAACAGCATTATTTATAAAATCCAATATGAACTTATTTACAAAATGTGAAAGGTTACGTCATTTTAATAAACTAAGCATTGTCCCCAGTAAGACCACAAAAGCGTATTTTGCAGAGCGCCAAATATTTATAACAAGTTACCAGAAAGTATTAGAAACCAGAATAATATTTCAATTTTTAAAAGACAATTACACAATTTTCTCGCAGGAAAATGTTACTATTCTTTAAACGAATTTTTACAAGATGTTTAAAAATCTTCTCTTAGTTGTCTATTTTTTACTATTAATAATTTAGATTTCAATGTTTGTTATATTTTTATTTTTATATTACTTACCTTCATATACAAATGAAGAATATATTTAAGTGAATAGTTTTGTTATTTTTAATTTTAATAAGATACCTACCAATGTATAAGTAGGCAACTATTTCTATTTTTAAGTGATTTATATACCATATAAACATGTCCTACACTCGTCCGTAAACAATACGGAGGCCCATTGCTCTTCTGTCCAATTTAGGGATTATTCTCATCTGTCCCTCTGCTTTGTCCCCCTAGGGTGATAGATGGGAAAAAAAGTTCAATTTGTCCCACCGTTGTTAACAGGGGGACAGATGAAACTTTTGAAGAGTGATTGGAGTTTCATCTGTCCCCCTGTTCACAACGGGGGGACAGATGAAACTTTTTTTTTCCCAACTGTCACCCATAGAATTAAAAATAATTATTCTTTAAAGTAAATTGTAATTTAAACATTTATTTAAATTGTAGTATTGTAATTGAGTATCATGAAAATAAAAAAAACACTGCACTAATGCAAAACATATTGTATTAATTTTTAATGAAATGAAATAAAAGTATATTTATTCATATAAGTTAATTAAAATAATACTTAAGAACGTTAAAATTTACAAAATGTCAGCTTACTAACCTACTGCCAGTTCGCTGACGAAGTAGAGCCATGAGAGAAACTGAGGCCACTCTTTTTAATCGCCAGGTTATTAAAATTTTTGTAAGTTACAATTTCAAGTAGCTTGAAAAGTGACACAGGCAAATACACTTAACTCTATAGGTAATTAACTACTTACAGCTTTCTATGTTGTAGAGAAAAATAAAATGTGTGCTTTACAGGCTGCCTCAATTTGCATATTGCTAAAAAAAAGGTAAGTACCTTAAATACGTTGTGGATGTTTACAGCATATAATTTATAGGAATATTTGCGAACATACAAACAGTAAACTGATGACAATACGAGGCATGCCTTTTAAGTTATGTCGTTTGAAGAAAAAACAACAACTAGAACTTTAATCCTTACATTCACCGGACTGGAACCTTTGACCACGAAGACTTTTCTTAATTTTAGGAAATGTAAAGAAATCGTTAGGGCTAAGGTCAGGACTGTATGGAGGATGGTCAGGAATTTCTACTTTTTCCTGCTTTAAATACTCAATCGTTTGACGAGCGCTGTGTAAACTTGCGTTGTCGTGGTGCAGGGTGATGCGTCGCTTTGAGTTAGATTTTCGAAGTTCGGCGATGACTTGTGGTATACCACTCTGCGTTAACTGTTCTATGATCTTCAAGTGCAACATGGCCGGTTTTTCCAACGAACGTGGCCGTGAACGTGTGTAAGCTTTGTGATCGTCGGAAAGCAGATGCGGTATCCAACGGCAAACTAGCTTTCTCACACCAAGTGCTTCATGCAAGATCTTCTGAATGGTTGTCCCTGAGATGCCGAAAAGAGCTTCTATCTCTCGATACGTCACAAAACGATCTTCGAGAATTAGTTGTTTCACAGCAATGATGTTATCTTCAGTGAAGGCTGATTTTGGGCGTCGTTCGCGAGATTTGTCAGTAACAATAGTATGTCCACCCTAGAATTCTAAATATCAGCGTTCGACAGTCTGCAGACATGGGGCTTCATCACTGAACACAGATGTTAGCTCTTCAAAACACTGAAGCCGTGTCAGGCCGTGTGTGTGAAAAGGGATGAAAACGATTGTATGAAACTTCTTCATTTTTTAACTTAAAGTTTCGAAATTTTGTTTTGGAATACTTCTATTTAAATATAAAATACCATCATAATTTTGTTTTAGGGGTGAAATTAGAGATGAAATATTGTATGGAAAGATCTTTGCTTTTGAAGTTAGCGAGTTGAAATTTGCAGGGAGGTGGACGGAGGAGGAGGGAGGGGGAAAGAAGCTAGAAGTGAGAGTGACGTGAGTGGGAAGTAAGGGGAAAGTGAGGGGCAAGTGAGCGGCAAGTGAAGGGGAAGTGAGGGAGAAGTGAGGGGGAAGTTAGGGGAAAATGATGGGAAAGTGAAAGAGAAGTGAGGGAGAAAAGAGTGAGAAATGAGGGGGAAGTGAGGGGAAAGTAAGGCAAAGTGAGAGGAAAGTGAGGGAGACGGGAGGGGAAAGAGACGGAGAAAGGAGGGAGTTCCCGAATGGAGAGAAAAGGGAGGGGAAGGAAGGAAAAGAATAGGAAGCGATAGGAAGGGAGGGCTAAGGAAGAGGGGGGGAATCGAGAAAGCAAGTTAGAGGGAAGTGGAGGACGGGGCAAGGGATGCTGGAGTAGTGGATTAGGGATGCTGAAGGAGGTGGAGGAGAGAAGGGGGAAGGGAGGAGAGATTATTATTAATTTACTTCACACCACAATTTAAATAAATGTGTAAATTACAATTTACTTTCAAGAATAATTATTTTTAATTCTATGGGTGACAGTTGGGATAAAAAAAGTTTCATCTGTCCCCCCGTTGTGAACATGGGGACAGATGAAACTCCAATCACTCTTCAAAAGTTTCATCTGTCCCCCTGTTAACAACGGTGGGACAAATTGAACTTTTTTTTCCCATCTGTCACCCTAGAGGGACAAACCAGTGGGACAGATGGGAATAATCCCAATTTAGGTGATCACGCGCAAATCTTAAGCGAGCTTGTCTGTGAGCTACAGACAACCTTGGACCATTTGCTGGTCTAAAAGGGGTGATATCCGCTTCCTTTAACCTTCTTCTTATTGTTCGTGCACTCACATTTACTCCACGCACTTCATTAAGCTCTGTTTTGATGTTAACTGACGTGAGGAAACGATTTCGCAGGGAAGTTGTAACAATAAATCGGTCATCACGACCGGTGGTGCCTGTACCACGTCTCCTTCTGTAAGAACCTGTCTCCACAAACCTTCTGTATATTCTAGAAACCGTAGACTGGTTTAAATTTAAATTTCTACCAATCGTTCGTTGATCCAAGCCCTCCCGCACCAGTGCTACAATTTGAGCTGCTTGTTCGGACGAAGTATCCATATTATGGTTCAAAAACTCTCGATGAGTTAAAAAACTAACGCAACAATTCTGCTGGTAACAATAATTCAATTAACAAAAGAATAAAAAATCAATGCGAATCAATTTAAAACTTTGCTTTAAATAACACGCAAATCTGATACTACGAGTAAATTAAATTTTCTTTTCCCGGCTATTTTCATTTGTTTTACTGCAGTTCTATATTTAAATTTTGCTTTTTTTTAAGATTAAGAGCCATCTCCATATTTATATAATTTAATCTAAAAAGTTTGCATACTTATTAAAAAAAATCATTTTAAAAGTAATCCTGAACTTTGATGCAGCTTATGAGTCCGTCAGTTTATTTAATTGCTCTTTCATACTATTCAAATCATTATATTATGTAAACGTGTGTAAACGATGCAGAAGTAGTGCATTCGCTTTCTTTTTATATTTTTATGTGTACCTGCTTAACAAGTGTAGGTTATGTGCTTGCTAAATTTATAAGAATAACTCTACTGTAATATTTGCCATGTAACTGTTTATTTGTCCCTAATAAATAAACGAACGAATCGTTAATCGCCTCAAATCGAGTCTATAGTTTTAATCCAAATGTATTATTCTAAAATTTCTACTTAATATTTTTCCAGTTTCATTAACACTATCGCGCTCGGATGCCATGATGAAAATGCAGTATTTTCACTATTGGATATTGGATTGGATGGAGAAATAATAAAAAGCCTTGTGAAAAATGTACACCATAATTTGGAACAAATTACAATGATAAAACAAGCGTTGATATGTAACAAAAAATGGACATACGCTGCACGTTCGGAAGTGGATTTACGACTAAAGCGACTAAAGCTTTAAACGGTCCGGTGCTTCGTCCACACAATCAAACTTGGTGCGGAGTGCACCGCGTCCGAGCGTACAAACGATCGCACCAACCGATAATAATAATGTCCAGCGGACTGATAACCACACGATCGAATATGGTCCGCCCACCAAAGAACTTGTTCTCTACTTAGTCTGTGCACCAAAGTGATGGTGCGGAGGACACCAAATCCGGTCGTCTGTTAGAGCTATTCATTCACTTACTTGTTCTGAGGCTATTCAAACGAGCATCGTCTAATAGTTTTTTTTTTTTACTTTTTCGATAAATGTCAAACAAATCACAGACTAATAGAACAAGATGTACAAATATTATTTCGCCCTACTAGAAAGAGACACACACACGGTCTCTGTACTATGATATCTCGCTCGGCTCGTTTTTTTGCTGCAAGTACTAAGTCTTATTTATTGTTAATTTAATTTAATTCAAATAATTTTTTATATCAGATACATTTTTAGCGTTAACTGTAGGAAAAAATATCGACAAGTGTTAAAATTCTAATTAAACTGGATCTGCTACTGTTAAAAAACGCAAATCAAACTTATTAAAAATAGCAACAGCACATTTGGTAAGCAGGACATAAAAATACGGTGGCAATAGTTATGTAAGCCAGGATAGAAACTAATAAAAATAGATTTACATTTTGATTGAACAATGAAATGGTTTTAGTAAGCTTAACGAGAATTTCAGACTAGTTTTAATATTCTGCTATCTGATTGAGCTGTACCATCTGATGTAATTTACGAACGCAGCCGATTACGTGGTGAAATGTCAATTGTCAATCGATGCGAGTTGTGTGGATTTTTCTGAGATAACAAGCAGTATTTTTGTACTTACTCGATTTGGGAAGTTATCAATGATAAAATGTATATAATACCGTTAATAGTTACCATATTATTTACATTATTAAACGGAATATCGTCTAAAAGCGTGGAACTTACATTTGAACTACCAGATAGCGCTGTAGAATGTTTTTATCAAGATATAGAAAAAAATACCTCAGCGGCACTAGAGTACCAGGTAAATAAAGACTAATAAGTATCCATGCAATCGATTTCAATAATTAATAATTAAAATTGCTAAGTGTACATAGGGAAAATCATAAATTATAACCTCGTATACATAGTAGTCCTCACTCTCCTAACTTTTTTCAGGTAATTACTGGCGGTCAATATGACGTTGATGTTAAAATTGAGGGGCCTAATAAGCAAATAATTTATCAACAACAAAAGATGCAATATGATTCACATCAGTTTACTGCACAACAAACAGGTACTTTCCTAATTTCCATACTATCATAATAATTTTATATTCTTATGAAAAGGGAATTGTGTTATTCAAAATTTTAAATAGCCTAATAACTAGTAACGTAACTAGTAGTAACTGCTCCACACAGTTTATACTGTTTTGCCAACATACACGTACATACTAATCAGTATCATTATTGTTAACTCAATGCTATTGTAATCATTGCTGTTTTTAAATTACCATAACCTAGTGGTTGGCAATTGTAATGGACTATGCTTCTGTATAAAGAAACCACCATAGTTACTGTTTTCTAATTTGAATTGTTTGTCATAGATAGTGTTTAGATGGTTTTGTATTCATTTTATTTAAAGTAAAAAGAATCAAGAAAATTATAAATATATAATATATATATAGACTGGCCTGTTGGTCTAGTGGTTAGTGACCCTGACTGCTAAGCCGGAGGTCGTGGGTTCGATTCCCACCCAGGATAAACCTTTGTGTGATGAGGATGATTGTTTGTTCTGTGTCTGGGTGTAATTTATCTATAATATGTATGTATTTACAAAAAAAAAATGTATATAAGTAGTATATCAGTTGTTTAGTACCCATAACACAAGCAAATATAATTGCTTAATTTGGGGCTAAATGGCGCTGTGTGCATGTGGTAAAAAAAAATAAGAAATGTGATTATGCTTACTGTTAAATTATATGAGATCTAAAAGAGCCAGTGAAATCTTAGTACCTGTATCATAAAATGTGATAAAGAAAAATGAATAAATGTCATTTTAGTAAATAGGTATTTATAAAAAAGTACAAAACTGGTTCTAGCACTCAAATCAAATATATTTTGTCATTGTCATTATGTAGCAATTGAATTTTGTATGTTGAAAACTCTTACCAATTTCATTTATCAACATTTTTTACCACATCACTAATCTCTACCACCTTTAGTATTGTATATTTTTAATAATTTTCAGGTATATATAAGGTGTGCTTTAGTAATGAGTTCAGCACATTCTCACACAAGCTGGTGTATA
This sequence comes from Parascotia fuliginaria, assembly GCA_963082885.1. Lineage (NCBI taxonomy): Eukaryota > Metazoa > Arthropoda > Insecta > Lepidoptera > Erebidae > Parascotia > Parascotia fuliginaria. The sequence continues at coordinate 9,908,117 of OY720181.1, read as the reverse complement.
TGGAGTTAAATGTAGGCCCTGAGAAGCCTTTGCCAGGTGTTGGAGATCATGCTACTGTTCTAACACAGGTTATTCATTTATTTTATTAGATAAGCAGCTAAACAAATATCTATCTACCAAAATGACTCTATATGCTATCAGTAAACAGTCAGTGAAGAACGGGTGGTCACCATCCCAATTATTATCATAAAGGCTACTGCTATGACAACTTTAAAAATCTGTTGCACACCCTACTTGAAATTCAGAAGAGAAGAAATAAAAGAGAAAATGATGCTTACATTATGTAAACTATTCATGTTATATTTCCTAATGGATTCTAGAAAGTAACAGTGAATAATTACTTTATTATAAGAGAGTAGTATCACACATGACCTTGCAAGTTGAACATACAAGTATTACATAGTTCTGTCTTCAGTACTGAATAAAAAATTAACATAATAAATTATTCTCAAAAGCAAATAATGGAGTGTTAAAATAACTATGTTGTGTTAAAGTGTAAATTGTTAATGTATGAAGGTCAACCATTTGTGGCGAAAAGTATTACATAATTAAAAAAATTTGATTAAATTTCAGCTGGAAACTTCTGCAGAAGAAATTCACTCAGCCCTCAACAGAATTATTGACCATCAAACTCATCACAGGTTAAGAGAGGCTCAGGGTCGTAAGAGAGCAGAAGATCTGAACGAAAGAGTGTTTTGGTGGTCTATGGGCGAGACACTTGCGATAGTCTGTGTAGCATTTGCGCAAGTCATGGTTCTAAAGAATTTCTTCAGTGATCGACCAACATTATACAATCGAATGTAATACTTAGCTAATTAAATAGTTTATTTATTAAAAACATTTCTGGGATTTATTTTGCAATAGTTTTATTTTTTTATTTGTTAATAAAATTATAGACTTAAACAGTATTGGTATTTAGTTATTTTAAAGCATATTTACACCATGCAATTTTATAATGCTAAATAATTAAAGTTATTATATCTACAAAGAAAATTGGAGATGGTATGGAGATGCATTGTATAAAACATGCTCATAGATACTTAAATTGATTAATATACATACATATTATATATCCAGTGGTTACTAAACATTGACCATCATTTCTGTTTAAAAACACAATTTAGTAACTTTTAATATGTACTGTTGACTATATTACTTTTAATCAATTGTACTTTGTATCTAAGTGTAAATATCCAAAAAAGAATGTTTATTTTATTGCTAAATAACATGTCTGTACACAAAATTTAGTGTAGTTTAAAAAAAATATAAAATTTCACAAGTAAATATATTTGATCATTTATTAGGCCTCCAGTATAAATCAACCTCTCATTACAAGGTAATACAAAGAACAATGTATAAAGATACATACCACACCAGTTATTGTAGTAAATTACTTTATTTTGACATTAACATCCAATTGCTTATTATATTATATTAATAACAAATAAAAAAAAAGAGGCAATTTTTAAATTTCAATCACACTTATTATATATTATAATATTGTCTGATTTTTATAAACAAATTGGTCTTCATCACTATTGGGTCATTAAAACATTGTGTTTAAAACAGTACTAATAGAGCAAACACTCCATTCACTAAGGCACAAGGGTAAGCAATTAAAGGTCTTTGTTCTGCGTCTCCTGACATAGTAACAAAAAGTCTACTGGCGGAAAGAGCTGACCATATCACTGCAATAGCGGACAAACTCAATCCAATTGACCCATCCAATGAAAGGAATATGCCTAGCCCAGCTAGTACAACCATGGGTAACATACAATACCCTAGTACACTGGCAACACTCAACAATGTAAAAACTCCTTCAGTGCGGCTCATTAGAGATAGCAAGCAATACATTAAAATTACTGACATTACAGATAGACCATAGACATACCCAAAGTGTGCTTTATTTCCTGAAAGGAATAGGCATACTGCTAAAGCCAAACAAAATGCTATGGGTCCTGCAATATCTGTATCCCTCAACAGAAAATTAGCATCATCAGCTTTAGATTGCCCATGGAATGGATTTAGGACAGCCAGTGTTTTCTCTAGTATTCTGTCTGGATATATTTCAAGTTCATCTAATAAAGGAGGTTCGTCAAATTCTGTTGCTTCTGTAGCAGGTTCTCCAGGCACTGCAGCAGGTGTAAATAAACTTGGATTGTAGTACTGGTTGTTGTTTGCAGTCATCTGACCCTGGCCCTGGTCGAATGAATAGTTCTGTTGGTCTGTTGGAAAAGTCTGGAAATCTAAAACAAATCAGAAGTAAGTAAAGAGTAATAATTGTAGTTAAACTAATGCAACAAGATGTTAAAGTTATTGCTTACCTAAAGTCTGCTGATCGGCAAAGGCATTAGAATTAGTAAATGAGTAGTTTTGAGTGTTATTCTGTGCCTGCCAGGCAAAGTCATTTGGGTTTTGATATTGAGCCATATTTATTACGTATACAACAAGAGATTTCAAACAATTCTAGTGCAGATGTATTTTTTGCAGTGCAGATGTATTTTTTGTTTTTTGCAGTTAAATTCCATGTCATTTCTTGTCAAATTTGACAATGTCACAAACGTAATTTTGTTTTTTTTTTTTCATTTGCCCAAAGGGCAGGCTATAGTCTTTCGACCATACTGCCTAGTCTTCCGTTAGGATTTCTTACGTGGTAACGTTATTTTGAGCCAGTGATGTAGCAGATTGACACTAAATAAAAATTGACTACTAATATAACATCATGAAGGTCAATGGAGACACTTACCACCAGCTATTCATCCCACATGGAGCCACGTGGAGCCAGCATTCCTACTTTTTTCTCTCCATTTCATTTCACTCTTGGCGTCGTCATCGGAAATCTCTTGCACTTACCCATGTCCCTCAGCGCAAAATAGAGAGAAGAAACTGACTGTTAATATTCTGAAAAACACAAATGACAACATAAAAATAAAATTTTAATTAATTTACAATCACGTTTTTATAGTTTTTTAATGTCTTTTGATAATAGAACCTCTCAAGCCAAGTCACTGCAAAATAGGAATCTAGAGCCGAAGTTTGGTATTGCATTGTACGTCCGGCGTACGGAGGCAAAAGTAAGTAACTTATTATGTTTACCATTGCTCAAAGCTTATTCGCTATTACTGATATAAAGTAACTCTGGCCTCTTACTTAAATTGTCATTGTAGAATAAAGGCTATAATGATGAACTCTGCGATTGTGTTGCGATTGTGTCAGACTACAAATGAGTTACGGACTTGTACGGAAAGCTACTATTGGCCGTAGAGTCAGGTAACAGAGGTATATAATTTAAAAAACTGTTGGTTTTCGCAACAGATAACAAACCAGTAATCATAAAGGATTGATCTAATCCATAAATAGTCGGTTTTAGTAGTTAGACCAATGACGGTCTTTATTCAGTTTATTTATTAGATTTGGAGGGAGAATTCAGTGTTGAAATTCACTTCTGGTAGACAGTCTCCTAATTATCACCACCTAGATCAGTCATGATGAGCCACCCTCATATTAATGACAACCGATTGCGGTTGCCTACCACGCCACCTCCGTCGTTGCCCATCTTGTGAAGGGTCAACTCCAGAACACCTCAAAGGCTATCATTTCATAGTTTTCCTTTCATTTAATTTATCATGTTTCAGAGAGATTTTATCCTTTTATATGATCCTAACGATCGTTGCAATAAAAGTACAGGTTGTAATTTTTACAGATTTTAGTCGGTTCGATTCCCGGGTGTGGTAAGCGAATTATTCAAAATATTTAAATGCAGTTTTCTTTCTATTCAAAAATAAAGGAATGTTTTCTTTAAGGCGAGGTATTCCTGGAGATAGGCACTCGAAGGTAGTATAAACGCTAGCCCAGCCTTCGCCAATACAGTACGACGTATTTATCTACGATCATCAGGATGACAGTGGCAGACCCAGCGCGACGTCACGCGTTGACAGTTTGCGCACCGCAAGCTCCGTATTTTAAACCTCGTGCCGCGCCACAATGCAGACACATACAGTAGGTATATTTTTTAACATGATTCATAAAAATCAGTATTTTGCTACAGTGTTGTGTGCAATTTAATGTAGGCTTATTAAACCTAAAATGAAGGTATAGTGATGGTATTAAATAATCTTGTCGAAGTAACAATAAAATGTTGGATAAACGTTACATACTAAAGTTAATTTTTTTATTTTATTTTTAATTATTGAACATCAATTACATCATGCAAGAAAGTGGTGGAAAAGTGGAATTTTTTAGCAATCGGCTTAGGGTTAAGTTTAGGAATGAAAATCTGAAATGGAAGCCAAAAGAGACAAATCTTTGGAGACCACGTACTTGATTTTAAAAGATGCGTATGTAAAATGTTCAATATAATTTAGGGCTTGTTTCACAATTTAAATCATTCATCAATAATTGATAGTTAAATAGTTGATGATTAAGAAAATAATAAAATAAACCAAATAAAAAACACTTGTCTTAATAACCATTAACATAGTAATAAGTTAATAACTAGACGTCGGTATAATACAAAAATCAAGCAAAAATTGTCACACCTTCACCTATATAAACGTAGATATCGATACAATCTACTTCGAATTTTGCATAAACATTTTTTAACAGAATTGATGGAAGATGTGTTCCGTATTTTATTAAAATTTATCCTTTAAAGGGGCTAGAAAGATAAAAAGGTTAATTTTGGGGATGATTTGCTTTGAAGTTGATATCAATACACCTTAATGCTTTTGATTTAAAATATTTCATTTTGACACATGTTTGAAAACTCAATCAACCTTCATCAAATGAAGTTGCTATAGTTATTTTTGGATAGCAATTTTCTAGAGAGATATTGTAATGAGGGTGTTTAAGAAAATTTACACCACCAGTTAGTAGACAGTGCTATCAAAACAAATAAAAAAAATATTTTTCATAGCTCATTTCGCAAATTTTAATGTTTAATTTACAAAATGGATAATTCACATGCATATGGACAAAAGAAAATTACTAAAATGATTTTTTTAAATGGTGCCCACCAGGTGGCAGCACCGATGCGTCAGGTCTAGCTGTCAAGCGCTTTTTTAAAAGTTAACCCCTGATTGGCCAAATGTGACAGTTGAAGTGGTGCCAACTGGTGGCGAAATTGCCTAAGCACCCTCACTGAGTACTATGATAACACAATCATTGCATCGAATAATTTAAAATCTTCTCTCATACGGTAAATTACAGTACCCACTTTTGTTTTGCTACGGCGAGGATAGATACTTCACTTTTGTACCCTAGTAATGTAAACATTGGTATCTGCTACTAATAGCATATACCACTATGTTTATATTACTGGCTAGCTAGTAGTAAGTTTTTATTCTACCGTGTAAGAAAGGAAAAGATAATCATCTGCTATATTTTCATTAGTCGTTTAGCCATTTTTGTTGTTTGCGAAAAGAAATCGAGGCGAAAAAATTGAGTTATATTAGAATCAATCAGGCGCAGCTTACAGCGGACAGTTATATATACTTACAAGATGCGATAGGGACACAGGACGTTGATGCTGATCAGCTGGGTCAAAAGGTGGTGCTGGCTACTTCTTTTACAGAAGGGGAGAGGGCACGCTATATGAATGAGCAATGCACAACATAAATCCACCCAAAATTATGCAATGATACCAGATTGCAATGCTAACCTTATTATGTAGATATTTATTCCTAGGATTCTCCCTAACACCATCAAATACCCCTTTTAATTCAAAAGAGTGCAGTTTCCTATCAAAGTTTTTTTCTGAATGACCATAGACAAAGCTCAAGGTTAAACTCAGGTAACGGGCGTAGACTTAAAGTTGTATGTGGCGTGCTCCAGAGTAAGCTAGAGTAGCCTGGTAATAGTAAAAACTAAATCTATTATATATTAAGATAAAAGCAAAAGTTCATTTACTCAATCATCACGAAATTTCAGAAAATACAAGTGCTAGAAGTCGCAAATTTTGCATGAGGGTTCCTTTTAGGACATAGGTGCTTAATGAGACGAGATTTTGCGAAGTGGGTTTAAAGGGATGACAAAGTTTGTATGGAACTTCTATAGTTTTTTTATTCATCATCATCATCAGCCTACGGCAGACCACTGCTGGACATAGGCCTCTCTCAAGGCGCGCCATCTTGCCCGATTCACAGCTGTTTACATCCAGTTTCTGCCAGCCGCCCGTTGTAAATCGTCGCTTCATCTAGCGGTGGGGCGTCCCACTCTACGTTTCTCTGTACGCAGTCTCCACTCCAGAACCTTGCGGCTCCAGCGATTGTATGATCTGCGACAAATATGACCAGCCCATTGCCACTTCAGAGTGCTAATTCGGAGAACTGTATCGGTAACTTTAGTTCGCTGTCGAATCTCCTCGTTACGGATTTTGTCGATCAGACGAACGCCAAGCATAGCTCTGTGTAAAGCCCTCTGAGCGACTTTCAACTTATGGACCAGTCCATTTGTGAGTGTTCACGTTTCAGCACCATAGGTCATTGTAGGTAGGACGCATTGGTCAAACACCTTGGTCTATACCTAGGGTTTGCGGTATGGACGACGTAAAGACTTGACGGAGTTTGTGGAACGCTGCCCAACCCAACTGAATCCTCCTGTCGATTTCCCTTTCGAAATACTAGTATAAGTTTTTACCTAGTTATAGTTGTTTTTTATTAGGATTTCCAAATTACTAGAAAAGACTCATTTTTTATTACTTAGAAATTACCATTATTAAGCCGTAAAATAGGAGTCGCAAGTTTGTGTAAAATTTCGTCAGTTTTACTGGTAGCAGGTAAATAGATTTAAATAGGATTCACCATAATGACGGATTATACTTATATTTATTATTTATTATTACATTTTACGATTGTCGTAAGATCAGGCAGGCAATATCCTCAGACATGAATTATCACTCGAACGATGTCGCGGGCAACAGCTAGTCACAATAACAGTATTTATATATTATTTAAATAGTTTGACCGCTTTTTTATGATATTTTTAAATTATTTTAAATTTTAAGTTTTTAACAATTCACATAACTACTTGCAAATGATAAAACAATAGCCCACCTACTAGTATAGGATAGAATAGGATAATAATAACATTCATAATAATTAGTGATTTAGAAATAAAAGGGCCATTATATTTTCATTATTTTCTTAATTATCGCTCATTTTAATGTTTCTTACTGTCATTCCTCTAATTTGTGGAGGATATATTATAATTTCAGGCGAAAGTCTGTACATATAAAATTAAATAATTTTTGATTCCATTTTTCTTTTCAAAATTTATGATTTCACCTGCTTCTTAACTTACTGCTCTGCTCCCGTCGCCAGTAGCGTGATGTTACATAGCCTATAAATAATCTTACTCGAGAACTGGGCTATCATACGCAAATAAATTCCAGAGATCCAAACAAACAAACTAACAAACAAACTCTTCCGCTTTATGTAATAGTATTGATTTAGGATTTTATTGACAGTGATTGTACTCGTACCAACTTGTAATACAAAGTCCAAACGTGACGTCCTATTCACATATAATTAACTTATTACAACATTTCTATATTGTGACACCAATGAAACGTCAGCTTACCGAAAATACAATGCACTTTTAAATAATATTAGGTTTTATAATAAAAATGAATTCATAACAGAAAAATAATGTTAAAATATACTTATTTACCTAATCTATTACTATTATTTGTTTAGCCTTCGTGAAGCTATTATTTTTTTAAATTACGCGCTTTTTCTGGATAACAAAAAAATTGACACAGGTCCGACCTCTGACGCTGTCCCAGCGGGACTTTCCAGTATTAAAAAGTACTCTGTGAGCGGGACTGAACGAGGAGCGCGGAAGCCTCAGCAAGGACGAACACTCATTTTCTTAGGAAACGGAGGAAAAGACGTTCTAAATTTTACTTTTTGATTACCGAAAAATCTTACATTTTCAACGACAATTCATTTGATATAAGTTTCATTACACAAAAACTAATATACACTGAATGAAATGGGTTTGAAAATTAGTTTAGACTTATCTTTGAGACTAAAATCGATCGAGCCAAATTGCAGACATTGCGTTTTGAATTACCGAAATTTATAGATTAAAGAATGAATAATAATATATATGATTTTCAGATTTTAATTCCATCTCGTTTAGGAATAAAACAGAAAACTAAGAACCTGTTTTTGAGCATTTTGGGAAAAGCTCGCCTTAAGTAAAATTTTCAATATACAGTTTTATGAGTACTTTCCCTTCAGGTGGCATTACAAAATTCCACCCTGTAGGATATCTCTACATCTGTTTTATTTTGGAAGTAGGTATCTCTTAAACTCAACTGAAAACAGATTAAGAGAAGAAAAACAAAACTTGAGTTATATGGCATACTTTATTCAATTAAATATATTTCATTCACTGGTGCTATTATATTATGGAATGTTTTTGAGTTTGTTTGAATATAGGAATACATATAGAACACATCAGTGGCGACCTCTGGTAAGTATATATCGCAGATAAATGGCAGCGGTATGCGGTATTACAATATGTATTGTATATTTCGCTATTTTTGGGTATAGATAAAATTAGCATCTAAAAGGTGTAGTTGCACAAAACGTACTTACCTAAAGCTCAAGGAAAACAAGCCTCGGAGGTCGTCACTAAATACACAATTAAGTATAATATAAATACACAGTCAATTGATACTTGAAGTTACATTTGTAAAATGGTGATTAATATCGCTATATTTATATGTAAGCAAAGTAAAAAATCTATACACATGTAAATTATATAAATATAGATGTATAAGTAGGCACCGCTATCTTCTGATAATGGTTTCTTTTACTCATGTTTTTACAAGTAAAATATATTAGTATAATTTCAATTTAAATAATTTGATTTATTTAAATCTGAGTCGCTCCCTCGTTTAATATCTTAGGGCATATTAAAAATACGTACATTATATTATACTGTAGTGGTAAGTTCGTGCAAGTATAGCTAAAAAAACCGCAAACAGCGATAGGTGCAATGTTATCCGAACGCACCAAAGTACATAAGTACGCTTATGTAATATCGGTTAACATTAAATTTATAATCGAATGTTAACTTGTACGCCGGACGGTCTACGTGAGACAAAGTAGTCTTCGGCAGTTAATGTTTAAGAAGAATGGAAAAATTTACAATGAACACATAAGTACCAGCCATACCATGCGTTCTGTGCTTGACACAAGCAGCGAACATTATACTACCTTATCTTTGGTGCATCCACATAAATTATTCGGCTAGCGTTCTTGCTATACCAACGTCATAATATAACTTAATTGTACCTTCTAGTTTCACAGTCTCGCAGGTCCTCAATGAGTTAAAGACATAAAGGGTAGAAGTGTAGACATATGTAACTGGTAAATCTGTTATTAAAAGGAGGACTCATTTCTACACATTGATTGGATCCGAGAAAAAATATGAGTGTCCAACATCAGTTTAGCAGCAACGCCAGTCTAACTTTTTTTAATAGTGTTTAAGATCGTAAAATAATATTGTCAGGTACTTAATGTAAGAATATTTATACATTAGAACCACTCCATAACTTATCTTGAAATTAATATTAACTTGATACTTGTTCACTTACACAAGAAATAGTAGTTTAGTATTTAACATCGTTACAATACATCAATGATATTGCATTTATAACTAAAACAGCGAGTTAATAACAAATTAACAACATAATATAAAACAAAACTATATATAATGTTAGAATTTAAATTTTCTGTTGACAACGCTAGTTTAAAAAAAAAATGTTTACAAAGTTAAAAGTTGTATAATTTTAAAACTCATTAACAGTCTTAAACTAAAATGCAGGCTCCATTTTTTCGTCTTCAAAAAGGTACACGTTACTGCTCTGCTAAGGAAAAACGAAATATGCGTAACGGAAATGCATCTTATGTCACACACTTAACCACTCGTATGCTACAATATCAGACACAATAGAAATAACATTGTGTCTCGTGCAGATCTGCTCCTAAGCACACGAAGGGTTAAGACACATTTTATACTTAAAGTGCAACTTTATTAAAGAAGTGTTATTCAGCGATATACTTAGCAGAGCAGATTAAAGATGTCAGTTTCTGATTTATACAATTTAAATAAGGTAAATCAGATCCAAGAGATATTTCATAAAATTTTAGAATTATGACGTCAATCGACGACGCCGCGCCTGTCCACTAATATTTTATTATAGTACTACAATAAAGTCTTAATATGTTGTGAAGCGTGGTTACAAACATAATAGTTTTTGTGTAATTTTGGCTACAGCGCGACCAGCCTCAATAGAGATTAATCCATTATACAAGATATAAATAAATAAAAACATAAGATGTGCTTACGCTTTACTTATTTAAAGTCCAACGGGACGGCAATTCGACACGACCGGAGATTAGTCGTACGCGGGAGCAATTTACCAGGCTAGTTAAGATTAGGCAAATGTAAAATATACTGTCACAATAAAATTAAGAGTGTATTATGTGTCATATGAGTCACGAACGAATGACACACGCAATTATTGCCGATGAGAGTAGTGTTTATCGTAGTACAAATACCTAAGTACTTTTGGAACAAAAACCTTAACACTGGCACAAATTGTGTAAAATCGAGACGCACACGATACCTTCCTTGACCAAATTGAAGTCAATCCGTCTTCAATAAAACAATTTGTAATAAAGTTAATCATAAATTACTTAAAATTAAAACAAAAATATGTACAATCTACGTTTTGTACATGCAATATAATATACACGCATACATATTAGCCCAACGCTTACTTACATAATCACACATATTGAACACAGCAATAAATGGAGATTTCGTAACAAATGATTCTCGTTTTAATAAAATTATCTATCAATGCTCATATAAAAATCTTATTGAAATAAAAAACAAAAATCAAAATTGTATAATATACATATATCACAGATACCTAAGGAAGATATTACTTATTATATCTAACGTTGAGGTGCTGTTGACACTTCCTAAAATATGTAATAAATAAATAAAAAGCACTCAATCTCAAAACTCTATGTGAATACTGTTCATAAAATATACATGTTAATAGCTCCGTTTCCTGTGTTTGGTTGTTCATAAACAAAGTCAAATATAATTTCTGTAACACACTTACACTTGAAAGTAATCACTGACAGTGGCGTCACCACCGTTATTAATACTGCTTTTAGGCTCGCTATGGTTTGGTATATTTATCTTCTCATATCCTCCAGATGAATCCGATCTTTCTACACTAGCGCCGGCACTCATCTCACCGCTAACTCGTTCGTAAGGTGGTTCTCTCTGCGATAACTCGAAATATTTAACACTCTCATAGTTCGGGTCCTTTTTGGAACGCACGGAATCATATTTGGGATCTTTAGATCGGACTGATTCATATTTTGGATCTTTACATCTCAAGGACTCGTAATTAGGATCTTGCGTGCTTACACTTTCATAATTTGGATCTTTGGGTCTAACAGATTCGTAATTAGGATCCGATTCACTCCCTGTATTGTAGAGAGTATCGTGAGGCACGGATTCATAATTAGGTTCTAAGGTGGGTTCATCATTATTGTTAGCAGGCCAGTTGTTATATTTACCAGACCTTTTGTTCACAGTAGAATATGTCGGTTGTACTTTATAGTTCGGCGCGATTGTAGCATAAGGTGGCGTAGGAGGTTGATTTCTTAATACTTCATAGTTGGGATCGGAGTCTGAGGCATTATTGTCAGTCTTCGAAATATGCTCATATCCCGCATCACTACTGACAATACTATTAGGACCACTGTCCGCCATCAAATGGTTTATTTTCAATAAGTTGTTGTTTGAGAAATTCGTGTTACAGCTTGCATTGTTTAACTCCTTGACAGTTTCGTAGCCTGGGTCTTGATTTTGAGATGATTTCCGATCTTTGTGAGCAATAGTTTCGTATCCGTGGTTTATGGATTTTTTCCTGTCGATGGTTTCATACCCGGGGTCGTCGCCGCGATACTTGGATGTATGCGGCTCACTATCACCACCTGCACAATCTTTTGATCGTCTAATAGACTCTTCTGTTCGGCCTTTCGTTTTTTTAATAACTTTGGCGTACATTTCCTCGACATTTCGTGAGGGGCTTTCGGTTATTCTATGGTCGGAATTCAAGCTCGTATTAGCATCGGCCGACGAGTAGTCGCTATAGTTAGGTCCATCAATAGAGTTGTACAGATTGTCAGTTTGAGTATCACGTTGATCGATATCGAAGTTAAGTTCCCTGGCAACGAGTGGTCGGATCAGATCACCGGAGCTGAACCTGTGCTTCTCGACCGGATAGTTGCAGCCGTAGAAGTCGGAGGAGCTGACACAGCTGTTGTTTCGTTGATGTTTTTCATTGAGGCTCCGACGTAGTTTGTCGTTATTGAAGAGATCACCTGTAAATATTGGATTGATTAATACTATCTATTTTATATTTTACAGTGGCAGACGAGCTTAGAGTTCACCCGATGGTGAGTGGTAACTATCACTTATGCACTTCTGAAATGCCAGGGGTTCTGCCAAGCCGCTGCCTATCGTGATATTAATGCTCTATTTAAGCCTCGTAACCTTTTGTTGAGTTTTATAGTAATTACCTGTACTAGACATACGTTGGTGCCGTTGCGCCTGCTCAATAGCGGGCTGGCGCGGTGCAGCGTGCACTGTAGCGTGGGACGTAGCGAGCACCGAGGCGTGCGCCGCACCATGGGACGAGGCGTGAGGCGGGCCATGGGACGAGCCGTGGGACGAGCCGTGGGACGAGCCGTGGGACGAACCATGGGATGGGGCGTGGGACGTATTGTGTGACGTGTGCGCGTTGCCCTGTGACGTGGCGTGTGGTCCGGCGAGCGGCGGCGGCGGGAGTGGAGAGTTAGCTTGACGTTTTTCGGGCTTAGGCGAGCCCAGAGCACCCGTTGAGTTGGAACACGAAGATGACGATGCTATTAAAATATTTATTACATGGTCAGTTTATAATAATCATAAATATTGTCAATATTAATACGAAGGTTTTATAGAATCAAAACACAATAAATTGCAGTACGTAATAATTTAAGAAGTATTCAACATCTGCATCATGTACAAAGTATGTAATGAGGAAAAAGAAGAAGGTTAATTGTACCTTGTCTTGAGTGGGTAGCTTGAGACGTCGATGCCTCAATTTCTGGTGGTGCGCTTCTTCTGTGAAAGAAAACAGACCTATAATAAATACTATTTGTATACGACTCGGAGTATAAATAAATAAGGCTCATTTTTACGGTAGTAGATCCACGCTGATTTCAGCATGAATGGGCCGGATCGTCCGGGGAAGTACTACCCTCTCATAGAAGATCGACTTAAGAGTAGTAGTATCCGTACTACTGCGTTTCGTTCGGTGAGTGAGAGCGCCGGAGGCCCAATTTCCCCCCTATCCTCTTTCCTCACCTCCCTCATTCCCTTCCCCTAACCCTATTCCCAGCCGCCATAGTGGAGGCCACTATACCAGCAGTTTAAGACGATGGCTTTTGGTATAGTGGCCGCCACTTCTGGATTCCACTGACTGCTTACCATCAGGCGGGGTGGAGTCACTTTGGTAGGCTATAATATAAAAAAAAAAAAAAAAAAAAAAAAAAAAAAAAATGGTATACGTTTCTTAGTTACGTATTTACGTACAAAATGTTAGTGTGACAATAAATTGGAACCATTTACTGACGCATGCTTAATCTAAAGGTCGACACAGACAGCAGGCGAAGCGGGACGGCGACGTAATTATGTAAGACGTCACACAGCGTCGGGCGTCACGTCTTCTGTATTAACTAGTACTTAATTACAACCGCTCACGTCACGCTGTCAAGTAACCCATGATTGTTTCTCTAAAGAGGTAGGCAGAAGGATATTACTTCAATTTTATAACCGTTTTATCAAACCGGTTTAACTTACGCCGCATTAAAGAATTACCATTCACGTAAGTCAGATCAAAGACATTGATAGTAATAAACAACCCCATGATAAAGCAGAAGCGTACGATGTTTCCGGATTATTAGATAATTTTTCTTCTTATTTTGACAGATCCGAAAATATTTTACTTCCACAGAATTGTATTAAAAATTTCTGTAATAAAATATTTACAAGCAACCATAACTCTTAGAAGCACAAAAATGGCCAGTGATCGTCAAGCATGTTTTAAGATATTATGAAATAATAATACCTGGCGACATGTGTGGGATCATTCTGCAGCAAGTCAGGCGTAGCATCTCTTCGGCGAGGTTCGGTAGCAATCTGCGCGTATGTGTCTGAACCTTCCCCGACACTCGCTTCTTCGATTGCTGCATACATCTCATCTACGGAAAGAGAAATAGTAGTTTGTTTTAGTAGTTTTCTATAAAAAATAAGGTTAGTTTTGCCTCTTGGATTCAGTAAAAAAGAAAGCTTTCTATTTCAGATTCCAAAATACTTAACTTAAATTGAATGAGTTAACTGATTACCTCCCAGCTTGCGTGCGATGGCAAAACTACCTGACTCTTCAGGTTTAAATAGAAAACATCGAGTCGATTAATTATTTGAAGAAAATATACTTAATGGAATTAAATAGTTTATGAATTTAATTTTACCTGCAATCTCAGTTTAATTTTGTAAGAATAGGTACATAACGTTTTGCTTGGCTTTTTACAACGCAGAGACTTAAGTCACAATAAATAAATAAGAAAAGAAAAATAACTAATTTGCACTATTATTAATTTAGGTGAATACTCGGTAATAATGTAAATTAGATTGAAAATAGTTGTCAGGCTGATTAAAATATTAAACACGTAATACATTCTAAGAATTAATATAATAAATTGCAGTTATTTTTATCCTGAATAATTGGAATTTCATAATTAAGTACTAAAGACATTTCAATCCTATACTAGGATTTAGATAACAAGTAGGCGCCTCATTAGATTATCGATTATCACGATTACTACATCTAAGATCGTGTTGTTATATCTTAAGATATTTACTTAAATTAAGCTGCAATTATGCGATCAACTAAGGAATTTTCTTTACACTTTATTTTGATATATATTGAGTAACTCTGTTAATGTAGGTAGGTGATGTTTATTTTAATTTCAATCAGACTTAGGCCTAAGCGGTCTCCAAGAAGGCTTTCGTAGAGTATAAAACTGATTAACTAAACTAATTAAAGCTTTTTATTGAATGTTCGAGTTAAACTTTGACTGGCCTGTTGGTCTAGTGGTTAGTGACCCTGACTGCTAAGCCGGAGGTCGTGGGTTCGATTCCCACCCAGGACAAACCTTTGTGTGATGTTTACAAAAAAAAAATGTATATAATATGTAGTATATCAGTTGTTTAGTACCCATAACACAAGCAAATATAATTGCTTAATTTGGGGCTAGATGGCGCTGTGTGAATGTGGTAGAATATTATTATATTATTATTATTTCCTTTATTTATATTTTTTCATATTTATTACATTTTCAAATATATACTTATAAAAACCAAAAATACACATTTAAAAATATAAAAAATAGATTACCACCAGCAACGAGACAAAGTCCAAGCTACCGGCGGTTAGGTCTCCAGACAGAGGAACCTCCTAACAATACGTGCCGTGTCGAGCAGCACTGCCTTCTGGATCTGGCCCTTGACCCATCCACCTAATGCGAGCCTCGCCTCTTTAGGTGTTGGTCGAGGCTCTTAGCTATTAAACCATTTACGGTAACGACTATCGGCACAATGACAGCAGAATCCACATCCCACATGTCAACAATCTCATGGGCTAAATCAAGATATTTTATTTGCTTATCTTTCTCAGCCTTCATGAGATTCTCGTCATGAGGGACGGTAATATCAACTATCATTGCAAGGCGTTCGGATCGATCCACCACCACGAAATCAGGCTTGTTAGCTATAATAGTCCTGTCTGTGATGATGGAGCGATCCCAATACAATGTCGCGCGACCATTTTCGAGAACCGGCTCTGGGTTGTATCTGTAGTACGGTACCTCGCCATCTAGAAAATTGTATCGCAGAGCAATTTGCTGGTGGATGATCCTGGCTACTTGGTTATGTCTGTGCAAGTACTCTCCGTTAGCAAGACGCGAACAGCCGGAAACAATATGCCTGAGGGATTCACCAGGGCGATGACATGCCCGACATATGTCAGTAGTGCCATCCCTCAAGATATATTTCCGGTAGTTGTTCGTCATGATAACTTCATCAGCAATTGCACAAACAAACCCTTCGGTTTCTCCAAAAAGATCACCGAAGCGTAGCCAGGCAACGGAAGCAGCACGGTCTATATCAGGCCCATGTAAGGCCCGATAGAACCGTCCGTGAAGCTCCTTGCTCTGCCATACCATTCTACGGTCGTCTATACTCAGTACTACAGGCCTACGCCAGTTCTCCTTAGCCAGGGCAAGCGGGGTAAGTCCACTATCCACTGCAACCATATCACGATGCACACCCTCGCCCATCTTAAGAAAATAGTCTCTGAGGTTGCATATCTCGCGATTGTGGAGGGTTTTGGCATTTAGAAAGCCGCGGTCTCCACATTTTCGCGGGATATACAACCTCATGACGGATGAACGTGGATGGTGCATACGGAATGCTGTTATTATTATTATTATTAAACTACAGGAGTAAAGGCTTATAAACTAAAATAATAATTACACGTATGAAACTTACCAGAATCATCTGACACGGTGGCATAGTGCGGTTGTGACGGCGGTTTACTGCTCTGTGCACGAATGTTACTCAGTGGTTCACGCACAGAAATACTCGTATAACCCTCTGAAAGTAATATAGCATTGACTAAAAATAATGCCTTTGGTAATAGGTATAATAAACCGTAACACTTTTACGGTAGTAGATCCACGCCGATTTCAGCATGAATGGGCCGGATCGTCCGGGGAAGTACTGCCCTCTCATAGAAGATCGACTTAAGAGTAGTTCTTCTTCTTTTCGAGTCGACAGCAAATCTTTTTATATTATATCAGCCCAAAACTTAGCTACGGCTACTGCATTGTCAGCAGCGTTCATTAAATCTTCCTGCGTGCAGTTGATCGGGCACGCAGGGCACGATAACAAATGGGCCATTGTTTGAGGATTGGCTCCACACTTGCAAATTAGATCGGCTTATTATTTAATTACTAATTAGACTTAAGAGTAGTAGTATTCGTACTACTGAGTTTCGTTCGGTGAGTGAGAGCGCCGGAGGCCCAATTTCCCCCCTTTCCTCTTTCCTCAACTCCCTCATTCCCTTCCCCTAACCCCATTCCCAGCCGCCATAATGGAGGCTACCATACCAGCAGTTTAAGAAGATGGCTTTTGGTATAGTGGCCTCCACTTCTGGATTCCACTGACTGCTTACCATCAGGCGGGGTGGAGTCACTTTGGTAGGCTATAATATAAAAAAAAACAAAAAAATATACTATACTTTTAAAGTATAGGAAAAGTGTGTCACGCTCACATTTCGGTAGCTTGATAGATAGATAGAGATAACCCTGCATTAATTGATGATTGATGGCTTGATCATTAGATCAATCAAAATAAACATGAGCACATTGTAATCAACTGTAGAAAGACTCAATTTTGTTTCTTGTATGATCTATGATGTATCAATCTGCATGCTGGTTTATAATTTATATTATTCGCTTGGTATCAAAAGTTCAATTCGGTCTCACAACAAACGCCTCCGGAAAGTATCATAGCATATAGTGTCGTATTGCATCATTCAGATTTAAAAAGGCGCTTAAAATATTGAAATTATGAAAATGACTGATAAAAATGTTAAACATAATAAAATATAGCCTATGTTACCCATCATATTTGTAGCTTTCCAAAAGTACAATATTTTTTAAATCGGTTACGTAGATCTTGAGTTAAATCGCATCATACAAACAAACAAGAATCAAATATTTTCTCTTCATAATATTAGTTTAGATTTAGCAAGTATTGTAATTCGTTTTAATTCTAATAGTGCCAAATAACATATTAGGTAATATATTAAGATTGTAAGAATATATTGAAATTCTTTACAATACAATATTAATGTAATCAATTTGTAACAATTAGAGATACAAATATTTCGACAGAAAAACTTTATACAGAGGTAATTCTCAATCATTTGTTGACTATTATGTTTCATTCAAATTAAAATGTTATCTTTTTTTTTAAATAGTAGGTGAATAAAATTGCGTGACACACCTCTGCATACCCCTTTTATGGAAACAGTGTTGATAACATTCCGACACTAAATTGAATGATTCAATGCATGTGACAAATAATAAAGTTGTTCGGATAAAAACAAAGGACTGGCAGACAGACCGAATAAGTCGTAAATCGATACCCTGAGTATGAATGAAAAAAATTAAGACCATGGGCTTCAAAGCTCAGTGACGTAGTAATGCTCAGTGCATTTTTCAATGAAGATAAACAGAAGAAGAGGTGATGTCGGTCGGCTATCATTGGATGCAAGACGGTACCAATACCAGTCTCTTTGGTTATCGTTGGAAGAGGTCTATGTTCGGCAAGGTTCAGATATTTTCGTTCCAGAACCTTCAGCGACAGAGATACCAGTTCAAGATATGATATAGGCTGCCTCTATGATCACATGCGAATGAAAACATCGGAAACTTGCCAATTTTCTACTAGATAATCAATAAATGTTTGACTGGATTCAAACTGAACCGGATGTCACATTTTGTAGTCGTGTTTATAATATCGACTCAACAAAGGTGCAGTAACAGTCATCATCAGAACCACACCCGGGAAAATAATAATTCGTATCGGTAACGTAATATGATTAGATCAATAGGATATACCTCATGTACAAAATTATGACAAGAATGTATAAGTTTGTTTAACTCTTTCTTCCTTTTACGATCATCGATACAACTTATAATATTATTTGATCAATATTTTTCGAAATATGGATTATAAATATTATTATGGAGTGAAATCGGTAATTATTAAAGATCGCTTGAGAATCGGCGATATCTATATACAACAACAACAGGAAAACAAATGCTAAATCACTGAAAGATCACATCGTATAGTCACTATGGAGAAGGCCACAATCATAGCACACAATTACATACTTATTCGCAATTCAAAAAGAAAATCAATCAAAATCAATCAATAAATTTTTGATTCGCAACTTAAACTTATTATATTTTTTCTTAATGCCTAACGTAGGAAATGTTCATCACCTTAGATTTTATGCTTTTCCGTAGAGAGACAGGCATTATGGTCAAAAATTTTATGGACACTTAGTATATATAGCAGACCAAACACCAATCTCGAACTATCAAATCTATACATTTTAAATAATACACAATTTTTTGAGGTTTTAAAATTAATAAAAGAAGAACTATATGTAATATGAGTGTCATAAATATGACGCATCTTTAGGACGCATTATACACCTTTGATAAAAATGGCATGATGCTGTATATATAATACCAGCCTGTTTACTGTCCCACTGCAGGGCAAAGGCCTCTTCTCATATAGAGAAGGTATGAGCATTAATCACCACGCTTGCTCAAGGCGGAATTGGCAATTTCAGACTTTTAAGTCCAGGTTTCCTCACGATGTTTTCTTTCACCGTCAGTCAGAAATGTCCAAGATAAACTTAGAAAGTACATATGATTTGAAAAGTCACATTGGTACTTGCCCGGATTCGAACCAACAACCTTGTGTTTACAAAGCAGGTGCCTGATGCTGTATATAATATGTGCTAACATAAAAATGATTGTGTGACATACTAGCTGAATCTGTGGAATCTCCGCTAAAGTGCGTAGTATTGTCTGTGTTCGGGCGAGGTGAAGGTGGCGTGATATACGGAAGCTCTTGACTCGACGGCAACTGCCCGCTTATCGCCACTGACGCTGATATCACCACCGATTCTGAAAACAACGCCTTTATAACATCTGATCATAGTCCCATTTACTATTAAAATTCATTAGCGTTATGTGATAAATTTATACAATGTAACAGATAGGAATTTAATCTGTTGTACGTTAATACATGTTCGGCATTTTGCTAAATTACTGTATCACAAAGTAAATCTTAACGTAGATTTACAATATAAGATATAAAATTACGAACCAGCTGGGTTCTGAGCCACTTCTCTTTCGTCTATTTGTATTTCACTTTCTGATGATTCATCAGTTGTTACTTCTACGAGTCTGGAACATAAAATGCATTTGTTAATATTAATAAATAAATTACGAGTCGTAATTTAAAATAAGTTACGCTCAAAGAAAACCTACAAATATTTAATAACAAACATGGCAAATTTTGGGCTATGAAATTGCCAATACAAAAAACCGCGCTGCGGAAGCCTGTATAAGTAGTAATCAATATTTATGCTCGTTTAGTGTAAGAAGAGAGCTGTACCAGCCAGGGCAGACGGTAAGAATAATAAGACTATATTGGGCTGGTGCTAAATTTAAAGCTGCTGTCTACCGACTCGGCATATTTACGTAAAAAGCATGAGTCATAATGAGGGTTAATATTAACAGCTTATGCTTGGTATAGTACAACGAAGAGCCCGTGTGTTCTCGATTTTAGTAAAACTTTAGTTTTATATTAATAATCGACTAATCAGTAATCACAATAGACAACCACTATATTAGAATGACCATTTTAAAAAAATATTCATCAATTTTATGATTATAAAGAAATTAATTTTTTTGTACGTATGTAGGTAATAAAATCACATCAATAAATTTTATTATTACTTATATAAACCAGAAATGACCATTTATTTCTATGTTAATTGAATTGCAATATAAGTTATATTAACAAAATTATCACTTGTCGCATTACTCAACTACCCCAAATGTGCGAAAGTGGCATTTTCAATCAGAATAATAAGTAATGTTTTGCTGTCGTTGGCAAACTAAGGTAGTTGAAATCGTTGTTCGGCTAAATTAGCCAATAAATAAAACCAGCCAATTGCGAATCGGACTCTCGCACTAAGGGTTCCGTACCATCTATAAAAATGCAAAAAAAACTTGTCTGTTGTATGGGAGAGCCTCTCTTAAATATTTGTTTTATTTTAATTTAATTATTTATTTTTAAAGTGAATATAAGTGTTGCTAAATATTCTGTAAATATTTCAAGCGTCTACCTGTTGCCGTTATCAATACCGTGCAAAAACGAGCAAAAGAATCACGTTTGTTGTATGGGAGCCCCTTAAATATTTATTTTATTCTGTTTTTTAGGATTTGTTGTATATAGCGGCAACAAAAATACATCATATGTGAAAATTTCAAGTATCTAACTATCACGGTTCATTAGATACAGCCTGGTGACAGACGGATAGACAGACAGCGGCATCTCAGTAATAGAGTCCCATTTTACCCTTTGGGTATGGAACCCTAAAAAGTAGTAGCATTTTCGCCCTACGCTATGCAATAAAAGTGTTATTGTAGCCTAAAAGGGCTTGAAAAGGGAACATGCGTTTAAAAGAGACAATGATAAATTGATTTCAAAATTTTGAAATTAATAATTAAGTAGTTCGAGATTTTTATCTACAAGATAGATAGGTACTAAAACTATATCTAAAGTTGTATTTTTGGCTCTTAAAGTCCGACTTAATTAATTTTTGCACTGATCAAAGACTATAATACATTATTACTTTTTTGAAGCGTGAAGCGTGTTGCCGGGAGGTTTCCACTAAATGTAAAACGAGTGTATACTTACATATGACTTTCGTTCTGTAGTTTGGCGTATGCATGTTCATAAGCATGGTCTCGGCTGGTAGATGGAGCTGCCACTTTCTGGTTTCCTGCAGTATAGCAAGGTCGATTAGTAAAAATTCCAATTGATTGCGGTCTAATCATCGACAGTTCCGAGTAGCGGTACCTTTGTTCAATATTGATTATAACACTGATTACGATCGTTGATTGTATATCGTAATTTGATCATTAACAGTAGCAATTAATGTTTTTAATTACCGCTCCTGTTACTACTTGCACATTTTGGTCTGAGCCCCGTGGTACTATGGTAATATTATATTTTGTAGTGAAATTTATTGCGGCCTATCCAAAAACTGATTTATCCAAGTCAGAGAGAGCGGCATTGGCACGTGAACTTCAAGAGTTACAGAAGAAAGCAAATTATTTTTGTAAAATTAAAATTTTTGTTTGATATTATTAGTACATAGAATATAATGACTAAAAAACATCTTGAGAAATTACAACGGGTTGCTAGTATTTCCTGATACCTACAAGGTACGCGATCACCATTCAATGTAGTGAGTAGGGAGTCTTAGCAGAGCACTGCACTCGCATCTGGTACGGTATGAGTAAGTAAATTAAAAATAAACAAAAAGTAAAAAAAATAATTCACAAAAGAAAAAACACCAATTCAAATACCTATTACCTACATAAAAACACAGTCTTTTTGACTGTCTAAGCATGACGGTTACGAAAAGTTTTCGCTTTCATCCGCGTTTCCTTTTCATTTCATTTTTCATTTCATCATCGGACTTAAAAAAAAGCCGACTGGCTGATTGATTGACATTTTAACACCCAGGTAAGTTAGAAACAACCCAAAAAATTAAACAGGCTTTGCCTATTATAAGTCGATGACAATCCCATTGTAAGGTATTTTTATACAACTCATCATAAGTTCAATTAATATTTTTTTTTTGGAAATTAGACCGTGTTTTTTTGTTGATTGCAGTAGATACCTACATCGCCAATAGTTTTTAAGTACCGTACCTACTTAATCCATCCATATTAATAAGTTTGACCGTTTTATCAACAAAGTAAATTTAGGCAAGACAATTTTGTCTAGTATACTATTATCTTAATCCTTTATCTAGCTTAACTTAAAGGATTAAGATTAAGAATTGTATATTTATGAGATGACACGGTGAAAGGGCAGGCCTGTAAGTTAACTTGTATGCAGTTATGCATTGTATCGCATGCGACAGGCACCCAAAATCTTCTTCAGTTTTTCGATCCTTTTGGCATGAACTCTCAGTGTCGCTGGACGAATTAGAATTCGAAGCTGGAAATACTTTACCAAAATTATGAATTTCTATGACGTAATTAATTAGTAATCGACTAATAATCTCACTATACAACTTAACGGTCGTTTTGTGGCAAAGGGATCGGAACACGTCCGTAGGAAGGGTTACAAAGTTAGCCAGCGAAAATTTTATTCTTCGTATTAAATTTCTCTTTGACTCTATTTATATACAATATGGTAAACTGCCCTATAATTGTATGATATTATAACATAACGCATGACGTCATTCATCATTAACACTACGGCTTTCATTATAATGAACATTGTTAATAGTGAACAAAGTAATGTAAAACTATAATCGTAAAATCAATGATAAATTTGCCATAAAGATTGTGGTGTATAGTTTAATTAAACACGTGTTCTGCTTAGTGCTCAACGTAGACGCATGCATAGGAAATAATATAATTAAGTATAGTTACCTACTTACTACAAACCTTATTTCAATTTATGTATCGAGATAACTGTACTTAAGCCAACAATCACTAAGTAACTAAAATTAAAAATTAAATTATTATTATACCTAGGTATTAGTTACAGTACTTATAGCCTAAAAAAATATCCTGTCATAAGTTAAAGAAATTGACTTTTTTATTAGATATTAGGTGTACCTACGGACAGGTTTTTCCAAGTCCTAGTTTTTTTTCTAGTCGGGGCGCCAATCAGTAAACATAATTTAGATAGAATCCCTACCTTTAACAAAATTAAACCTGGTCAGACACATTTGAAGTCTGTCTGTCTTGTCTTTTTTATAGTAAGAATACTTACAGAAAAATCATTTGATCTGTAAATTTTCCTGTATAAATAGGTACTTTGTGACTGTAATGTAATTAATTATTAAGAATATGTCATTAATAATAATAATAATATCCTTTATTTATTGGTGAGTTATTAAGTTATACATATTTACGTCAAAACAATCATGTGAACTGTTAATTTAAAGGGCATCTGTACTTTTACTGTGCAAGTAGGTTCGGCAACAATGCCTTTCAAAATCAATATAATATATTATTATGTATTATATCGTCCATAAAATATTATATTGAAAGGTTAACTACACTAACAGTACATTTTAAAACTTAGTACACTCGTAATAAGTTTCAATATTGAATTAAAGCAGCGTGCCCGCATACTTACTTTCGCCCTGACCTTTGAAAATAAGATATGTGGCGAGGTTTCGTAGGTCAGGCTCAACATGTTTGTCAAACAAGTTAGTTGTTAGGAACTGCAATGGTAAAAAATTGATACCTACATATAAAATATATCGTTACCGATCACCCTAGAATTCTGAGACGCTTGTTGGGCTTTATTTTGCCTAAAATACGATTTGTCGAATATAATATTTTAAAATGTTAATAGTAGGTTTTTTTTATTTAGACTGTATAAATTAAAATTTGTAGTTGTCATACACATTAATCCCACGCATAGGTGCTCCTAGTGTCATTCATTACGAATCGATTTCGTCTATGGTTCACGGGCTACTTTTCCTGTTCAATATGGGCAAACTAGTGACGAATCCTGTTAATGTTTAGAAAAATCACTAGTTTAAACCACTAACGAGTTTTCGTAACTGACCAGTTAACGCAATCTTCAAACCTGCGAATAAGGAAACTGACGAGCTAGGTGGACTTACCAATTAAGGTAAATTACGGATGACGACCTAATTTCTTCATTTAGCCATCTACTAAATACTACCTTGCTTAATGTATATCGAGGCTCGTCTATGACAAAATATGTTAACTCATATACTCGTACACAGGTACACCATATACTTATTACAACACGTTCGACGCCGAAGTCACTTACATTACTACGGCAAAAAAATACCAATTTGACAGGCATAAAAATATGGCCATCCAGACTCCATCTAACATTAAACTGGTATTTTGTTTAATGATGTACCAATTTGTACGTACTGTTACGATGTATGTAAAGTAAGACTATGACTACAAACATCATTTGGCTTTGGCTACTAAAGACACAAGACAAACCTAGTTGATCGGCTTATTGTAAACGCTCGCAGTCACCGGCGTTATGTAATATGCCGAGGGCAGTTTAGGTTAGGTTAGAACTGGACACCCTGCTAAAAACTAATAATATACTTGTTGACAAACTAGTTGAAACATCCCCAATTAGGTAGATTGCTAGTAACATATCCGGCGTTATGTAATATGCCGAGGCAATTATGTAAACGGCGGATTGATACAATTTGTCTGCGACATTATAATATACATCAACCAGAATATAAAGTATTCTGTGCTAGGTTCTTAGCTCAAACGAAATATAATATGCATACCTAGAGGTACAAATAGTGAGTACATTTGTATATCATATTTTTACCTTCATCCAAGTTCACTGTGGCATATATTTCTGAGGCAGTATCTCCACTGTCGTGTCTGCCGACCGGATGCGGTATCTCTGGTAAACTGCGTTGGCTGTTTTGTGTAGATGCCCTGTCAACGAAAAATAAACAATAAATTGAAGTACGTTATGAATTTTCTACTTCTTTCTATGATCTGCAGTTACACATCACTTGATGTGTAATTTCAGTTTATAGAAGAAAACTTCTAGCCTGACTCAGCCGCACGATTTTGTTGTTATTTAATTCCATCTGGAGACCACGAATGTACCCTTTAAGTAGGTACTTATAAATGTTATCTTCCTTTTTGTCTTAGAATTGCATTTACCTAGATATACATATAACATCGACTACGAGAAAAACTAATCTACAAAGTGATGAACCGCTTTGATTTAAATTAAAAATAAGATAAGAAATGGCTTGCCGCAATTATATATGTGTTTGCTGTCAGTTAGGGCGAGTACAAAAAAACCTAAGGTAAGTTCAAATATAATTAAGGTCCACAATATTATAAGCATTTTGTTGCCCGTGTTTATAATAATAAACATTTCGCTAGTATGTTTCTAGTTATTTTTTCTTTGCAAACCATACTTTTTAAATTAAAGTTGACAGAGATAAACAATCGGCGTTTTTATATTAATTCGCGTTTAATTAAATTTATTAATTAAGGGCCTACCTTATTATAACTTTGGACACGCTTTAAACTCTACTTTAAACAGGTCTAAACCAAAGTCATGCATATGCGTTTTAGTTAGTAGCTATCCTGTCAGTCATGATTGTAGCCAATTGTAGGCTTAAATAGACGATTTATTTCCTAAATGTTGTAATACATACGACATTTTCCCATACATCCGAAGATTTGAACGTAGTTGATAGGTAAGCCCCTCCTATCCGCGCGACTGTGGAGTATAACTGTAGGTACCAGGCCTCTAATCTAACTTTACATAAACATATTAAGTAAGTTCATGTTATTATACTCATAAGTATATCGTCAAGAGTGGGTAAGTACTACATTTGACTAAACACTAAAATATCTACAATATCATAGGCATGCCAAAATACATTTAACATGCTGTTATATAAGTGATAGCTATTTATGGTAGGTAACGAAACATAAAAAATACTTAATAAACCTACTTAATAATAAAACGATAGCTCTTTAACGACGCAAAACAAAGCAAATGATTTTGATGATGAACGCAAGATCTAAGATCAAAAATGCCACATTGTCGCTATGGTAAAGTATCAATGCCTCCGTTAAAATTTCGGGACACTAAAAGTTCTAGGTCAATACAATCTATACTATTATATAAAACGGAAGAGTTTGTTTGTCTAAACGCGCTAATCTCTGGAACTAACAGTCGGATATGAAATTCTTTTTGCGTTAGCCCAGTTCTCGAGAAAGGTTATCTATAGGCTATGTAACATTACGCTACTGGCGACGGGAGCAGAGCAGTAGGCAAAGACGCGTGTGAAACCACGCCGCGGTACGCTAGTTAGTAATACCTATAATAGAGCAGAAAGTATTGCGCTATAGTAGCATGAAATTCATGAAACAACGTTACATTACCGTTTTCGTATCTGACGAATGACGATGTATTAAATTCTATTTTATGTCATACAGGACTCGAGATTGTACAGTACCTAAAATTAATAGCATAATTTACTTATATCGTCTAATAGTTTCGGTGCCTTTAACAAAAACTCTGTATCCTCAGAGAATTAGAGATGAAACGAAGGCAGTTTATTAGGTTTTTTTTTAAAACCACGTGTCATTAGACTAGGTAGGTACTAGGTATCTAGTAAAAAGGTTTTTTATTTCATAGAAGTTAGATGGCAGACTCTGCTCCTGTTGATGAACAGTACCCATGTTAATTGAAGCAAATTAATTTAATCAGAGACCGCACATACAAAATTAGGAACATGAGCAATATGTAACCATGGAGCATTTAAAATATTAACGCGTTGATCAACGTGGAGAGCTCACTAACCAATTAAAAACTCATTTGAGTTCTAAGAAATATTTGTAACCAAAGGAGGAGACGTGAAGTCGGCATGTGAGCAATGTTGTCTCGTAAAATTCTAATTAACTATGTTGAGTGTCACAAAACTGTGACACTCTAGAAAACTCTAGGAAGTCAGTACGTATGGCTCAAGCGCACATTTAGCTGGACAACGACGACATGGTAAAAAGCACGTTACGTGATGGAAAACAGTTTCGATCTTAATACGCGTTGGCGCATGCATAGTATAGGGAAACGACGTAAGCGGATCTTTGCAATGCAATGCGTTGCAGTCCTTAACTACCTCAATTAATGTGCAAGGCCTTTTTGTACACACCAACAACCATGAGCCAAGTTTGCTTATGAGGACATTTTATATCGAACAGTTTGCTTAGGCTTAGAGCACTCTTGTTGTGTAAGCTCTCGTGTTTTCTCGGTCGGAGTCGTATACTCCAGCCTGATAGATAAATGATAGAAGACTATATACATCAACCCCGAAAACATCTCTTTGGAGAAGAGAGATTGCCATAGTCCCCACGCTTATTTAGAACGCAGATAAAACTGCAGCCCGTCGTCATATTGCCTTAGGCCGCTATTAGACTATCATAGAAATATGATCAAAGATGTGTAAGTCATTTTTAAATGAAGAACCTATGGCGGTATAATATCTACATGTGATTATCTATGATCATAGTTTGTTGTCGAACTAAGTATGATCATAGAATTTGACAGGTATGAAATCATATATATATGATAATATGATAATGTCATACCGCTCTGAGTTACCTCCTTCAACAACCACGGGAAGAGACGGGCCGGTTCCACACTCTAGACCTGAGACCACACGGCCAAAAAGGACAAAAAATTATATCGATCGTGTTTGCGAGACAAATTTAGTCCGATAATTTAATATCTTAAAGATCCCATACCTTAATAGTTATTATATTGTTTTCTATTTTTTATTCAAACAACAAAGATTGAGTCATAGCTGTCTGAAAAATCGTTCGCGTGATTCATCTGCAACTTTCCAATTTAACTTGGTGAAAATAGGTAAACGTTTTTAGAAGTTTTTGTCAATTGAGGTTTTTTTGTCAAAATTCTGTAAAAATACATCTAGTAACTGCGATAGAAGTCGTCGACATCGTATACAATAATTAAACTAGTTTACAATCAGACAATAACTACAACGATTATGATTATGACTAATATTAAATAAATTGATATTATGCATTTAAAATGATAAATTACTACTATTATGCTACAAAATGTACTTCTCTACAATATTTAACTCACAGATATAATGTAAGTTTGTATCTACTTGTAACAATTTCGATTTGTTTTATCGGGGTATCAAAAATTCGGCCGATGCAGCATTTTTGCCCTAAAAATATCTGGTATAATCAGAATCACAGACTTCTATTGACAAGTCTGTGGGTATAAATAATAATAGTTAGAACATGTCATAGCATTACATATTTATGATGTACATAACAGGTATGCATAAGGTTTCATGTTTACAGAATAACACCAGATATTTCCTAGAAGTTAGTACCTACTTGAATTGAAGATAAGTCAACATCACATTTGATACAATCAATCAACAATCGATATACATATATATCGCACATTTACATACGAGTATTCTAGAAGGCAACCCTTATATATAACTGACACTAACCAATATCAGAGTTTATACACAGAATGTAGACATTATTTTGATATTATTAGTGACGACTCCTTTAGTGGAGGCGTAGGCGTAACCGTATAGGGATGAAATGCAGAATAGATGTACCTTGTATGTGTCTCACTATAAGTTGAAACATTAACGAGTAATTAATATATTTATATTTTTATATCTTTTTCTTTGTATTCATTCGACAAATTTGATAAATTTGATGGTTTCGTAACCTCAGGTTGGATAACGACGTTTTTTATTTAAAACAAACTTTAATATGGCAAAGTAACTCCACCCCGCCTGATGGTAAGCAGTCAGTGGAATCCAGAAGTGGTGGCCACTATACCAAAAGCTATCGTCTTAAACTGCTGGTATGGTGACCTCCACTATGGCGGCTGGTAATGGGGTTAGGGGAAGAAAATGAGGCCTGCGGCGCTCTCACTCACCAAACGAAACGCAGTAGTACGGATACTACTACTCTTACTTCGATCTTCTATGAGAGGGTAGTACTTCCCCGGATGATCCGTCCCATTCATACTGAAACCAGCATGGATCTACTACCCAAAATATTAGTGACACTTCTAGCTGAACGTCAGTATTAAACAGACCACAAAGTAAGCCAAATAGTTACACATTAATTAAGAATTATAAACATTAAATATGAATTATACTCTGTGCAAAAATTTATCAGGGCTTACTAACACACATATTTTTCATATCGTTTAGTTTGTTTATTTGTCCTTTATTAATTTCTATAGGAATATTGTTAAGTGCTTTTAAACACGAGTAATTCTCGATTCCGTGAGTACTATTGGCACGAGGTAATTTTGAGATTAAATATTCTCAAATTTTATTATCAGTTTCGCTACGTTTCGTTATTCAGTTTAATAACGAGCGTTACTCAGTTTTGTTATTTTCTGTTACGTTACTAAACTGAGTAGCTGACTGTGATAATGCTCATAAATTACACACTCTCGGTAAGTAAGGTCCAGTGTGAACAAAAAGTTAAATATACATGGAAAGGCGGTAAACTGCGTAACGTGTGCTCAAAGTCAGCGGCTGACAATACGTTAGGTCTTAACAATGCGTTAGAGTCAAAATTAGTTTAGTATTTTTTTACCTCAAAACATATCGGTGGTCAAAGTGGCAATTGACGTATAGGTCAAATCCCAACTTTTCAGGTAGAGCAAAAATAATACTTACTAGAAAAGCGAATCATAACTTAGTGATTTTTGGACGAATTACCTAGAAGTGAAAATTACTACCTAAAAATGCTAAATCATCATTCAATTTGAATGATGGATGTTAAACAAAAAAATTTAACCAAAAATATGAATTTTAGTATAAAATTTTTCGAGATCTCAGAAAAAAATATGATATCAAACACTTAAAATAAATCTGTTGATAGAGCTCCGTGTTAAGCAAATGATCGTGTAAAAATCGGACTTTACTAAATAGTCCTATACACTAATTGCCACTTTAACGATCGACATAATGTATACAATAAGTAAAAAAATAAATAAAAACAAATGAAATAATTTTTCATAAAAATATTTTATTTTATACACTTTACCAAATTATTTAAATTTTGTGTCACATGTGATCTACACCTTACTAAGTTTTGTTACAATTTCGTTACGGATTGTTTCTTAACAGTTTACTTACGATTTCGTTACGGTACATCTATTCTGCATTTCACCCATAGACCGATCTAAAGCGGATGTAATAAATACTCAAAGGGCTGCAAATATAATTTTTGTCTGGAGCGGCTAAATAAATGGATAGCAGGGTCCTGACTGTGTGTAGAGTAATTATATTTATAAAATAAAAGTATTAAATAAGAGTATAATTTAATCCAAGAAATTAAATAACTATGCACTTATTTTTTTACTTAATAGGGTGAATACTGTCGAAAGTGCATAGTACCTAAATAGCATTCAAGAAGATTAAAAATAACGTCTAATTAAATGTCTATTTATAAAACTTTTATAAACATATTTTATGCATTTCTACCCTAAGTCGAAATGGCCTAGTGGATAACCTTACCCGATTCGTAAACACGAGGTAGTTGGTTCAAACAAGTACCAATATGATTTTCCAAATCATATGTAGGTACTTTCTAAGTTTATCTTGGACATTTCTGACTGACAGTGAAGGAAAAATCATGAGGAGACTAAAAAGTCTGAAATTGCCAACCCAATTTGAGCAAGCGTAGCGATTACTGCTCATGTCTTCTCTCTATGAGAAGAGGCCTTTGCCCTGCTGTGGGACAATGAACAGGCTGGTATTATTATTTTATTAAATATAATTATTATTATTTTATTAAGTATACTTATTATTATTGTATTATATATAACTATAGACACAATAGATATAATTTAAACCATATAAATATTTTACCCAAAACAAAATGCAATACATAATTATGTTAAGTATTAATGATTCAAAAGGAAGGCAGAACAGAAAAAAAACTGTAATAATGAATTATGTAAGTTATAATTAAAGTTAGAGTAGTTAATATGAAAATACCCATTTATATTAGTTTAAAAAATAAATAAATAAACACAAAAACTACATAACATCAATAAAATTAGTTTGAATTTGGTTAAAAATGGTTATTTCTAACCCAACATTAACCCAGTTAGGTATGTCTAGTCTAGGTCATGCTAGAACTATAACAAACCGCTTTATAGAGGTCGGAGTGGTGGGTGATGGAGATGGTGCTTCCTCATCAAATCGTATTTTGACCACACCGGCAGTACCAACCAACTCACTTCTGTTAAATATAAAAATATTTCACTTATAATTAATTATGTGACTGCCTCTGTGATTTAGTGGTTTAGTATATGGACTTATCAAGCAGAGATCTCAACTTCAATCCCAAGTAAAGTGATATTTGGTACTTCTGTTAAGAAATTCTCAGTATTAGCTCAGAGTCTGAAATTATGCCCGATAAATGGCAATATAATTGGAGATAATTACTTATGTGAGTATTACACACTTCTGCCTACCTATTTGGGGAAGAAGGTATGAAGTTTAATGTATCACTTATAATACCTGTAGCTGTTAATCGGTAAACAATGACAGATGAGTCATAATATTGCAATATGTTTTTAATCAATGTTATTTACATTTAATTATCATATTAATGTACTGTAGTAAAATAGACACAGTATAAATGATTTCTTTGTGACATTGCATGAATACATAAATGTTATTTCTGTATTGCAATGAATGTAATTTTAAAAAAAAATGGATATATTGCAGATTGGACTGAAATACAATTTTATTATTTATTTGTTTGAAGAAAATTTTCAGAAATATTATACAATAAATTGTTAATTAGACAATAATAGTGTTTCTTTTTCATAATAAGCAAGTAACATGGAAGCAGTTGGCAGTTTGTCATTTTATATTTATTTTGTGTATCCTATGAACCTCTTCTGTTACTTTATTACATTTTCCTGTTAATTGACAATTAATGTACAAGTCAATGTTTTTTAGTTTGAAATAAGTTGTACTTAGGCAAAATTATATTATTGATTGATATTAAACAGTGTCTTAGTATGTCTGAGTCTTTAAGGATTTTACCTAAAATATAAAAAAAAATACTAGACAAATGCTGAAGTGAAAGTTTAACTTATTATTTTAGTAAAGATCAGAATAGACATAAATATTTGGCCTATTATTTATTATAATTAGACCTGTTGAGGAAATGATACTTAAATAAATTATTGTAATTAAACACTTACTTCTGGTTGGAGTTCTTGCAGCCACAGACACATATTGAAAGTATTGTAATGAGAGTGACAAGCACCCCCACACTTAAAGCGATCTCTATTAAAGTATACATAACAAGAGTTTCTCAATCGATAGGAATCAGACAGGACGGTATTCTAAAAAAAGATTCCATCACAGACATAACATTAAGTGACTCCGTTAAACAAAAACACTATAAGTACACAACTCTCTTCCATTTGAATAAAAAATGTTGAAATGTAGGGCACTTGACTACCGCGACCACATAGACTGAATTAAATATTGAACTGAAACAATACCGCTGTAATTTTATTATCAAAAAAAACGTTTCAGATATATTTCTTTAGCCAATAATCATCAATTTATATTATTTATATTATTTAAATCGATAACATTAAAAATCGTACAAGCGAAAGCAAAACACGAC
The DNA here is from genome assembly GCA_963082885.1 of Parascotia fuliginaria. Lineage (NCBI taxonomy): Eukaryota > Metazoa > Arthropoda > Insecta > Lepidoptera > Erebidae > Parascotia > Parascotia fuliginaria. The sequence continues at coordinate 9,874,845 of OY720181.1, read as the reverse complement.
TCTCAGCCCAGCACAGATAACATGGATTATTAGTGTTGTATTTTGACTCAACTCAACTGTCAATATCGATGATTCAAAAATTAGCATTACATTGTTAGACATAACGTTGCGCACATTTAAATTAAACAGCGTCAATATCTAACATTTATTATGATATGGCTTACATTATTGACGTTGACGATGAAGATGTTGATCCAATAAACAAAACTCACTTAAAATTAAAAAAAACATATTTTATTGCCATTAGCCTGCACTGGCTAAACTGCATATTAAAGTGGAAAATTTCAACTTCGAAGTGAAATGCGTAGCATAAAAAGATGTACAAAGCAGTTGACTACCGACACTTGAGATAGTGACTTGCAAAGCATAACAAAGTAGGTAGTATCAAGGGGTGGATATCGGCGGCATCCCGCTAAACACGAGTTTGGGTTTGTCTTTAATAATGTTCAGGATACCAATTTTATACATTAGTATAGCCTTTAAAGGGTATCTTGTAGTATCGACTATCAGCCCAATAGAAACATTATTATACTCATATATTATTTATCACTTGAGAACTGTTATTAAGCAATAATAACACAACAATAAACATTATTATGCAATAAAATAACAAAATTATAATAATAATTTTATATAATTTTGTCGATATTACCTGGTTGCGGTCAATATCCTCACTACACGAACAGGGCCGTATGTGACATTCATAGATTAGAGAGGAATAATCAATCGAAATGACATTTAAATGTTGCCAAAGTTGATAATTGAAAAACGTAAGTTTAAAATTTTCAACAAGAAACTTAAAATTCGATATTGAAAAGAATATGTACCTACAAAAATTAAAAATGAAACTTAAAAGTTTAACTTAAAATCGTGTTTTACTTCTGTTTTATTTTTAGATATTCTTAAAGAAAACGTCGGCGTCGTCGGTTTCATTCACTTTATGCTGTCGGCTCTTCGCCCATGCTGTCCTTGGTTTGGGATTCATTCAAAGTAACGATACGACGGGTCAAAAATTTTTCGACCTGGGTCGCTCGAGTTGAGAGGAATGCTAACCCAGGCTGCAACTTGGGTTGACCCGAGCTGAGTTTACCTTGCCCGTCCGCGAATAAATATCACACGCACGTAGGGTTGGCCCGGCCCGATTTTCCGGACGAAAAGCTAGGTTACGTTTATATTACCGGCGGACCGATGTCGCTTATCGATGCCCGCGACGTCATTACCTAACTACTGACCGAGTCAACCCGTTGAACGAGAATATTGTTGCGACGATTACCTATGCTAGAACGTTCGCAAGTACCTACCTACTCGTGTACGACAAATACCTAAGCTCTAGAACATTCGCAAGTACCTACCTACGCGTATACGACAAATACCTACGCTAGAACGTTTGCATGTACCTACCTACACGTATAACAATAGCTCATCGGCGGTAGGCATACCTACGCGTCGCAGCTAGGTACCTACACTCATTGTTCTGTTTTCGAGAATTGTCGGCATCTTTGTAGTAATAACTGGAAGGTTCTAGAAATCTATTGAAGGACTATAAAAAGGATTCGAACGTCGGCACTTCGTTCAGTTGTGAATACAGCGATCTCGAGCGAACATCTAAGTAATACGGAAGTTTACGAAGAGCGATATACGAAGCGTGATAGTGCAGTATAAGTGTTTATTGCATTATTTTGGTACTGTCAGAGTATTGTGTGAGTCTTGAATAAACTCATCATCGCGTAACTGGCATTTTACATCGAACCCCATCCTGACACGTAACAATATCAACTCGGGCTAACGGGTTGGATGTACAGCTCGGGCTGACCCAGGTTCATAGATCATACACTATATAATCCCAGGTTTTTAACTCCAGTTGTCCATCACTGCAAGGGTCAACAGTGTCAGCACACACAATGTGCCAACTCTGAATTCTAGCCGGGTGGTAGAATTCTTCTATTATTACTGTAGATTTTCTGAAATTATGTTGTAATTTTAAATGTGATAGAATTACCTTGTTTATTTAGTAGCACGATAAGAGTTAGAGTTAAAACCAAATTATATTTTTAATAAGATTTAGGTAGTATAATTGTTTCAATATTTTTATACATTTCGATGTTGTGTTTTTTTAATCACAGCGTCAGTGGGATTAATTTTCACGCAGTTTTTGCAGTATTGCTGTATGGCCCCTTGATGGATTTCATAAGGAGTTTATATCGTTTTTCCAACCATTCTTCCCGAGACTTCTGCATGGAACGCATTGTCTTAGTATTAGGCTATCTTCTCGATTAGTAGCACTGCCGCTATCATCCTCCATATTTTTAAAAACTCAGATCACACACAACAAAAAACTCGTACATATGATATGCTTGAATAAAATATTATTATGAAACAAATAAACTAGGTACCTTAATTGAAAAGTTCTAAATATCCATCGAAATTAAAATATACAGAGTGTATACGACGGTTTGACATTAAATGAAAAGGCAGGTGTTACTAGCCCATATAATGATTTCTAATTAATCACAAAAGTAATTTGACGAAAAACAAAAATTTGAAATTTTCTAACAAAATAAATAATATTTTAATAGTAACGAAGTAATACACAATTTTATTATGACAAGTTCACTGAACTGTAATGAACGGCAACGTTTATCCTTCGACGTGGACTATGACTTAAGTCAGTGACCGTTTGACGTACTTACATAGTGTTAATTTAGAATTAAAGAAATTAAAAAATTTGTCCTGTGTCTAAACTATTGAAGATATTTAGTAGATTTTTTTTGTCTCGCTTTATAATGTCACATACTATACGTAATTGCATTTAATGTCATACCGTCGTATACACTCTGTATACAGCACCATCAAGTAGTTCGTGTAATATTTTGAAGCCGGTACCGTGCTAATCGGGGTATTCCCGACGCATAAAACCTCAGAACAGTGAAGTAAGTAGAAGTGCCTTGTGGGCGGGGCACGCGCGCCACTGATATGAGCAAATGCTCATAAGTTGATAGAAACTTACTTTAACGTCAAATAGTCGCTCTTGTAGTGTGCCTTCGTGCAAAGTTCCGAAAAAAAAACAAATTATGCCGTCTAGCGCTGTCCTAACTTGTAGCAAAAGAAGTGAGGGGTGTAATGTGAGCCGAGGAGGGATTTCTTTTCATCGATAAGTCCGAAAACCTTTAAATACTAGAAATATTTGGAAATATTTAATAGTATTATGTAATTTACAAACGAAAACGATACAATCGCAACATAATGTAACATCATACATTGCTGACAATGCCGTAAATAGAACCTCATTTTATATGAGTGACTGCGTAACGTATTGCGTTCACAGCGATACGCAGTCAGGTATAATTTTACGACAATTTGTCAGTCATGCCATCTTTGACATTGAAATTATTGCCAGTAATATAATATTTTGCTCATCTTGGTAGTACGAAGCCATAATTTTTGTGTGCAGAAAGTGTGCAAACATCATTGTTTGGTCTTAATAATAGATAATGTTACTAGGTGTGGAATATCGCTTGAAATATTATTACTGTATAGTATAAATGTATAGAAATACACTAGTTTTTGTTTCATTTAAAAATACCAAGTGGTTAAGATTTTACAGGCATTTGAGTTTGTCGTGAATATCGAGTGCCACGAGTAGGCGCACGACAGCAGCGTGACGTCACAGGGCAACTCGCTATCGCGCTCTGTGGCCGGTAGTACGCAACTTACGCATACAGAGGCTTGATTTTGCTGTTTTGTTCACGCATTATTCTGCTATTCCTTTTACAAATTTCATTAATGGTGTCAGTGTGTATTAAATAATGAAATACCTGCCACGGAAAAAGGATTAAAAAAAAGTCAATCGGATACTTTACTAAAAATAGATCGACAATAAGGCTGCTGAGTATTTTTCCAAGAATATTCAAATGCGAGGAATAAAAGTACAAAAATTTATCTACATAGATACCTGTTTACCGCATAATGTACCTACCTAACTGCTTTTAAAATCAATTATTAAGTTACCTACTGGTACCCACAATATTTAGGTACTTACATACAATACCTAACTATATATCGTTGCCGTATTTAAGTTGTAAATATTTTCTATTATGATGGTAGATATACTATAATCCACATTTTTTCTATTTGTATCATCCTATTAATATTATAAATGCGAAAGTTTGTGTGTGTGTGCGTGTAAACCGATTTTGATAAAAATTTATAGGTAGATAAATTCGATGTCGCAGACGGACATAGAATACATTTCATCCCAAAAATTGGTCTGGTTCCCGAGGGAGACAAGACACATTTTTGGATATATTCAAGCGAGGGGGAAGGAGTTAAGGGGCTCAAGCCCACTCTAAATGCATCAGCATGTTCAAAAAATGTATGTGCTTATCTGCGACGGGGCTCTCGTAAACTACTTTTAATACGCCAATGATCAAGCCCGCACCTCTTCGCTCCTTCCTCGAAACTCAAATTCTTTATCCGCTAGTCCTCTACTACTGTAGGTATGTCTAAACATTGACAAAAACGATAGGTATCATCTTTGAAATAAAGTAGATAGATATACTAACTAGGTACCTATACATTATATTATATTTACTCGTTTTATGGAAGATCAGAGTATAGATTTATCATAATATTCTGTCTATATCGAAGAATGACTAAATACTTAAATAAATGGATTGCGAATACATTGAAACAATACAAATACAAAACTGTAAATAGAAGATAGATATAAAGAGTTACAAAGAACTTATGTTTATATAGGCAAATGAAAATTAAAAACCAATTTTTCTGGTGCATTGATGATGATGTGATGTGCATGTTTGTGACATGATTTTCTTGTGTTTGGATTAGAAATAGTTTATCACTAACTCCTAAATCAGTACTAAACTACAAACGTTAACGAGAGCATGTGGGCGGTGTTGACCTATGACGTCACAGCAGCGAGCGCTGGCCGGCGGAATCTCGCCGAGCATACATGTTTTTAAAATTCAATATCTCGAAAACTATTGAATGTATCGAATTATTTTTTTTACACATATTTTTTATTTTCAATAGAGAATATGGAGGAGATCTAAAAATTAAAAATAGGTAACATTCTTCGTTATGACATATTATTTATATATTTCGTTACCAATGATTTGTTGTTTATAATAATATACAGCTTTCTTCAGGCTACTTTTATTCAACATATCATATTCTTACCTCATGTAAAGTTGGTCATGCGTGATATTGGCATGATATCTAGCTACTAGCTAGATTACCAGTTATATCATATTTAGGTAAGTACATAATTATGCAATTTATATCTGTACTAACAACCCGCTCTGGCTTCGCACGGGTGCAATGCTGATACTATATTCACTTAGTATTACTGTGAACGTTTTATTAGACATTACGAAAGTAGTATATTTACTACAGAATGCTGGTACCGCCGCAAACCCTGTGTTCCTGCATTTATAATCTGTATATCTATGAAAATATTAATTTAAATTACATGCTGTAAAGAGCCATTTTGATCTACATTAAATGCAAAGTGTATTTAAGGTACTTAATTAAATAAAAATTAATGCTGTATTGCTTAAAATCGTTTCGTAAATAAGGCATTATTTCTCGTAAAAAGTAAAGGATAAAAATGGTTATTGTGAGTTATTCCTAAGGGGTGGATATATATATACCATCGCGGCCTTATGTAGAATTTTTTAAGGTGTACAATACCGTAGTACATTATTTTGATCTATCTTATAGGGTTCAGCCAGCGTTTGCAATGTAAACAAAAAAAATGTGTTTATTTTTACCACATCACATTAAAAACCTCTAAAATTATCAGTGATTCTCTACTATACTTACTATACTTAATTATTATGCATGTTATATACATATAAACCTTCCTTTTGAATCACTCTATCTGTTTAAAAAAAAACCGCATCAAAATTCGTTGCGTAGTTTTAAAGATCAAAGCATACATATGGACAGACAGACAGACAGACAGAGGGAAGCGACTTTGTTTTATACTATGTAGTGATATATTCCATTATTTTTAAATTATCCATTAGTATTTGCCACATTTAAATCATACTGAGCGTAACACAGTTTCCGACCCCATAGAGGTCGTGGTCTCGATTCCGTCTAGGTGCAAATATTTATGTGCAAGAACATGACGATTTGCATTGATCTGGCTGTTTTTATGTATAACAAGTAGGCATGTATTTACAAAAAACTAAAATTATATATTTTGCACACAACATTAAGTTATTAAATTAAATTTTCATAAACAATGTCTTTTATTTTACTGATCTTAGCAGTTTACGAACCGATGATGTTTGCACAATGAGTAATAACTGGCAATAATTACTAAGATGTCAAAGATTGCGCGTTTAAAAAACAACCCTAAGACTATGACGATAAGCTTATTTTTAAATGTTGGAATTATCGTGCAAACTTGACCAATGTCCGTTATGTATCATCCAAACCTGACCAATTACCGTTAAGTCATATATGTATTGTAAATACGACGTATCATTTATGTGTGTGCAACTGGCGACAGTGGTTACGGTACAAATGTTGTTCGATAGCACTTCTAACCTCCGTAGAGTGTTCTGTGCATAAAACAGTGTTGTAGGTACAATAAAACGAAAATACCCTAACGTAAAAAAAATAAACATTCAAACTCGCTAGAATTACTTTAGTTTTGTACCATCTACAAGATTTAAAAAATAAATATGATCTTCAATGGGTATTACGGTGTATTTTGCTACCGTAATTATAATCTTACAGCAGGTGGTAGATCTATGCTGATTGCGGTGTTTTTACCGTAATTACGGTTCAGTTGGCAGCACTCATTAGCACTAGCACACAGTGTACAATTGCCAGTGAAGCAAGTCAGTAATAGTGACAGATGGATCAAAAATTTCTCAAATCGGGTCACTCGAGTTGAAAGGAATGGTAACCCGGGTTGCAACTCGGGTTGACTCAAGTTGAGTTTTCCTTGCCCATCCGCGAAAAAACTACACACACAGATCCGGGCTGGCCCGAGACGTTCGTGTGCGTGATTCACCCGTTCACCGGATTTGAATCGTGTCGATTGCGAATTTGCGAGTTGATTGTCCAACCCGACAATCGACACGCGTCAAACTCGCTAAGTTACATATAAACTACGGGCGGGCGGCCGGCGCTGAGTGGCGCGGCGGGTCGGGTCAGTCGGGTCTTCGATGTCGAGCACCCACGACGTCATACCGAGTCAACCCGTTAAACGAGACTATCAACTCGGGCTAACGGGTTGGAGGAACAGCCCGGGCTGACCCGGGTTTTTAATAGAGATAAGATATGCTTGCAAAATTCAATACCAGGGCTTCTAAGTACAATTACGTAAAAATACGAGGGTCGAAAACCAGGTTTCAAAATACCCGCCAAAGGTCGGGTTCGAGTATGGCAACCCGCTCCCGTCCCACACTAAGCTGGACGCAAGCGCTTTACCAAAAATATTTGCATAGGAATTCAACCTGTATTCCCAGTAGGGTAAGGAACAAATTAGTATAAATAAAAAATACTTTGAAGATAAAAGTATTTATTATTCACAAAGTACGAGTGTGTTTTTTATCCACATTGAAATATGAATAGTCCTTCTATGCTATGCTATCGCGCGTTCGCCTTGTAGCACATACTTTCATACTTGCAAGTATTGTCTGCTCGTACCAGGGCGCCGTATTTCAAAGCGAAACCCTGCTTTTAAAACCTGGTAGCGTAAATACGTCTCATCTCGTTTTTAACTCGTGTCGCCCATCACTAGTCAGTAACTGTGTGCATCTGCATCATCTGCATCTATAATGTAGTAGTGGGTCGTTTTCGAATTTCAGAAGGACGAAACGCAACCGTTTTCCTGACGACGAAAACGGTTACAAAAAACGGTCTTCGTTGCAACTGGTTTAGAGACGTCATAGAGGACGAAACTTGTCGTTGACTGGAACGAATTGCGACGACTGAAACGATTTATGGAGTAGTTTCTTGCAACTGTTTACAGTTTCATTCTATTTATTTATTGACTAGCTGACCCGGCGAACTTTGTTCCGCCTTAATGTCAATAAATAATCATATTTTTTTTTATTGGAAAAAATACAAAAAAAATTAAATTTCTACATCAATCATTCATAATTATTTCTTTATTTTAGTACATAGGTTGCTCTTCATTTAAGTACCTTGTGATACACGACATTTTTTGTTTTATTATCAGGCGCAAAAACAAACAACGCAGATGGTCTTCCGACCCGTGAACATGCCACGTATAATTGACCATGGGAAAAACATGAATGTTCTAGATTTAAACCACAAACTTTTAAGGATTGGCCTTGTGATTTGTTGATGGTCATGGCAAATGCAAGACGTATCGGAAATTGAAGTCTTTTAAATTCAAACGGCATATCGGTTGGGATCATCGGTATCCTCGGAATGAGAACTTCCTCACCTTTGAATTTTCCTATCATTATCACTAACCAAATAAGAATGTGTGCGTGCGGCAGGCCTCGCTTTTGCCATTCGATTGAATACATCCAGCATCGAGTATCTCCAAAGACGCGTTGTTTAACAATAAAGTTCATCAGGGACCTAATTTTTTGCCTGAATATACGTGCTGTGATGTCGTGTCTATCACTTGATGTTTGTCCGGGAAGCAGCAATTGAATAATTTCTATCCATTTTGGATTACAGGTAAAAGTAATAAAGAGATCGGGCCGACCGTAATGACGAACATATGTCATTGCATCTTGTGCATATTCATGCATATGACGTGGACTACCAATGTATGTCGCCGGCAGAATAGTTAATCGACCAATATTAGCTGCATTTCCTTCAGTACTAACTGCATCACGTAAATGGATGTACTCCTCAGAACGCAGTTTGGCTTGGTTCAACCTAATGAATGTTAAACGTTCCGTTTCTATTTTTACATACATGTCAACGCAATACTGCTGAAACAATCGACGAAACCGCAGCAAATAGTTGTCAGCATTTTTACGAATCATCAAACGATATGCGTAATAATTCATTGAGTTAACTTTCTTTCTAGTTTCTTCACCTGAAATTAAAAATTTGATAATTAACCATTTCAAAGGCAAATTTTAAAGGCAAACAATACAGACATTAACCATTTTTTTAATGAGCATTATTTTAAATCAGTGTCTTTCACAAATAAATGAAATAAATTATGATACTGATACTCACCATTCAATGGATTTTTCATTTTAATATTAAAATAATATCCATCTTCTCCTTGCCAAAACATCAGCGGGTATTGCAATGTGTCATATGATCGATGAGTTTCAGATATTCGTTGCAGTTGCCCAGTATCGCGACGTGTAAGCACAATATCTCGTTTTTCCAATTGTTCACCAACAATCAGGATGGCAACTTCGTCTACTGTTGGAGCATTAAATGTCCTTTCGTGTGTTCCAGATGGTCGTTTATCTGCTTTGATAACAACTTTATAGTCATCACTTGGCATGCGCTCTAAAGCACTTTTAAACAACCTAACCAACGCATGATGTTCATGAAGCAGACACTGCAAGTCTTGAAGAATTGCTCGCTTCATTCCTGCATTGATCTCTAGGCGTCGATCAAGTTGTTCTTCCATGTTGCCCATGAAATATATTTGTAAAAATTTATTATGTGTATCTTCGAAAGGTAGTAATGATCCAATTCGATGATGAATCTGTCCTTGTATCTACAAAATAAAAACCAGACAGTATTAACTGGGTTATAAACACTTTTTTCGGTGGGAGAGTAGAGTTCAGAATTAGCAAATATACTACATAGGTACCAATAGATAAAGTAAGTTATTCTTTAACTACATTCTATATAAGTACAAAAATAAATACCTTAAATGTCGGATTAAATCCCCGTTCTTCGATAATATCTGCCCCAAATGACGTCATCTGGAAACAACCATTGTATTTTTGAGTATTTGCAAGAAAGTGGCGTGATTCTTGTGTTTCGCCACAAAGCAATGAATACAATGGCTCAGGTGGCGGAGTCAACAATGGCAATTTCACTTTACCATTAAGGCAGCATAATCCAGGCGTTTCTCCGGAAAACTTTAATGCACCACAATACTCGCAAACTACGTCCATTTGCCCAATGCAAACGCTAGGATGCAAGCTGTAATCATTGCTGCAATCGTATTGAAACGCTGCTCGATTCAAATCAGCACTTGATAAATATCTTGTTCTGCGTCGCAAATTATCTATTTGTTGACCTCTGTTGTTCGCTCGACGATTCTGCATTGCCAACCGAGCTGTTTCACGGGCTGCTTCACTTTGCTCTCGTGATTGAGAAGCACGAAGTCGAGCCATACTATCGCGGCGCTGTTCACGTGCAATTTCTTGTTCTTCTTCAGTCCTTTCATTTGCAGTATTTCGTATTCTTCTTGCATCACGGCTTTGTCGGGAAAGATTCGATCGTCTTGGTCGCGGCATTATTAATTAAACTTCACTTCACCTAAAAACTTAAATTTTCAACCATACCGAGTTTTATAGTTCACTTCACTGTTTATACGAATGGGCAATTGGGCAATAATGTTAATTATTTATTTAATAGAAATAGTTTTATTATTGATTTCTTACAAATATCAAATTGTCATCCACGCGTCATTACATAGCTGTCATTATACGTCAATTTTGTTATTCCAAGTCTGATTCTTTTTTAGTGACTGACGTTACATGTCAAGTCACACGGGAATGATGTCGAACGGGATAAAAAGTATCCTATGTCCTTCTCCTGGCTCTAAACTACCTCCCTGCCAATTTTCAGCTAAATCGGTTCAGCCGTTCTTGAGTTATAAGTGAAGTAACTAACACGACTTTCTTTTATATATATAGATTTCACGGACTAAGGACAAAATGAACTTCTCTTCATACTTTTCCAGACTTTAACTATTAACAACATGAATTGAATATGCAATTGTAAACAACAAATCAAAACAAAACTAATATTTCTATTTACCTAACTTATTAGAAATTATCGAAAAATATTTACACTTAAAAGATATATACCTACACCGTACAAGTGCCAATGTAATGTTTAATGCCCAGCGACTTTGAACTTTATATACACCCAATCACGAGCGTTTTGAGAACGAAGGAACGCGGACGAAATGACACTGACAGACGACGACGACTCTCGACGACGAGGGCGCGACTAGTTTGATAGTTAAATCATTACATTCTCGACTTTATTTGCAAAGGCATAAAATAAAAAATCGCGTGCGACGACGGTTTGTGCGACGAAGACTGTTTAGACCTAGGACGTGAAAACGGTTCCATCGTCGTATTACATAAAACGGTCTTTGCAACCGGTCCGTCGTCGCAACGCCCACTACTACTATAATGTATAATCTATGGCTGCATCTGTCATTGTGTCCGTTCATCCGTTGCGTTGCTGCATTTTAAAAATTAAATGCATCAGTCAGAGGTTATAATCATAAAATTTAATACCAAATGTTTATATTGTTTATTACTCGTAAGACGTCGAAGACTTGCAAGCGTCAATAACACAAACAATCATTATCGGCTCTGTGACATGCCGTAGAAGCAATAATTGTGATACCTACGACCTGAAATCTGATCGACCGGTATGGAATCTAAAATTGAGATATTTTCTCAAAGACTGGTAGTAGCCGTATTATGGAATATTGGACTGCAGACGTTTCTTGCTGTTGTACTAGTTGCTCTCATTCAAATTGATTTACTGCATCCAGTTTCATGGGTAACTTCTACTTTACACGATATATTTGGCTGGAAGATGGGACTCAGCATTGTACTGCTTGGACTGGTATCATTCTTTCAAGCATACGTATATGGAAGTTATTACATGATGCCATTACCAAAGTACTTTACTAGATTTTCTATGTTTTTAAACATGTTTTCAATTCAGAACACTATGTTCAGCTTCTTGTATGCTCTCAGTGGTTACTTTACAATGGGGTTGTATTCTTCATTAGCCAAAAGTAACTATAATAGTCTTAAGAAAAAGTGTGAATTTTATGATGGCCAATGTCTTGTGGAACCTAGCCTTTTTCTGCAGTTTGGTGGAATGTGGATGGGTTTGTACTATTATCTTAATATTCACATATTTGGAACTGCAATGCTCATGTTTCCACATATTTATCAAGATAAGTTTCAACAAATTAAACTAGCTGTTAATACAATTTTGTCTATGGGATTTAAGAATTCCATTATGCCAGTTGCTTACTACTGTATTTTTTACTGCATATGGGGCAACAAACCAAGAAGTATAGTCTCAGATGTTTATAGCCTATATCTTGAAGATCCACCATTAGATAATATTGTAAATTTGGCTGCATCTGGAATATGGATTGGACTTTGGTTTTACACAAGCTTATTTTTTGTATCAGTCTATTCAATGAGAACTATTTTTAATATAATATTAACTGAACCAATGAAATTTCCCATAGAGTCTGATAACAGATTAATGCTTCACAATGCATTAGCTCAACGGTCCCAATTTAGTGGATACTTAGGAGCACAAGATTTGAAAATTATGTCAATGACTGATCCTGCAAGAAGACGAGAAGTTTTCACGCTGTCACAACCTGGAGGACATCCAAGAAACTGGAACAATTTATTAGAAAAGTGCTTAAGTGTTATTAATGACTTCAGTAAAGATTTAGATGCGGTTAATGGTGATGGAAAACCAACGGAGGCTGAGAATCCTTTGCTGCGGAATAATAACATTGGCAATGTATCACATGGAAATGGAATGACTTTTTCTGGAAATATAAGGAACATGGCTCAGTCACCCAAACTGCGAGAGCTGAAAAATCACAACAAGGACAAAGAAGATGACACAATTACCACAGCTGTTAAAAATGAATTCAATGTTTTCCTTCAAAAACTTTGTCAAAAACCTGGCATAAGTTACTTATTTGGTGAATTGACTGATACTAAATTGAAATTTTTGTTAATGCAAGCCCAGCCAGTGATGTGGACCTGTGAAGGGCTGGCATACATTGTTGCTGCTTCATTGAATGAAGACAAGTATGGAGTGGTTCAGAATGATTTACCTATTGTAATATCAACTTTAATTAATCTAAAACAAAATTTGGATAAGTTAACTAAACCAGGACTGGTGCCTAGAAAGATGCTCAATGATACTTTAGCCATTAAAATGAAAACTGCCCTAATTTCGTCAGTTAAAAGGAGTATTTATAAGATTGCCATAACATTTTCAAAGTACATCCATGAAATACCTTTAGAACCTGATATACAAGTAGCATTGCAGCCATTTTTGTTATGTAAAGAAGCTTAAGTTGTGATAATAATAATAAACTTTTAATTATTTGGATTTGTGTATTATTTTTATAAATAAAACAAATTTATAAAATAAAAACCTCTATTAAAATTTTCTAAAAATTTAAACAAGGAACAAATTAGACTTTGTATCACATTTCAACTTAATATCTATACAAAATGCTTCAAATTTAACTATAAAATATTAAACATACTATTAGAATCGACAATGAGATCTTATAATCACTATGAAATTACTATTTTAATACAATTGTGTAGAATATAATGTAGCAAAATGAGCTAAGGGTGTGTAATATTGCAAATGTAATAATAATTTGGCAACTTCTGAAACATTTCAATCACACACTAGTTGCATAGCTTGCCTTAGACAAGCCCTGAACTAAAATTAATCTGGAGGCCTGCAACTAATACCAAAAGAGGTCGAGCCTCTTAACAGGGGTCCCGTATTATTGATAAGACTGATACGACGGCGGCCACGTCCCTGTCTCATATATAATTTAATTTTGTTTAGAGTAGAGTATCTTCATCTCGAAGGTCGCTGCTGAGCAGTAGTGAGCGCTGGCTAGCTGCCCCAAGAAGTGCTGTGCGCTCGGCTGACGACGTCCCCGACTCACAACTTAGAGAAGCTAAACATAAAGTTGACATTAGTATTATTTTCAATAAAAAGATAAAAATATCGTGTTTATAAAAGCAGCAACAAGTAAAAGATACAGAGAAATAGAAATTAATGCCACCATTAACAGTGTGCGTTACCCTAGCAGGAAAGTGTCTCCTAGAGTGTAGAGTGATATTAGTAGCAATACTTAGTGCCTAATTTGCTGTAAATGTGTCGCATAAAAAGTTTGTGCGTCTTGTTGTTTTGATATTATACGTAAAAACTATTCCTGCTAGGGTAACGTTTTTCTAGCAGGAAAATTCTAAACGAATGATCGGCGAGAGAAAAATTTTACTTCGGCAGAGAACTTATATTTGTGCTTAAATGTGCACCAAAAATATAATTTGTGCATCTTTAGGTTTTCGAGATATTCCACTTCCTGCTGGAGTAACGTTTTGCAGAATCGCGTATCTCGAAAACCATTATATGTGCGACAGTAGAATAAACGTACTTCGAGTAGCCCTACGTTTGTGCCTATTTGTGCAGAATTAGATTTAAGAAAATATCTAGTTTTTAAGAAATCGCGCTTTTTTAAAAAAATCGAAAATAATCGTAGCAAATAAATAAGGAAACTTTTAAGCTCACAAAAAAATGTATTCGTTCCTGCTTGACTCATAGAATAACCACAAAAAGTTTCAGAAGTTTAAGTACATGATCTATTGAATAATAATACTAAAAGTCAAAATGAAGGTGGCAGAACTTTGACGTCAACATACAAGAAACTGGCTCAACCCAGAAGGTGTGGATTCAAACCAAAAGTTTGTGCATTTATCCAATAAATATATTGCAAAGTTTCAGCTTGGTAGAAAGATATAAACAAAAAACAAAACTTGTAAACAACTGCTGGTTAAGCCTTCATAACTTTACTTACAAACCGGTGTGTTTTGTGTGTGAACGAAGAACAAATATCCAGACATACCTATTTACAAATACCAATAAATTGATTTAGGGAAAAAAAGAAAATACCTACATACATAACTTATTGTTTTATGCTATAGCCATGTAGAATAATATAAAATTTCAATTGCCGCCGCGCCGCGCGCCGCCGCGTTACCGCTGCCGCCGGCTAGTGCTAGGGATGCCAGTATGATACGATATATGGTAATATTGATATTTAATGCGATATTCGGGCCATACGATATGCTTAATATATCATAATCCTGTCAAAAATATCGCATTATCGTATCGTATCGTAAATAAGTCTGACAATCAAAACCGTAAGAAGATACCTAAATGTTACCATTACGTCGTGGTATGTTTGTTATTTACAGTTGATATTTATATAATATTTAACCTACATCCTACGTACATTAGGTAACTAAATATTAAAGGTTATGTCATATAACATAATGACATTATTTTAATTCGGCGGCTTTTTGGATGTATTTATGTGCCATTCAAGTCTGATAAATTATGATAATGTTGTTACGTATTCATAATTATGTTGTTAAATAACTACCTATATTATTATTTATATACCAGCCAAATACCATGTCATTGTAATAATTTGTGAACCTTGGATGTTTACAGTCAAATCAAGAAAATTATTAATCTGTGATTGTGTTGACATGTCCGCTCGGATAAAAAACCCCTAAATAAATGTACATTAAATAAAAAGTATGTAGGTAATAATGATTATACAATAAGTACAAATAATTTGATTACACTATTAGTGTTCTAAGATTTATAGGTAGGTAATTTGATTTGTGATATGATACCATAATTACTTTAAGAATAAATTATAATTATCACATCAATAACCTCTTTCATTTGATATGGTCACAATTGGCCCCTAAAATTAAGTCATAACATAAATAAATTAACATAAATACATAACATAAATTGCAAACAAACGTTTGATCGCGACTGTACGGGCTACAACTTTGGTGTAATAAGTTAAATTGAGAAGGCCATCAATATGTATGAAACAGTCGCTTTTTTGTATTCATTCGAATTCGGTCGATTAGCCTGCCGTTGTTTACAAGTTTTGATTTTTGTTTATATCTTTTTAAAAATAAAGCATTCCAAGCTGAAACTTTGCAATATATTAATTGAATAAATGCACAAACTTTTGGTATAAATCCACACCTTCTGGGTTGAGCCAGTTTCTTGTATATTGACGTCAAAGTTCTGCCACCGTCATTTTGACTTTTAGTATTATTATTCAATAGATCATTTACTTACACTTCTGAAACTTTTTGTGGTTATTCTATGAGTCAAGCAGGAACGAATACAGTTTTTAGTGAGTTCATAAGTTTCCTCATTTATTTGTACGATTATTTTTCGATTTTTTAAGAAAGCGCGATTTCTTAAAAAGTATAGATATTTTCTTAAATCTAATTCTGCACAAATAGGCACAAACGAAGTGCTACTCGAGGTACGTTTATTCTACAGTCGCACATATACTTAATGGTTTCCGAGATATGCGATTCTGCAAAACGTTACTCCAGCAGGAAGTGGAATATCTCGAAAACCTAAAGACGCACAAATTATATTTTCGGCGCACATTTAAGCACAAATATAAGCTCTCTGCCGAAGTAAATTTTTTCTCTCTCCGATCATTAAATTACAATTTTCCTGCTAGAAAAACGTTACCATAGCAGGAATCGTTTTTTACAATTATATCAAAACAACAACACGCACAAACTTTTTATGCGACGCAGATTTACAGCAAATTAGACACTAAGTATTGCTACTAATATCACTCTACACTCTAGGAGACACTTTCCTGCTAGGGTAACGCACACCCATTAACACCAGAAGTAATCAACACAAGAGAAAATCTTGGCCGAAAAAGGGCCGAGTTTTAGGTGGTTTTAATTCCAGTTTCATAGAATAGGTCATCACATGCAACACGAAAGTCAGTAGGTGCAAGTAGATAGCAAATAGAACAGTAGATACAACAAACTTACGAGAAAGTAGGAACCAAACCGGTGAGAGAGAGAAGATAGAGAGAGGGTAGTAGTCGGGGTAGGGTGGGGTGGTTGCGTATAAGTAGAGCGGTACATACGAAGGGTTGTTTACCGTCGGGGCTGGCGAGCGGCGTGGCGCTGCGCGTGCGCCGCGCGCCGCCCTCGGGCGACGCCAGCGCCGCGCGCACCGGCGACTCCGTCATGGACGCCTGCAGGCTGTAGCTCTCCCTGCAACCAGCACAGCCTACACTGGACATACGTCCGACCTCCCACCGGCTACGCTACCTCACGCACACGCTAAACAATATCTGTATTAAGCTGACTACCAAATACCGAATACGTCATGTATAATTTGTTAACATATTTATTTTTGCGAAAGGCTTAGAATGAGTAAACATTAGATATAACATTTAGCTTTAGTAATAAATGCTGAATATTCATGATTGTCTACTCTGGGTGATTAACACAAGACATTGTGGGATATGAAGTGTGTATTTTATTTCATCGATGCATGCACACATTTAGAACGCTCGCGACCAGTTATAAGAGGCGTTCGTGACATAGAGACGGCATGCTGACGACACCTAACATCTAGATTGTTATCTATTTACTGATGGTGTGGGGGTAATGCTAGCCTGTATCCCGATGTAGATGAAGTCTGTGAGATTTCACTGTCGTAAGACGTGTCCGTGTTGATGTTGCTGGGTAGTAGGAACGGTGGTTGCGACCAGGCGCGGCGTAATGGTGTCGTGTCAGGACCGGGTGATGAGCCATCGTCTGACTCCAGTCGGACGTGAGAGACCTACATAACGTACAAGTTAAAATTACAATAAATGTAGGGTAGTTCAATATATTTTAGAGTGTAAAGATAAACAACCTCAGGTTTAGCATGCCTGCTGCGGCGGAACTTGAAAGTCTTTTTGGAGGGTCCGTGTGCACGTTGTAGGCGAGGACGTTCGTGGTCCGGCGTGGCCGCTCTCCCCCCACTACTCCCGCCTCCCAGTGTACGCTCAACTAAAGCGTCGTGATCCCGGGCTACGTTGCCCGGAGACATGGGAGACAGGGGGCTCATTGATGTCTCTCCTGTAGTAATCAACAGTGTTCAATAGCTTACAATAAATACATTTAACATATTATTATTGACAAAAGCAGACAAATATGTCGTCGTATTCGTAGAATAGTGACGGATCTGACATTTATTAAACTTTACAGGGCAGCCATTTGAAAATAATAAGTTACTCTAGCGCCTAACAAAACCGTTTTTTAATGTAGTAATAATATTTAGATATTGTTGTATCCAAATATGGTAAAAAGTGAATTTCGAAAACCGTCATTATTCTACGATCACGACGAAGTGTGTTTTGGCACGAATTAACGACGTCATTATCAGATCACAACACGCGATATCAATTTGATGATGTCCACTGTAGGATATAAGCTTCTCTTAAAGCTAGCGATTTTTAGCGATAGTAGTAGAGTATACAACTATTGGTTGCTGACGGTAGGAAGGTAACAGCGGTCGTCTCATACGGTAGCCACAAAAAGATGCGAGTCGTTTAATATTCTTGATAGAAAATACTGCACACTACACAATCATGTTCAGCTTTATTGGTCCAAAGGAGAATGCCCACAATTCTATGAGCTTTGGGCCCATATAAAAATTACTGTGTCTTAGTGATTTTAATTTTATTTCATAAACAAAAAATTACTGTTTTATATTCTACAAATAATTCACAATTATTTATGCAGGTTTAAGAGAAATCAATTCGTTTGTTGTTGAAATTGAGGTTATAAAATACGATTTGACTCCTTCCAAATTCATTTTCACTTAAGATTTGTAAATTCAATATATTAAAAAAATTTGCTTTCATTTTTGATGTTTATTTGTGATTTATTTAGATTTTTTTTACCCTAGCATAGAAATTCCAAATAAATATACATTGAACTGATTCATAATTACCTTCACTCAAATATTATGTTTGCAAGAATGTTGCCAGTTGTCAGATTTCTTTCAATATAATTGTAAACGATTTAAAATAGCGATACATCAAATCGATTCCGATTATTAGAGGTCATTTTAGAAATCACGGCTTCTTAAAAAGTAAAAACCTAATTGATAAATGAAAAATAAGTATTTATGATTACAAATAACTGAAAGAACGCCAACAATCCTAAGAGCTTTGCGCTCTAAAATTGCTGTTCAATTTTCACTGACAATTTGTAAATATTCTTAATGATATAAAAACCTTTAGGTCCTTGGTAAGAAGATATCTCACATTTAACATGAAAAATGATATTTCCCGTAAAAAGACCTTAGGTGCCTAAGAGTAGGTAGGTACTTACTTATCAACCACATGTGCGTTACTAGCGAATGTCGTACAAGACAATTACAATTCCAGTTGCATAGGCAAAACACTGCTGTTAGTATTGATATACTGTATCTTAAGGTGTAATGATTGAAGTATAAATTTATCTTATGGCCGTACAAGAAAACAGAAAAAGTTCGAACGTAACATTATTCATTAGTTTAATACTGTTCTGTTTTCGTTTTCAAGGACGGCTTTTTTGCCACTATTGTATTTTCTACTAGATTAAACTAATTCAATGAATGTTAAATCAGAAATAAGCATTTTTGATTACAATAAAGTAATTGTAGAATTTGGTTCCCGTTCTTGATTGAATTTACTTTTTTTAATAACTAAAAAATTAAGAACGTATTCAACACGGACATTTACTTCGCTTGGTTGAGCAGTAAAATAATTTTATCAAGTTCAAAATTGTTTTGATTTTGACACATCTTTAAAAACCTTCGTTAGAACTTTGTGTATATTTACTTGTTCGTGCTTTTACTAGAACATACTCATCTTAGTATTTAATCTTAGCTAAAGCATGTGTATTTACTTAATACAAATTCAAGAAACCGTGATTCCGAAAATAAAATCTCAAATAATCAGAATCGGTTAGATAAATCGTTATTTTTAATCGTTTACTATTATTTATTTGAAATAAATCTGACATCTGGCAACATTCTTACAAGCAATCGTTGACTAACGGATATTGACATTTTTATTTAATATGTATTTATTTGGAATTTCAATGCTAGGAATGGAAAGCAAAGCAAAGAAAATGGTAAACGTAAAAAAATAAAGCTTAATTTTTTATTTTTTGAATTCGCTGCACACTGCCATAAAATGGACCCATTTTTAGGCAGTCTTCTTTAATAATAGTTTGTCCACTCATGTACATTGATTTTAAAGCGTTGAATTTAACTTACCAGTGGTGAATTTCAACTCGACGGACGAAACAAATCTCAGTTTAGTTTGTGTACTAGCATACGACGGGGTACTGGCTGTTGGCTTTGTATCGCCGCTCCCGAAGTTTGTAGACCCTAAAAAAATCCCTAGTTCTTTATACAGAACCTTTTTATATATTTTATTGTTTTGATATTATACAGTTACCTATATTAGAATTGCTATTGCTGATGTCGCTCAAACGTCCGCTGTTCAACATTGATTCGAACGCCGGCATATGCTGGCTAGTAGTCGAACTACTAGATACAGATTCTGCAAATAAAGAAACCTTTTTATAGATCTAGTTGTACCCGGCATGCATTGCAATGTAAGTAAATAATAAAAAAAAACATTTCTTGGTTGAGAAAACTGATACGTGTCAGGCGTCCTCAGAACACCCAACCAAAGTTTCTTCACAATCTAATCAATGGTTACGGAATGCAAAGAGGACAAATATTGATTTTTATATATAAAAGAAGAGATGATATAACTACGCATTTTCGATTAGGCACATAGGTGTTACTTTTGTAATAACGTATTAGGCAAGCTATATTAACAGTACGAAACGTTACCTCTTTGCGCTGACAGCGGTGCTGACGGATGATCGGGCGTTCGCGGCAGTCCGCCCGTGCCAGCGCGACCAACTAACATCGATATTAAAGACGGCCTATGTTGTTGATGCTTCTCAGTCATAATAGACGATCGTGGAAATACTTCAGACGGACGTTTAGCACCACCTTGACCGAGATTTTCTGCTATTTGTTCTGCAATACATACTCAAATTAATATGTGGGTAGGCGTGTCGAAAGTCGCTGGAAAGCGCCTGTCTGTACAAAATCCCTAATTTAGATACAGTTTTCACTGTTATAGATATAGTGCGTTTTTCGAGGCAGGTTTTGGTATAATATAATAACCTATCGCCTATAATACGAACAGAGCAGCAACGGTAATATTGAACCAAGACGAGAAACTACAACTTTTAATACTGATGTGATGCGAAGAGGGTTTGCTAGTGTAAACATAAAATGGTAGGTAGGTATGGTACAATACCCAGCAAACAATTTGAACATTAGCGGTTTCAGTTCGCTCAAGTGTATTTCCGAGCCCAATAATCGGCATTCGAGATAATAATCATGGCACGCAAGTGTCATTTGGTAATTACACAATAGCGGGCTCGATAAGCTGTGTGCCCGCTTTCCTAGCTAAAAAAACCCAAAAATAAGTTCTGCACATTCAAGGTCATTGTTCAAGTTATTTGTCGGTCGGTTATAGTCGGTACTATAAGTAGTTAAAGCTCTCACCAAACTTGGATTGGTCGTGCGTATCTCGCATGGTCCTCAGTTCGCGCGCCAGTTCGGCCAGTAACGCTCCCCGAGCCCGTGCGGCGGGTAGTTTGAGGCCGCGCACTCGCTCTCGTACTACGAACTGCATGTGACGCTCGTTGTCGCCGATGGGTGGCTGCGACAGCTGCACAAAACAACCATCATAGAACTTGCTTTTATGATACCACTGCGAAAACTTAAAAAAAATGTGGGTAGATAATATAAGTATTTATAATTGTTTTTGGATTATTCGTGTCTCATCATATAATAACTAAAATACAGATACGACCGCTCTTAAATGGCATTTAAAAACCACTAGCACTACCTATCACTACAAAATTCATAGTTTTAATTACGATAGCATCATATCCTTTCCACAAAATATAAATTAGAATCTATTTTATTTAGGTAGGTACGTAAGTACACTAAGTACTTATTAGGTTCTTATTTAAACCGAATATTATATATTTGTATCTGACTTACCTTATGCACTATAAACGGCTGTAACAATATGTACAGCGGTGTGCGATAAGTGACGACATGTTCGAGAAAGTCCCACAGGTGATGTGCGGCCTCATTTCGACGTCCCAAGTCTCGCATGGCGCGAGCTATGCGTCCCCATTCCGTACATAGTTCACTTGTGAAGCAGGCGCACATTACCTTTAGCGCTGTTATAGAAAATATTAATTATAAACTAATTCTATAATATTGAGCAAAAATGAGGCAGCAACATGTCTACCAATAATGATTCAACAAATTTCCTTACTGAAAATACGCTAAGAAGTAAATCGCAAACAAATCCCTAATAAATGCCGACAGAACAACAGACACGCTCAGTTCATACTGGCTTTCGCTAGCATAAGTACTAGCTGAGGACACATCGATTGGTGCATTTCAGTGCATTCGAATGCTTGACCTGGAAATAGCCAATCACAGCGCACCTTTTAGATCTCGTTTCGTTTAATGAGCTTGACTCGAAACAAATAAATATTAATGCGGTATCTATTAGGATATATAAATAGCCTATTGTAAATACTTGACTTACCTAAAAACGCAATTCTATACAGTTGATTAGAGAGCCTGGTAGTGTTCCTAGTGTCTCTGCTGCCAGTGAATGTGAGAGAGTTTGCGCGAGCATCTGACGCGTTAAGCTTAGCGTTTACAGCAGCGAGTTGGTTGGCCGGTGCCGGAGGACACAGCGCGTTTAATACTACTGATACTAAATAGCTTACGTCCGATTGTCGGAGTGGAGGTACATCTGTTAAAAAACGAAGGTTGATGGTCACTTTTCTATTAAAAAGACACCTGCCGTGCAAGTGGACGATTCCGATGTCGCAGAAGAATTCACAAATATAGAATTAACAAACTAAAAGTAAATCCAGACATTAGATCTGATCTGGAGGCGCAGCAGTGGCTTCGCCAAATTAAGCAAAAAAGCGGCGCGGCCGTACCATTCTCTTTTCGAAACAGTTCAGGCCATTTTCGACGCCCTTATATCTCTGTTTTGAAAACTAATATAATAATAATAATATAATAATATTATAATATAATTTTAACCAGTAGTTTAGGAATTATAAATAACTACTGAAAGTTTCTTAATTTTAACCGATCATCAAAACTCTAAGGCACTTCTAGCAGACATAGAAGTTTCAAATTTAGTATACATTATCATCACTATAGATTTTTAAGTTATTACTTAATTAGCTAACCTAACAACATCTTATAGTTACCATTATCAATATTAAAAATCTTTTATGTTTTATGGCATATATTATTATATATTTCTGGATCATACAAGTTTAAGAAAATATAAATAATATATATATTTTTTTTATTATTTTATATTTTTTTGTAATAACTATTTAAGCGACAGATATATTGAGATTGATTTTTGAATTGGAAATAATAAATAGAATAGTCAAAAACAAAACCGATATCGAAATAACTGAAAAAGAAATCTATATACCTTTTCTTCCACTTCCAACACGTAAGCACAGTGGCATGAACAAATTCATCAACATGTTCTCAGTCTTCTCAGCTGATTGAAATATAG